>CM047805.1:144831465-145264949 GCA_026214975.1 Gentiana macrophylla | reverse complement strand
AGGGTTTACAGCTGCAATAGAGCGGAAAACACATGCTACTAACCATTACGACGATCACGGAAACACACATGCTATGCTATTAAGGGGAGAGGGTTGAAACTCGTTAATTTACTTCATCTCTAGAGCAATTTATAGATAGCATTGTTTGGGAGTGTGGGTCTATAAGAAAAGTAAGTAGGGCCAACACTTTGTTTTTTATTTTAAATTTTAATTGTCTTTGGAGGCGAGGGCATTCTAGGATCTCATAACACCGATCACATATTAAGATCGAGAGAACACAGGTCTTATGTACTCGTAGAGAATTGATCATGAAACATCTTGTCCCTTGTTCTACAAAACTAATGCATTATATATTCCCTTTAAGATTTGGAAAGTACTTGCATAAAAGGTCTTTTCTGGAGTGTTGTAGTTAAAAATAAAAAAATAAATGAATAAAGAAGATCCAGCTCATGTGCGAAAGTTGCTGGGAGAAAATATTAATAATAATAGCAGCAGTAGTAATAATAATAATAATATTTTAGTAGTTATGATTTTAAATATTATTTAATTTGTTATGGTTAGGTATGTATGTCTTTGAGACATTAATTGGAATGTGTGAAATCTAACTTCCAGCTTAGTTTAGCATCAATCGCCACAATGTGAGACCTCTCATAGGAGAAAGTCGTATCTGAAAATATGTTATTTAGACCTTCAGTGGTCATTGGTTTAGTAGTCATTGATGCATTTTACAACGTGCTAGGTAGTTAATCTAGATTATGCTAGGGTAGATGTCCTTAGGAAGCCTTTTAAGTGGAATGAACTTAGGTGGTTAGATTAACTCGTAATAAACATATGTGATCGGCCTAAAAGCTAAAGCGTTGTAATTTTGTGATGACACATTTGTGATTCACAAGATGGAATCATTTCTCCACGTAACGGACTATATTGGGGTTTTGGGAAATGTTCCACACGGAACCATCCGTGCTATATGATGTGGTTGAATATGTCCCGTGCATACCCATCATTCGGGCATTGTGTCCTTGAATTACAATATAACATGATAATTGCTCGTGATGGTGCTTAGTGAGACTCAGCAGGGAGGAGTGTATTTTAATAACTCCATGTGGTAGAGATTGTAGAATTTACTTGTTATGTATGATATGTTATATATTGTGGGTAACTGCTTCTTCTACCTCTTGAAATGCCGTCACGGTTACTTACTCCTTTCTCTTTATCATCCGCACCCGAAGGTGGTTGTCGGGATGATGATGATCTTGGTTATGACTATGAGTTAACGGAGCCGATGTTTGCGCTCAAGAGTTGACGATGATGACAGACATTTATTTTATACAATTTATTATTCGGTTTTTGAGAGATATATCTTTTGTATCTTTTCGCTTAAATTTGGATGTAAGTCACAACAACATTTATTTCGTTGTTTTGTCGCTTTCAAACTTTCTTAGACGTAGATTTTGGGACTAGAGTGATCCGTTGTTTGTCGCTTGACATTCTTTTCCGGAGTTATCTTTAGTTTTAATTTATTCGCGCACTCTCGATTGATTATTACGAGAGCTTTATATATATTACTTTTGACGGTTTAAAAGTTAATATATGCATGCCGTCGCGCTCTTTCCTGATAAGACTCTAAGATGTCAAGGCCGCGGCGCCATTACGTAAATCATATGTTTCACTTAACATTAATCTTAAGATGATGCACGCTAAACGGGTCTAAACAAACTAAGTTAAAACAGAAAATACTTAATGAATCAAATTTTCAAATAAATGATTTATGGGCACAAATGAATGAATCAGTATTCTTGTCCAAAAAAAAGGATGAATCAGTATAAGAAAGCAAGGGCATATCGAGCACAATTACATTTTTGGGGATAGATCCCTCTGGATCCTCTGTCGTGACACACATCATGTTGTGATAAGAGATAGTAAAATGACATCGTTTTGGATCGATCCAAGCAAAGTAGCTTGTTTTGATGGGATTACCATACCTCCACACCGCGTTCACAACAGGGATCCAATTCCACATTTTTAGACCTCTTTTATAGAGCACAGTGGCTTGAGGTAGAGGGTAGAAAAGAAAATCTACAATGGATGTAACATTCACTTTAGACCAAATTTAGGAAAATGTAAGGCCATATTCGAATAACCATAAATAAGCCCTCGTTCACATTTAGTAACACTACTTTGTGTGTCAATTTCCCTCAACAATAAACAGCCAAATCAGCCAAATGACTTCATTTTATCTTATTACTAATTTCATAATATACAATAATATCTCTATATGCATCAAAACTAAATTTATAAAGATGTAATGCGAACCGTACCTTATACCTGGAAAATCGTGTCGAAGACCAATGGAAAAAACTAAGGAAAATTCAATACTTGAGAGGCAACCAAATACACCTGACCACCACTGCTTATCACTGAACGCACTGGACAACAATAACAAAATCATGTTATTCAAGTGAGACTTTAAAACACGTCAGCTAAAAAAATATTGCTAAAAAAATATTACAGTGACAAATCTATTTTAGTTACACATATATGTGAAATTGACACGTTTATCTTTCTATAGTGATCTGTATTGATTCATATTGAAATATAATATATATAATAAAATTTAAGAATTAAAAATATGATAAATTTTCGGCCCGTAACATCAAATCCTGGAGTTGCTCCTGTTTTGAAATAGGTAAAAGGTTGGTAGATCAAAACTTACCAAACAGTGCCAACCACTTTGAAGGCCAACAGCCTTCCTTTGAAGACCAACAGCCCCTTAACCGCACCTTGAACACTAACAAGTAGAGAGTTGCTCCTATTCTTTCCATTACTACAACTTTAGTAAGATCTATTAGCACCGGAAGATCCTCTTCACTGCACTCTTTACAGATCTGAAACAGTGAAAATCCGTCTCCGTTCACTAAACTACCTGCCACTGTAGTAAGATGTGATAGCGCCGGAGGATCCTCTTCACTGCTCTCTTTACAGATCTGAAAGAATGAAGATCTGTCTCCGTTCACTAAACTACCTGCTGCTTCAAGCATTTCCAACATACTTTACTTTAATTTCCTCTGTAAAATTGATAGATTATGATTTTTTTTTTTATTTCTCCCCAAAAAAAAAAAAAATTTGAGTTGGAATGTTAGATATCTCTTGAGTGAAAAATACAAAGAAGTTGAGACTCATAAGAGCGATGGAGGTAGCTCTGTGTTTAATATCCGTTTTTAAAGCATGCTTTATAAAATAAATACATTAAAAATAAATAAATGAAAAACACCAAGCATGCCTTTAGCCCTTTAGTGTGTTTCGAGAGAAGAGTTATCATAATGTGAGTTATTGGAGAGTTATAACTGAGTGGATGCGATACATCCACTTCACACCTACACACATCTCTCGCAGAAAGTTTGTGAAATGGATGATCTCATCAATCCTCCACTTTAAGATAACCCACAAATCACCGATGCACCATAATTTTTCTCTGCTTCGGGGCAGAATCCCGAGGAAGGCAGATAAACCAATGCAAAGGCAACACGTTGACGACTTCTGGGAAGGAGAGTATCCGCATTTAAAGCATGCGTTTAGTGTGTTTTGACTTAAAATATTCTACCTCCTTCCAAATATAAGTCCATTTAAATTTTTTTTCCTTCCATAATATAAGTTCATTTAGATCGCAAGTTAAATATTTATTATATATTTTTTATCCTCATTTATTATTTATCACAAACTTTTCACTACACGACATTAATAATAAATAAACGTCATTTTATTTTTTTCATCAAAATTAATGGTACACATAATCAATTTAACAAATTTTCTTAATATGTGTGAAAAATCTCAAAATGGCCTTACATTTTTAGGACGGTAAGAATATTGGGAATTTGTTTGTGAGTAGTCGAGCCGAGTATTAAATTATTCGAGTATTGTTCGCTTAATTCGAATCGAAGTTAATTTTAAATTTGAGTTGGTTTAATTCAGTTTTGATTCGAACCAATCTCGAGATACCTATAAATAGTTTGACTCGCTCACGTTCCTACTCATTTAATATTCGTTTTCAAAGCATGATTATTTGTGTTTCTAGTCGGAATCTCAAGACGGAATATATCTCAATGCAAAGACAACACGCATACAAGTTTTTTATCACAAAATTATATAATGTAAATGTTACAATTCCAACAAAATTGATACAAAACCAATGACATATATTGTTTTTACATTGATGATCATCACAGAATCCAGATCAATCAATATTTATATACTCTATAATAAATGGTGTAAAATAAATTACGCTAATTTTATTGTAGTTATAGCATTTCTCAAAATATAATGCAAAATTGAATAAATACATAGAAATACATCACTCATCATTTAGATATAAAGGTGAATTGTATGCAATGTTGGAACCATGATTTGATGTTTGAACGGAAATGAACGAACTATATTTCAGATGATCGAATGTTCGAATTAAGCATAATCACCAGTGTTTGCATAAAACTATACGAGGTTTTTTACGTGCATCAAAATAAAACGCTATGTCGATGCCCCACCCTAACCACCCATAGATCCGTTCTAGATTGTGTGTGTTTTTATTATTATAAATATTTGTATTGTTGAAGATATTGGAAGATGTGTTGTGGATGACAAACCTTCTAAATATGTTTCCGCTTTTACGGTATTAACGGAAAAACCATAAAATATTCTAGTTATGTATGGTAACAAAAAAATACAACCATTATAAAAATATCGATTGATCTAACAGATCTCTATAAAATAGAGATTTCTAAGATATACACCTATTAACGGAAAAACCATAAAATATTCTAGTTATGTATGGTAATAAAAAAATACAACCATTATAAAATATCGATTGATATAACAAGATCTCTATAAAACTGAGATTTCTAAGATATACACCGCTTGTACCATATAATTTGCAGATTTTATATTCATAGTGCTTTATAAATGTAAATTCATTTCTATATTTCATCGGCGCCAAACCCAGAACCTCCTGATTAATAACCACAACACTAACTCATGGCCGATGCTTGCTTTGGCAAATAAAGTTTCGTAAAATGGATATAATTGATGTTAAATAAGTACTCTTAAACCTCCTATACGATGTCTTCTTAAAAAAATATATATATATATGCTTAACCTCTTTTCTCTGTTTCTATTGAAAATATTCAGTAGTTTTTTTCTTCTTTTCTTTCGGATACGAAAGAAAACACATACGTTAATTTCGCTTATTAGCGGGGTTCGAATCTAGTCTCCTCAATGGGTAGCTAGATTAGACGCTAGTGCAAACCATAGTTATCAGACTCGCCCGCCCGGCGGTCGAACCCTCCGAACCGTGACCCGGTCACTTAAACCGGTCTGGTCATGTATTGGCCCACCCATGCAAGGTTACCGCCTCCCGTAAAATCGGTGGTCGAACCGTGACCCGCCAGGTTTCAGTTGACCGGTTGGTTTTAAGAAATAAAGCCTTTTTTTTCCGCTTTTATTACAAAATTAGCCTTCAACATAAAGCCCCTAAATTTAACGGATATATATCAAAGACGTAAAATCAAGATGTGAAATCATGGACTTTCCTAAACGAAATAATCCGAATCGGATCTTTATTGAATTCACAAACAAAACAAGAAAACGTGAGAAGCATGCAAAAAGTCTTCGATGTCCGAAATGGAAGGGTAAACAGATGATTTTGGCTTCGAAAACGGCCGTGAACGGACTTTGGCGATTCATCGTGTCGCCGGCATCGGAAAGAGCTTTCCGAAATGGGGTCATGCGTGCAAACGGACATCGGGCCGAAAAGTTACGGCCAAATACTAACACACGTCTAAACGCTCCATTTATGAGCTCTCCAAAACGAGCTCTCAAGCTCACCCAACATAAGGACGCCCGGATGTAAGGCCGCCGAAGCGAGCCCTCTTATTATAAGCTCTTTATCAACGAGCTCTCTAGTTACGAACTCTATATCAACGAGCTCTCTGAATTAATTGCACCGATAATTTTAGATCGGCAAGCTCTAAGCCCGACTTCACCGGCAAGCTCTAAGCCCGACCTCACCGGCAAGCTCTAAGCCTAGTGTTATAGCCTCGGATATCAACCTCAACATTTGTTTCCGCACAAGTTACTCGAGATCTCGACCTCGCCAAAAACAAGGGGCCGATGTCGTAATTTTGAACTAATACTTTGGATTCGAACTTGTTTCAAAGAAGCTCGTTACGTCATAGTCTGATCTTACTTGAAACAAAGGGCCGGAGGTGGAAATTTTCAAACAGACGGGAATGACCCGAACTCTACATTTATTTCAACCAAGCTCCCACAACGACCTTGCTTGAAACAAGGGGGCCAGACATTGAAATTTTTCACTACCATCGAGCTCATCAGAAACAAGTAAGGCTTTTAGCTCAATTATTTTTAGCAAGTTCGATGCTTTAATTTCTCGACCTGCCAAAAACAAAGTGGGCATATATATATATATATATATATATATATATATATATATATATATATATATATATATATATATATACGTATACGCCGGACCCAAATAACGGACTCGGAAAAGGAGAAATATTTCGAGCAAAAATAAAGATACAAACTCAAAACACTTGGAAAAATCATCGGAAGAAACAAAACAAATATGCATTCAAAGGACGAAGAGCGGCCAAAAGTTAAAGTTACGATCAAAAGAGTAAAGGTCTCTATCGTGACCACCATGCTCACCACAGAGTCACCAGGCATAAATTGGGGCCGACGAAATGAGTACCCCAAAACGAGCTCTCAAGCTCCCCGATATACGAGTTCTCAAGCTCCCCGATATACGAGTTCTCAAATACAAGCTCTCAAATACAAGCTCTCAACGGGTTTTATTTCTACAACTTCAATGATTACGGTATCTCATTATTGGAACTCTCCCGTCCTAAAGTGGTGGACGAGCTATCTTATTTTGAACTCCCCGTCTCCAAGTGGCGGGACGAGCTATCTCATTTTTGGAACTCTCCTACCAAAAATGGGCGGACGAGCCATCTTATTTTCGAACGCATCAGAAATCAACTCGCCGTCAAGTGGAATTTCTCTTCACCAACAAGTCCGTCCGCTTAATAGCACGGCTCCAAAAGGCTTAAGGCTCTCCGCCCGTCATAGCCCAAAAGGTCAAGGCTACGCGCCCAATATGACCTCCAAAGGCTTAAGGCTCTCCACCCGTCATAGCCCAAAGGTCAAGGCTACGCCCAATATAACCTCCAAAAGGCTTAAGGTTCTCCGCCCGCCATAGCTCACAAAAGGTCAAGGCTATCCGCCCCATGCGACCTCCAACGGGCCAAGGACCAAAGGTCCCGAAATGCCAAATCATATGAAGCTAAGGCTATCCGCCCATTTACAGCTTCGAACCGGCTTGGGACCAAAGATCCCGAAATGCCAAATCATACGGGCTAAGGCTATCCGCCCATTTACGCCTTCGACCGGCTCGAGGCCAAAGGCCCATGGGTTAAATTATACGGCTAAGGCTATCCGCCCATTTACAAATTTTCAATCGGCTCGAGGCCAAAGGCCCAAAGAAGCCAAATCATACGGGTTAAGGCTACCCGCCAATTATAACTTCAATCGGCTCGAGGCCAAAGGCCCAAAGAAGCCAAATCATATAAAGCTAAGGCTATCTCGCCCATTCACAAACTTTCGAATCGGGCTCGAGGTCTAAGGCCCAAAGAAGCCAAATCATACGGTTAAGGCTATCCGCCCATTCACAAACTTCGAACCGCTCGAGGCCAAAGGCCCAATGAAGCCAAATCATACGGGTTAAGGCTATCCGTCAATTATAACTTCAAATCGGCTAGAGGCTAAGAGCCCAAATAAGCCAAATCATATGAAGACAAGGCACTCCGCCCATCAAAACACATTTGGAACTCGCCGAGCGAGCATTTTATAAGACCGACCTAAGCTCGGCATCATATTTGGAACTCGCCTCAAGCGAGCACTTTATAAAGACGCTTCGCTCGGCATCATAGGTGGAACTCACCTTCGAGCGAGCCTTCTATAAGACCAAAGGCTAAGTCGATTCACGACACAAAAGCCACAAAAAGCAGAGTCAATTCATGACACAAGCCACAAGAGGCGAAGTCGATCAACAACACACAAGCAACGAAAAGACCTACTCTGAGTATGACATTTAGGCAAAGCTACTGTGTGATCCGCCAATGGCGGGCCGCCACGGTATTTCAAGGCAACAGATCTGTGAGCAGACTTTACTCCATGCCTAACATTTCTAGAGAATGCTTAAGGCACGGATTAGAGGGCCATTGATATGCCTAAATTGTAATTCAGCCGCAGATCCTTATTCAGAGCCGCCAAAGGCTTCGGGTCCGCTACTGGTCTCGGCAAATTTCTCTCATTCACCCGGCGACAGCCTCTCGAGAGCTATCCTACTCTCGCCAGCCTTGAAACAACTGGCCCATCATCTCTATAAATAGCAACATCACGCATGGCTCGATCCTTACTATGGTACACAGCGACTTTCTTCAGCTCACCATAAAACACAAAACACCAAACACTCCCCCATCTGGCTTTGGAAGATCTTCATCTTGTTCTTGAGCACCACCACTTTCGCCACCGAGCACCACCACTTTTATACACATAATAGCCAGATATCTACCATGAATCCGCCGCTAAAATAAGATGACTTTTTCGACATCATCATTGCTGTTTTATGTTTTTTGAGCCATGAATTGAATTTTAAATGATAATTCTTAATCTAATAAACTTATATGAACATGAAAAAACCATGATTGATGCTTTTAGTTCGCCCGAATAGATTTATCCTAAAAGTTAAAGTTCGAGACCATCGGAAGAGCATGATTGGCATGTGCTTTGATGAATCAATGTCGAGTGTAATGTGTTAGGCCTTATTAATGTCTAGTGGACTAGGTGAGGATTGAAGTTGTAAGTGATCATTTCTTTTAAAGCACTTAGGTTGCTAGTTAACAATTAATAACATACGACTTGAGTAGTTAAAAGCCTAAACATCATATTATTTTTGGTAAGGCACAAGTCTATATCGTGAATGTGTGGGCGGTCGTCAAGAAAGTGAATAACTCTGGTGGTCTCGAGGGCACCGTAAGTTGAAGGAACTTTGCCGAACGCATACACTATCGGGTTATCCGTGGCTATGGTGTGATCCACCAATAGGTTGCACCCAGATACTTCGTGGTGAGTAGCACCATGCGTAGTGCCCTCGAATACTGATGTAACAAAGATAAGCTAAGCTAGAAACAATTAGGATCCCACGACATGTTGATGAACATGAAGTGAACATTAGAGTTTGAGTCTGGAGCACGCCAATGCCCATTGGCCCACGCCAAATACACACAAACAGATGAATGGCGCACACCAGTAGTATATGGCGCACACATATTGGCGGGTGAAGCAATTAAGAGTCTAATTTATTCCCCTCACATACCATATCATCAATATCACACTTTTTTCTATCTCCCGCTTGGCATTGAAGGCAAATTCGACCCCAAGGCTCCTCTAGCCAAAATCTCTTAGATTTTTAGCTCTTAACTACTTTGTTATCATTAAGGATTTGTTAGTTTGATTTCTAAAGTAATTGAGTGGAAGAAGTTCACCTCTTTTGATGTAATGGAACCATTGAAGTTCTTGTAAGTTGAATGAAGCCTCCATTTACAAGTTCATAGCTTGTTGTTGGTAAATTCTTGGCTTTTACTTTGTTTTAATTGTTCTCATTGATATGAATTCTAGCTTTGACATGTTGGAGTCCATATCCATGAGTGGCTAGTTTCTACTAGCCAAGATAATGTTGTAGATATAGTATAATCTCTTTGGTTGATTGTGAATGATTGTTTATGTTGTTAGTTTCAATTGTTATGAATCTTTTCCTACTTGAATTGTATGGTTTGTTTGTGTTGGAGTAATTAACCAATGCTTGCATATACACACACACACTTGATGGAACCGAAAGGATATGTTAGGTGTGGGAAAAAGGGTAGGAGAACCGGAAGGTAAAGTCGACCTTAAGTGGAGCCCGGTTTCTTATCTGGATTATCATTGTTATTTGCATTCAAGTTCTTATCGTGTCGAATCATTAGTCTAGGACACCTAGTCCAAGGAGGAGGCATAGAGTAGTTTCATACACTCGTATGAGGGGGAATTACTTGCTTAGGAATGCACCGGTTCACACTTTTGAACAACATTGGTAGGTTGGAAGGAAATCATCCCCATGACACTAATAGAGGTTCGCTTAATCTACACATTATCTTGGTTAGGCCCTTTTATTATTTTACACCCTCTGAATTAGTAGAGTTGTAGAATTACTTTCTTCCTTGTATTATTGCATCCAAGATCGAGCCTTCCAACAAGTGGCTGGGATTTTTTTTTAATATTTTTTTTATAAAGAACATGGAGGAATGAGGATCAACATGTGGCTGCCATTGGTTTCGGGGGACGCGGATCCCCTACGGTACACATTGTAAGGTGTAAGGTGCTGTGCATCATTTCCGTCGGAATTTTTGACGGATCCGTCGAAATTTCGACGGGAGCAGAGTGAAGCAAACTAAAAAAAATTAAAATATTTTCGAAGGATCCGTCGAAAATTCCGACGGAAATAGTGCACGGTACCTTGCATCTTACCATGTGTACCGTAGGGGATTCGTTCCTGGTTTTGGGGGACACAAATAACACCGAGTCGGTGCCTTCATCCTTTTCCTATCCAAATATAGAAGGTTTTAGTTTCCTCTATTATATCTCCCTCTGTCTCTTGTTACTACTAGGATAAATACTCTTAAATACCAAAGTTAATTAATCTTTAATTCCAAATAAATATATTTTAATAGACTGTTGGTTTGAATTATGTTATCATAAAAATAGATATTTGTAAGGATTCATTAGGATTACGATCGTGGGTTTTTTTTATTTTTTATTTTTTTTTGTTGCTTTTTGTCCAAATATATTTCGGATTTAATGCTCCCTATGTTCTGCTTAAAATGGATATTGTCTATTTTTCCTCAAATTTTATTTTAGAGTTTATTAATGATAAAATAATTTTTATTTATCAAAAAAAAAAAAAATTCCTATAACAACCAGATAATTTAGAATTTTAATGGGTTGAATGAGATAAATGCTATTCTTTTTACGGGAGATAAATGCTAGTAATCAGTTTTCTTTTGTTATAAGAAAATTTTACTACATAGAATTTTTTGTGTTGACACTGTATTTTGACCTGTAGTTGGATTGTAGTAATATTTTTTCCGGCATATTCAAAAGCAAAGCAAACATCAACAACTTTCGGTGTTTCAGTAGCAGCGGAAAGAAGATTACAACCCAGAAACTACTTTCTGATCACAAATGGGGATGGCGATTCGTCTTTGGTAAGTAGTTGATAAAGTCCCTGCACTTTTTCTGTCCCGTTTCATATTGTGAAAAGACATTCACTCTTTGAAATAAAGTGCCTGCATGATCCCGTTTTGTTTACCACACAGTTTTTTTTTAATTCCAAAAATGTCCTTCAAATTTATGTTTTGTTAGCGCCGGTTGATTTTAATCGAATTTAAAATAGAAGGGTGAATGTTTTCCTGACTCAAGTATATATAATTCGAAAGTCTTTGTGACCTATATATATAAGATATTGAGTATGAAAACACATTAAATTCTCGACTCGTGTATTGATTGAGTCAGAATAATCGTTGTTTTCTAAAACGATTTGGGTGAAAATAAGATGCTCCCTGTCTTAGAAAAAGAAGAAGAAGGAGAGATACGTACGTGGGGCTGCAGGCTTTCGTGTTGAATAGTACTAAGGGATGTTTTGTGCAGGTTACCTTCTATACAGAGAGCTCATCGGTTCATTGATGTCCTGACATAAAATGTTTGACTATCGTCTTGGCTGGTCTTGCTTTGTATCAGAGGTATCAGGACAGGGGAATGGACAGGTATATTATATTTTAATATTTAAGCCAATTCCTATTGGTTGAATTTGTTTTGCAATTTTAGTTATGTCACATGGTAACTGTGTGTGGCTAAGGTCTTTGTCAATTGGTCCTTTTTTTTTTTTTTCTTTTTTGCAAATTGATGTATATATATGTATTTTTACATACTTAACAGGAGAATGGAAAAGGTGCGAAAAGAGGAGGATGAAGCACTATATAAAAGGATGGTGGCAAGCGGGTTGAACAGGTTTGTGCAAACGGGAAATTTTTGGGTGGTGAAGAGATTTTGACGACTATTATTGATTTTTTTCAATTATTTGACTATTATTGATTCATTCAATTATGTGCATGTGTTTTTAAAACTGTCATTCAGGGAATATTGTGTAGAAAGAATAGCAGAACTTAAGCAACACATTGAGTCGGGGACAGCTTTGGAGTTTGACAGGTTTGCAGTGAATCAGCTATATATCTCTTAAGAGTTTAATATTATTTCGTTCATGTGAATCAAATTATTTGAGTTTCATACGTGTTTTTTTGTTATACGGGCATGGGGTGGTAGTTGATCTGAATCTAAAATATTTATCTTGTTCTCTTACCTTCATGTGCACATATGTTTCATACTACTGTCTACTGCATATATACACATTTTTTTTAACTTGTATTGTTGTTGAATTGTCTGCAGGCGCCTTCTGCGCAAACACGAGGACTGGTTGCAGATGCTCTCCGGAGGTTTGTCCCAATCTGCATATATATAGATATATGTCTCTTGCAAAAAAGATTTGGTGTTTGAAATTTTGTTGACTTGTTTATATGATGCAATATCTAAGTGTATATAAGTTAATCTCATTCAAGTAATGGTTGCTAATTGCAGGCGCATGAGAACCCGTATGCTCGCGTTACGCCAAACAGTTGTTCGGGACTCTAAGTTGATGATAACTATTTTTTTTTTGCATATGTAGTAAATATGTGGTTGTTTCAGAATCTTATATATTTTGTGCTTATGTTTCACTTCGATCTGTCACAGTATCTTTGGTCTTTGTCTTATGCTTCAGTTCGTGTAGGATTTAACTCCCTGTATTCCTTTTTAATTAGCGTTGACTATTTCTTTCGATCTATCTAGCTACTAATTAGGACTTGAGTTTCTGAGTATTAGTGTGCTTAAGATCATTTTATGCGTTTTTTAATTTATTTTTATAATAGACGAGAGAAATTTAATTCGTTAAATCAAAAAGTCGAATACAAGAAAATGACTTCACTAAGTCAATCATAAAGAGTCTCATTAATTCCATGAAAGTGGGGAAGACTATTAAGCATAGAATAGAATCCACTAACAGGTAACAAGTGTCAATTTGCTAAGTTCTTGTATCAAAGGGAAGATAGTGATATTAATACATAACAATTATAAAATTTCTAATTGAATTCGAGTTTAGCATGGCTTGAAACTAGCAGAGAAAAACAAAAAGACAACTATCGGTGATGTCAACTACTGAGAAAGCGCTAATAAACTACCTTCAACCTCTGTAATGTCCGAACTGTTGCTAACCGCAAGCGTCTTCGCAGAATGAAGAAAGATAATCTTCTATGGGAATCTACTAATGTTTTGTGTGACATTAATTTAAAGCGAGGAAGCAAAGATGACACCAAAAGATTGTTGAAGTTGTTAGTATTAAGCATTTGCATAAGATATCTCGAGCAAATTCATTATTTTCTGATTCATACGTTTTTCTTACTTTACAAAATCTTTACAATCTCTACAAGATTAAAATAGATAATCAATATTCCATACGATAAATGTAAGGTAAAGTTTATTGAATCAGTATTAATCCAATGGATGTGTGAATCATATCATCTTCGTATACATAAGGGGTCATTTCTTATATATGCTTTTTGATAATAACGGAGTTTCTTTTTCTTTTTTCTAAGAACAATGTAACACATTTTTAACACTATGCTTTTGTTCTTTTTCAAACCGTTTCGGATAATTTTACGTTTAGAACAAAAAATATTGGAACACGTTGAAATTATTGTAATGTAAAAATCAGACCTATTTTTATGAAATCAAAAGATTGACATGTATCGAAAATGATAGTAAAAAAGCAAATGTGACACCATATTTTGGATATCAAGTTATCAACAGGAAACAATGTGCTTAATTGAGGAAACAATAACGTGTGTTTAGCTTCAGTTTAATTGTAAGCTTCACCTTTGATCCTCCAGAAATGAAGAAACAACAAAAGCAGAGTACTATATACCAATTTTTTGAGATGCCCTTCATGGAATCCTATTCGACAATAACGTGTGTTAGCTTCAGTTTGTAAGCTTCAAGAAGATCAAAACAGAATGCAAGAGTGCTCGGAGGAGCCCATGCAGCCTAGAGGCAAACCATCGGCATGGATTCCATGAAGGTCACAAGACTCACAACATTGATTTTGAACCAGTTTCGACTCCAATAGTAGTTTTAGGCTTATATTCATCTTGTTAAGGTAAAATCTAATCTTTTTGTAGTAGTTTTTGGCTTTGATCATAATTGGGTTAGATTTGAAGGGTGATTGTTGTTAGATTCATTGTTGGTTTGTAGATTTGCGTGGATTTGGAAGTCAATTGTTATTTGTTCATAGTTCATTTGCTTTTAAGATAGGTAATGAGGTCTTTTATACAAAAGACTTAATATTTATTGTTTAAACCGTTTTAAAGTAAATTGCTTTGCCAAGAATTGCCCGAAAAATGTTAGCTTAATTAGGGCTATGTGTTGCATCTTGCCGGTAATTGCTAAAGTATTATGTATTTTGTGTTTACTTAAGTATTTTGAGTATTATGTATTTTCTTGCGATTTTTGCAATTCGTTTATATGCTTTCGTTTTGTAGATGGAGATTAGGGTTTTGAAGATTGGTGTTGTTTATGGTTTGGCCTTTTTCAGTGCTTACTTAGGTGGTTAGAAAGATGTAAACAATAAACCTAATTTATTTGCTATTAAGTGTTCTGTGAAGACGGTTATTCTTGGTTAGGTATCGGATAAGAAACACAATGTACCGTCCGATAACATTGAGGGTATCACACATGTTGCACTTTATGGCCTCTTGGTGGGGATTCACCACGGCATTGTACCCTTGAATACTAGGTTAAACCTCAGTTCCGGCTATGTATGCGTCAAACACCGATATTATGCATAGATTCTGCTATCTGTTATGTGTACGTTTTGTCTGTTTCCGCAACAAAGATACATGTAAATATGGATGTAATAAGAATGTTAATTAATTGGCTACATTAAATGTATGATCATGTTTTGTGCATTACAAGATGTTTTCCTTAAGCATTTCCTATATTAAGATGGCTTTATTGTTAAAAAGGACAAAATAAAGTGGAAATGTGTAAAAAAGAACGATGAAATTTTTATTGGGTGAAAAGGACAAACCAAAAGCGGTGGAATAGTGGATTCCACTGTAAAGACAATGCAACCAACGGTGTATTTTGAGTAACAAACAGTGGAATTGTCCTTTAACACATGATTTTTTTTCCACTGTCCTTAATCCTAATTTTCAACTTTTTTTTGTCCTTTATTACCACTCCCCCTATTAAGATTTGCTTTTAAAATATTGTTTTGGTTAAAGTTTGGTGAGAAAAGATTCAGGTCATGTATTGCGGTTTGACAAAAATAAATATCTATTTTTGATCTGTTACTCCTTACTGAACATCAAGCTAGTCCTCATTACTTTATATAGAATAAATCCGGGCCGTTTAATCTAGGGTAATATGAACGAGGGATGGTTTTTTGGGTGATTTTTAGACTGAGCTTGGGTATCTTCCCAAGTTGCCTACATATCATGTTATGTTTCAGGAACGTAGTTCCTTAGGGTTGTTTATAAAGGGGACATCTCATCCCTTTCCTTGTTCTACAAGGATTTCACATTCTTATTCCCTAAGGATAATCACGTGTGTATCCCTATAATTTAGGGATAATTGTGGATAGTTTAAATATCAAAATCAGTCTTAATGGGTAAAGGATCCTTAGGATCTTCCCATAATTATCTCATAAGCACATGAGCTAATTATCATATAAAGGAGGCTCTGGCCGACCTCTCCCAGGCCATCCCGACCTGTACCGTGTTACCCGACCTTCACTCTTACCGAGCCGACCTGCGGTGGTAAGTTAAGAAATGCCGAGCTGACCTTCCACCTGGGGTTCAGGCCTGCATCTTCATTTAAACATAAGGGCTCATGGCCCTTATTATGTATTAACTCTCTGTCTTCCCTTAATGATCAGCCAATATAAAGATAACACGTGGCAAGCGGCTAGTCCGACCTCAAATCATAAGCCCTCGGATCTGGTTGAATTACTTGTTGTGAGGCCGGATCCATTAGAGGTGTTGTTCGCCACCGTCATTCAGGCTTGTAGAATTTTACAATGACCTACTCGCCAGGTGGCGTGGTTATTGTTATGACGCCGCCATTCGTGGCCCACGTCTTACGAGGTGGAGCGGTTTTGAGAGTTAGTCCGACTGCGGAGCTCGGTGTGAGTTTATCTCGCAAACTAACTTTGTCCCATAAGCTTAATGAGCCTGGCCCGCAAAGCTCAAATTTGGATCCGCCCTACGGGTTATTGCTCGAGTCCGTCCCCTGCAGACTAATTTTATGACGAGTCCGACTGTGGAGCTTGGTTTGAGTTTAGCTACGAACTAAGGAAGTTTGGTCTACAAACTTTACGAAGGTGAGTTAGAGAGCTCATACTTTTGTCCATCTCTGCTTGGCCGGGTGAGTTTGCCCCGCAAACTTGGTGAGTCCGATCTGCGGAGCTCAATTCGATGAGTTCGACCGCAAACCGTTGAGTCCGAGCTGCGGAATTTCAAAGTTGACGTCATCCTGCAGACTTAAGCAAACTTTTCGAGTCCGACCGCAGAGCTCAAGCTTGAGTCGACTGCGGACTTCAAGTTTCAGAGTCCATCTGCGGAGCTCAAGTTTTGAAGTTTGTCTTGCGGACTTTTGAGAAAAACTTCCAAAATTTTCAAGTACAATGTTTTAAGATGCAAATTATTTGGAAGTTCTCTTACCTTAACCTTATTTTCAAAGACTTACGAAGTACTTGCTTCAAAGTATGCCATGCATTAACTCATAGTTTTTTGGATGGCATACTTAGTAGCGTGTGTAGATTTTTGCTTCTGAAACTTACCTGCAGGGCTGTGCAATTCGATGTCTTTCCTGCGGACTTAGGAAGTTTGACTGTTGCAAACTTGTTGAGTCTGACTTGCAGAGCTTAGTTCAAGCGGAGTTCAGTTGGTCTGCTCTGTAAACCCAATAATTTCGACCGAGTCCGGCCTGCGGATCTTAGTTAGTTCGTCCTGCGAACTTTAATGAGCTTGTCCTTTGCAAACTTTCCCGAGTCTGACCTGCAGCTCAGTTCTGATCGCCTGTCCTGCAGACTTAAGAAGTTTTTCCTTTGCAAACTTTTCCGAGTCTGACATGCAGCTCAGTTCTGATCGTCTGTCCTGCAGATTTAAGAAGTTTGTCCTTTGCAAACTTTTCCGAGTCTGACCTGCAGCATAGTTCTGATCGTCTGTCCTGCAGACTTAAGAAGTTTGTCCTTTGCAAAATTTTCCGAGTCTGACCTGCAGCTCAGTTCTGATCGTCTGTCCTGCAGACTTACAATTTTCTGATGAGTCCAACGTGCGGAGCTTAGTTTGTCAGTCCTGCTGAAGAGCTCGATAATGGGGAGCGTATAATAAGAGAGCTCGTACTTGGAGAGCCGAAGAGCTCGTATATTGAGAGCTGAAGAGCTGGTATCTGAAGAGCCGAAGAGCTCGTACATGAAGGATTCACTCGGGGGGAGCTCCAAATATGATGCCGAGCGGAGCTCGGTCTTATAAAAGATTCGCTCAAGGGGAGCTCCAAATATGATGCCGAGCTGAGCTCGGTCATATAAAAGATTCGCTCAAGGTGAGATCCAAATATGATGCCGAGCTGAGCTCGGTCTTATAACAGATTCGCTCAAGGTGAGCTCCAAATATGATGTCGTGCTTTGAGCTCGGTCTTATAAAAGATTCGCTCAAAGTAGGCTCAAATATGATGCCGAGCCGAGCTCGGTCTTATAAAATATGATGCCGAGCCGAGCTCGGTCTCACGCTCGGCAGGGAGAGTTCCAAAATAAGATAGCTCGACTCGCCATGTTCGGCAGGAAGAGTTCCAAAATAAGATAGCTCGACCCGCCATGTTCGGGTAGGGTGAGTTCCAAAATAAAATAGCTCGGCCCGCCATGTTCGGGAGGGTGAGTTCCAAAATAAGATAGGTCATTTAAGTTGTAAAACGGGAATAAATTTCAATGAGGCTCGTGACTGGATGGCTTGTTGAGAGAGTTCACTGATAGAGAGCTTGTAATTAGAGAGCTAGTTTAGAGAGCTCATCTTTGGAGAGCTTGAGAGCTCGGCTTGGATTTTGGAGCACGAGAGCTCGTCCATGAGCCTCGACTGCAGAGCTCATGTAAAGCTGATTTGTCCTGCAGACTTAGAGAGTGTGTCCTTCGCATCTTCCCGAAGACGATCAGGCATTTAAACGGACTCCGATCGGCACGAAATTTGGAGGGCTTTTGTTCGTCCTTCCTTATTATTTAATCTGAACAGTGAAATTCTTGTTCCAACGGTGAAATCTCTGGAAATAAGCCTCCGATCCGATCTTTGCATTTTGGTGGTCAGCTGCGTTTTGGTGATAAAGAAGAACTTTCCGGTGACGATCGGGCATCCGAACGGACTCGATCGGCACAAAATTTGGAGGGCTTGTTCATCCCTCCTTATTCTTTAATCTGAATGGTGGAAATATGGTTTCAACGGTGCAATCTCACGGAAATAAGCCTCCGATCCGATCGCTACGTTTTTGGTGGTCGCTGCGTTTTGGTGACACAACAACAACTTTACGGCGATGATCGGACATCTAAATGGACTCCGATCGGCACGAAATTTGGAGGACTTGTTTGTCCCTCCTTCTTCTTCAATTTGAACGGAGGAATTCTCGCTCCAACGGTGTAATCTCTGGCAATAAGCTTCCGATCTGGCTGCGTTTTTTGCATGTTTTGCCATTAACTTGATCACGAACAACCTCGATCCATTACCGATAGAAAGCCCTCCTTCTAGCTCCATTTGACGATGCTGGATCTCGTTTATGAATAAATCTGGGCCGTTTAATCTAGGGTAATAGAACGAGGATGGTTTTTGGGTGATTTTTAGGATCGAGCTTGGGTATCTTCCCAAGTTGCCTACGATATCTGTTGTGTTTGAGAATCAAGTCTTTAATAGTTTCTTAGGGTTGTTTACTATGCTGCACAGACACTGACACGGACACGTCGCACGGCATGACACGGACACGACGATACGGCTAATTCCAAAATTTAAGGACAGGACATGCCGACACGTTATATATATATATATATATATATAACACAAGTGCGAATACATGAATATGTGCGAAACAATTCGGCTCCGTTTGTTTTGGGTTGGAGTTTTTTTTAAATAAAGTGATTGAAGTAATACATAGAAAGTTAAGATGTTTTTTTTGTGTGTAGATTTTGATTTGATTGGTGAAATAAAGTAGTGTAATAAATAAAATAATGATAAAAAAGGTTATAAAGTTGATTAAGTGAAATGATGAGAGATAATTTAATATTTTTTTATTTGTAGTTGAAGAAATTATTGGTAAGAGAATTGTAAGATATGATAGATGAAGTGATATAAAAAAACTCCGAGAAAAACTCTAACGAAAACAAACGGAGCCTTCATGTCCAAACAAATCACAAGTGCTTGTTCACAAATATTATTTTAATACAACCACAAACATAACATTGTGTACCTTGTTCAATACTATAGAATTTATGAATGTTTACATGGATCCTCTATTTATGAAGAAAACTATCTCAAATTACAATGTTGTCCCCATTATTAAAACACCGGATCAAGTATGAAATGGTGTGGATGTACCACAATAAAACTCCTAATGCTCCATGCATGTTTGGTTACCATTAATTATTGCAATATTCATGAAAACATATATGATTTGTGTATCCATATTGCATCTGAAACACGATAAAATCAAAATGAATATTATTCCATAAACGGGAATAGATGACACGATGAATATGGCAATGAGTGAGGTGTATGGGGTGGTTGTTTCGTCATTCCAAATGAATGGAATTTAAACTGAGTAACAAAATTATGTAACGAAATTATCTTAATCTAAATCCGCACTCTCATCAGAAGAAATGTAATAGTTACACAATTAGGGTTCTTTGAAGGGTAGCTTCTAATGAAATTTCATGTTTTCGAGGCAAATTAGGTGTACCATCTTATATGGCTCAAGGTTTTCTTTATGAGCTAGGCTACCTTGCATGCAACAAATAGATGAGAATTTACACATGCATGTTCAAGAAACAATGAGAACAAAATAAGGGGCATTTATTCGTACCACATTCAATCTACCTCTGTACCTTATTAAAATGAAAAAACATGATATCTACCTGTTGCACCACACATAAAATTTCAAGATTGTTAAATCTACTTACTTGTAAACTACATTTTCAGTCCAATGTGATGAAAGAAAACATTTTACCAAAATATAAACTTGATACGACGTATTATTTATTTAATTATTATAGAAATGAAAATCGTGTATTTTAAAGTTTCCATTGAGAAAACTTAAATAAAGAAAAAATTTAAAAAAATTGGGTTCATGAGTGTCGGGGAGTGTCGACAGTGTGTCGGAAGCGTGTCGGATATTTAAATTTTAAATAATATTAATTTAATCAGCCAACACGTGTCGGACACGGTGTTAGAGCGTATCGTGTCTTGTCTTGTGTCGGATATGGCGGCGACGGCGTACGACAGATTGAAGTGTCGGTGCATCATAGGTTGTTTATATAGGGACGTCTCATCCATTTCCTTGTTCTACAAGGATTCGTATTCTTAGTCTCTAAGGATAATCACGTGTGTATCCCTATAATTTAGGGATAATTATGGATAGTTTAAATATCAAATCAGAGTCTTAATGGGTAGAGGATTCTTAGGATCTTCCCATAATTATCTCATAATCATGTGGGCTAATTATCATATAAATGAGGCTCTGGCCGACCTGCGTCGAGCCTCCTAGGCCATCCCGACCTGTACCGCGTTACCCGGCCTTCACTCTTACCGAGCCGACTTGCGGTGGTAAGTTAAGAAGGGCCGAGCTGACCTTCCACCTGGGGTTCAGGTCTGCATCTTCATTTAAACATAAGGGCTCTTGACCCTTATTATGTATTAACTCTCTGTCTTACCTTAATGGTCAGCTAATATAAAGATGACATGTGACGAGGGCTAGTCCGACCCCCGTCATGTATTTTTAATTGCATTGTTAGTTAGTAATTTATGTAAATTATGTGTAATTACGATGGGAGTCGAGTATCATTGTAAATAACCGTCAAGTATTACATAGATGTAAGAATACAAAAGAGTTGTCAGCAAAGGTTGTTATTATAACTGGCAAGTTGTTGAAATCTTGACTAGTTTATCTCCTTTTGTAACGTATAATAAGAGGCTTTTTACCCTCGGTTAGTCATAATAAATTATTCTGCACAGTCTCATTTTATAATTAAATGACAATTATAAAATTTATGTTTCTTTCTTTCTCTTTCGATCCAAACATGGGTTAGGGATTTGTTCACAGTTAGGGATTTTGATAACAAATGGCGAGGATGGAGTTTTGTTTTGGGAAGTGCATATACTTTTCTATCTGGTGCTCCCACATTTGTAATTTCATTGACTATTACCTCTGTCGTGTTTTTTCTTCCATGTTTTGAAAACCCTTTCGAAATATCTTCTAGGCGTTTTGTAGCGGGATCTTGCCATAAATTGACAGATTGTGCAAGTTGCTAGGAAACTCATTGATTAAACTGTAATCCCCCAAGTAATTCTGTTATTGTTGGCTTCGATTGATCGCCTCAAAATTTTCCATTGTTTTCTCTTTTCAGGTTCCACTTGCCATTTAAATCTTCCAATAATCCATCATTAATATGTTGAAACCCAACATTTTATTGCAGATAATTAAATACATCAGCACGAGATATTTATTTATACACACATGATTACTGTTTTTTTTCATTTTGTTCAAAGCCGATAAGGCACTGTGGTTATAATTGGAATGTTGTACAGAACAACACAGGGTTGAATAGATGCGGGGATAGTTGCAGAACGGGATGGGTTAATCATCTTCGACCCGATCTCAAGAAAGGCGTGTTTTCTGCTAAAGAAAAAGTCACAATTGTTTTTCTTCATGCCATAGGTGCTAAAGAATGATTTGATGATTATAATGGCGGTGATGATTCATTGCAATTTGGATTTCCCTTCTTTTCATTCTTTTATTTCAGAAGTTCTTTATCTCAGCATGTGTACTTTCCGGAAGCTACACAAGAAAGAAAAAAATGAATTGAGTACAATCGATATGGAAAGTAAATAAATGAGTACTATCATCAACAATTACTCGTTATATATGGCAACGAATAATGTGCTTGGAGATGAATTAATACCAAACCTGGGAAGTCATTTGAGCCCTTTTGTAACCAAGTATATCATGAAGATTAACAACTATGGATTTTTCTTCAGTTGAAAATGAGTCATTCTTGAGATCAGGTCGAACATGATTAACCCATCTCAGTCTGCAACTCTTCCCACACCTATTCAACCCAGTATCCTCTGTACAATATTCCTATTATAACCATAGTTCCTCTTGAAGCACCTAATAGTGTAATTCAATAGAACTGTTCAACCTTGATTCTGATCGTCACCATTGGCGGATCCAAGTATAAGGTGGGATGGTCTCAAAGACCACCCAAAATTTATAGAAAAAAATATTATTGTTTGTATAATTGTATTAGTGTTTGTATTTGTATTTGTATTTAATTTATTTTATAATTAATATAATGTAAAGTATCATATAATAAAGTAAAGTGAAACAATGATTAGAAAATTGAGATTTTTAAAAAAGGTAGTAGAGAGAATAAAATGAAATTGTGAGATATGATTTATTGTTCTTATTTATTTATAGATGGAGAAATGATTGGTAAGATAAATTGCAAAATATGAATAGAATGAATAAAATAATCAATTAAAAAAAAATACTAGAGTGAATAAGGTGATGTGATGATTTAAAACGAATCAAAAATAATTCGTGTCTAAACATGACTTTGGTTCACTAGGATAAACATATAATCAATGATGTAGAACTAAGGCCACGGCACTCAAGGAGGCAGAAAGACTTTTCCTTGCCTAGAAAGCTAAAGGCAACTACATCAATTTGAGCGACAGAGGCTCTAAGTTCTTCCATGATCTTGTCAAAAGGAATAACGCTAAAAAGAGTGTCTCCGCGGTTCTTAAGGTCGATGGTAATATGTCCACTTCTCCTTTGGAGGTTGCCACCGAATTTGTCCGTTACTATGAGGATTTACTTGGTAATTCGGAGACTACTGTTATGACTTTCCCCTATGACATTATGGCACTTGGGCCCTCCCTCTCTCGACCTTGCGGCCTCTCTTGTTCTTCCGGTTTCACGATTTGGACATTAAGAAAAATTGTTTTGATATTGGGAATGATAAATCTCCGGGCCCGACGGTTTTCTTCCGGTTTCTTCAAGAGCTCTTGGAATACCATTGGTGAAGATTTTTGCGATCTTCGCTCTTGAATTTTTCAATAATTGCTCTTTGCTACGTCAACTCAACCATGCGGCTATTGTGGTCATACCAAGAAAGCGAATGCCACTTGATCGCCGACTACCGCCCTATTTCGCTCTGACTTTGTGTTCTATAAGTCGATTGCCAAGATCCTAGCAAGTAGGATTGCGACTATTCGCGCTACTTTGATTAACACCGCTCAAGTCGCCTTTGTTGAAGGCGGCGGTATGATCGAGAACATTTTCTGGTACAAGAGTTATCTAGGTTGTATGGCCGGAAAAGAACCACCCCAAGTTGCATGATTAAAGTGGATATTCGCAAGGCGTTTGACTCGGTCAATTGGAGCTTTTTGGAACATGTGTTGAGGTCCCTTGGTTTTCCCGACTTGTTCGTGAGATGGATTATGCTATGCGTTACACATTATTTACTCCGTCTCGATTAACGGCGAGTAGTTTCACGGTTTCTTCCCGGTAAGAGAGGTTTAAGGCAAAGCGACCCCTTCCCCCTTTCTTTTGTTATGTGCATGGAATTTTTATCGCAGCGACTTGACTACCCTTCCTCGTGATGTTCGTTTTAAGTTCCACCCTAAGTGTGGGAAGCATAAGATCACCCATCTTATCTTTGCCGATGACCTCATTTTGTTTAGTCACGGTTCCTCTTATTCCATCAACCGGCTAATGAAGTGTCTTTTGGACTTTGGGGACTTTTCTGGGTTGAAAGTCAACTTGGCCAAATCGGATATTTTATTAGCCGGGGTAAAAAATTTGGATCGGTGTATTATTCTTGAGGATACTGGTTTAGAACTTGGGTCTTTCCCGTTTCGCTATTTGGGTATCCCGCTTGCCACCACACACCTTAATTTTGCCATGTTTGGACCTTTTTTTGATAAAATTACCAATCTTTTTGCATCTTGGAAAGGTTCTTCGCTTTCTTTACGCAGTAGGTTGGAACTTGTTCGGCGATTATCCAAGGGTGGAATGCTTTTGGCTTAGCATTTTCCGTTACAAGCATGTGTGCCGGTACCTCACCAGATTGTGCAGGGAATTTTCTTTTGGGGTGACTCGGTGGCTCCAACAAAAAGCCACTTGTTGCTTGGAGGAATGTGTGTCAACCCAAAGAGGAAGGTGGCCTTGGCCTCCTTGATCTTAGAACTTGGAATCTTGCACTTCTTTCTAAGTGCCTTTGGAATATTCATAAAAGAAGGATTGTCTCTGGGTGAAATGGATTGATCACATTTACCTTAGGGATGCGAGTTTGTGGGAGTACCAAGTTCGACCGGCGGACTCCCTTTGTTTAAAAAACTAATGTTCATCAGAGACCAAATTGTTCTTTTTGCGGTGACGCCACAGTGCCATTTCCATCATTACTTCTTGGGCCATCGAGAGAGCACCTTTTGCCCTAAGCTTGCTTATGATTTCTTCAGCCAAAAGGTAACAAAGTTTGGTGGTACAATCGTTTCGAAATCTTTTATCACTCCCAAACACTCTTTCATCCTTTGGCTCATTGTTGTGGACCGACTTTTGACCAAGGATAAGCTTGTGTACTTGGAGCTTGATCCTGTCTGCAGTTTGTGTAACATTGACTTGGAGAGTACCCCTCATCTTTTCTTCACTTGCGGCCCGGCGAAAGCTATTTGGGATTCCATTCGGACTTGGTTGGGTATCACTAGACAAATGACTACCATTTTGAGCAGTGTTCGTTTGCTTCACAGAGAAGCTAGAGGGACCGGCGTTCACTCCAAAGTGAAGAAGATTGCCTTAGCGGCGACCGTCTATCAAATTTGGAGAATGCGTAACTTTGCAATTTTTGAAGGCGAGAGCACTACTACGGATGACGATTAGGCGTATTAAGACTCATGTTTACCGTATCTTGTTTGCGATAAGCCCTCACATGTTTAGAGGCACGCCTTAGCCCCCTTGTTCGATTCTTTTTTTTGCCGAGGTTGATTGTGGCTCACACGCTTTGAGCCAAGGCTCATGCCGAGGTATTTGAAGACTTCGTTTGTCTCTTATGGGTCGAAGCGACACCGGGTTGGTATATTGACCGGTTTGTCGTAGTACACCCTCTTTGAGTTTGGGACTTGTCTCTTTCGGGCCGAAGCGACGCCGGGGTTGGAATATTGACCGGTTAGTCGTAGTACGCCTAATTGAGACATTTGCACGTTGAAGTTGAAGCGACGCCGGGATTGGAATATTGACCGGTTTGTTGTAGTACACCGATATGTTGTATACCCCAAGGCGTTGTCCCTCGGTGCCTTGTTCGATTAGTGTCTTTTGTTTCCACCGGAGACCTATGGAGGCAAAATGTGGGATTTGCAGTCAACCTTGGCAATGTTTTTGTTTGGGCTTGGCTCTTTTTGATAGATTAGATATGCACAAGTTGTAATTAGTAGATCAGTTCCTTTGTAGCTCCCAAACTTTCGTTTGGTGTTTTAATATATTTTTACATTTCATCAAAAAAAAAAAATGATGGTTAGAGGCGGAGTCGGGATTTTAATCCAGGGTGGGCTAATAGATTATATCGAGTTTGTCGGGTGGGCTGTATTAAGAATATTTTATGGATATGATTAAACTGGACTAAATAGATTTTATAGTGTAATGTTTTTTTTTCCGGGTGTACACACCTCGTGATGATGTACACCTTGTGATGATGTAATTAATTATCATTAATTAAATGTTGGATTTCAACATAATAATGTAAGATTATCAGAGGATTTAGTTGGTGAATGAAAAGCCCGAAAAGATAAAACCGAGAGGCGGCAGCTGAGCCGAGTACCTGATGTTCAAGCTCGAGCTCGTTTATAATCGAGCATGCTCGGCTCGGCTCGTTAAGACAAACGAGCCTAAAAGCCTGTTCGAGCTCGGCTCGATAAGAAAGGAAAATGTTCGAGCTCGAGCTCGAGCTCGAGATCAAGCTCGCGAACAGGCTCGAACTCGAGCTCGGCTCGTTCAATAGCAAATTTTTTTAGGGGCTCGTTCAATAGCTCGGCTCGTTCAATAGATATTTGATATTTGTTTTATATATTTATATATTTATTATTTATATTATATATAATATATGTTCACGACACTAACGGCGTTCACGAGCAGGCTCGTGTTCGTTCGTTTACTAAACGAGCAGAGAACTCATTCGAGCTCGGCTCGATAACATAAATGAACGAGCTCGAACGAGCTTAAACGAGTCGAGTTCGAGCCTTGTTCGCGAACGTTCGGTTCGTTTAACACCTCTAGGCGGCTCCACCCTTATAGGTGGCGGGAAATGGAAACAAGAAATGGAATTGCCAATTTTTTATACGGTTGAGCGGAAATTTTAATATAGTTCAGGATCAAGTATGACTTGGTGATCCTGGACCAATAGGATGTAAAATAATTTGATGGTCCCCATTCTTTTGCTCAGGAATACCATGATGTTTAGAGTTGAGTACTTGATTTACAGCTTAACTTATAAAGAATCTATGGGAAAACATACCCTCTTAAATTTGTCTTCTTTTTGAATGTGTTGCCTTCTTCTTCTGAATATTTGAATGCTTAAATGAGGGTTAGTGACTGTCATTTTAACCATTGGAACTACCTTCAATGAGGGTATGGGCCAACTAAAGATGATCCTAACTAGAATGCTCGAGATGAACAAGATTCCATGTTTTGTCATGGCTATGGAATTCAATGGTTCCAGAAATCAACGATTCTTGCATGTTTCTGGGCTGGGTAAAAGAAATCTGGGATGAATAAGACAAGAACAAAAACATAAACATACCTGAACACTTTACCAAAACAAAAGCATACATCTTTACTTTACCAAAAGTCTCCACAAGAACACTTTCCTTCTTTGAAATGATGAAACCTTTGCATATCTCTCACAATAATCAACACATTGGATATACATGATATGTGTTTAGCAAAAGTATGACAGTCTTTGCATATTCTCAAATTTTTAGCTACTCGGATTGTTTTCCCAGGTGGGCTATGTAGAAGACCAAAAGTAATTGCCAATTTCTCACTATGATGTTTTAGAGATACTTCTTTCTCTTCTTCTTTCATATCTTCATGATAAACTAAACGAGTGTCTGGGACATACCCATTCAACTTCAAATATTCAATTATCTTGTCAAGGGCCTTATGCAATTCTTCATACTCGGCTCGTGTGCCATTCCCGGAGAAGAATTCATGCACAACATTGTTTACTTCTATTAAACTACAACCAGGTGACTTGATCAAACCTCTTTCTTTCATCATCCTCCTAAACTTCCTTGCATCTTCATATCTTCCGGCTCTTGCACACATGTTTGAAAAGATGACATAATCTCCGCTATGAGATTGATCCAACTCAAATATTCTTTTGATGACTTGCTTACCCAATCCTACATTTCCATGGACATTGCATGCAGATAGTAATGTTCTCCACATCAGTGGTGTCGGCTCAAGTGGTGAATCCGTTATGAACTTATACGCCTCATCCAATCGCCCTGCCCTACCTAACGAATCCAAAACACAACCGTAGTGTTTGATATCCGGGACAATCTTATAATTCTCCGTCATACTAGAGAAAAATCTTAAGCACTCCTCTGTCAATCCAGCATGATTACATGCAGATAAAACACCCAAGAATGTAATGCTATCGGGTTGAACTTGTGCTTTCCTCATCTCCTCAAATATAGATATAGCTTCATAACCATGTCCATGAATAGCATAAGCCATTATCCTAGTTGACCAAGCTTGTTTATCTTTAAAATTCATACTCTCAAATACATAAACCGCATCCTCCAAACTCCCACATTTTGCATACATATCAATGAGTGCAGTATTTACCTTGATATATCGATCCAACTTATTTTCCTTCACATACTCATGTATCCACTTGCCTAGATCAAGGGCTCCTAGTAAAGCGCATGATGAAATAATCCCAAGGATGGTAACATCAGTAGGCTTAAGTCCTTTACCCTGCAGCTCATAAAACAACGATATAGCCTCGTCTGGCTTGCTGCTTGTAACATATCCCATTATCATTGCATTGTAAGTTATTACACAAGGTTCTTGTGTCCTTTCAAAAACATTACGAGCTGAATCAACATCTGCACCTTTAATGTACATACTTATAAGGGCAGGACAAGTAAATGTATCCATGTCCAACCCATATTTCATTGCCAGACAATGCAACTGCTTGCCTTCTTGTAATGCAACAGCGCTTGCACAAGCCTTCAACAAAGAAGGGAAAGTATAATTGTCCGGGGCAAGGCCTAAAGCAAGTATTTTCGTGAAAATGATGAAGCTTTGAAGAGGGATTTCACTGTGGGCATAACCGCAGGCCAGGAGGTTGAAATGTAAAATATCTGGATTAGGAATTTGATCGAACAGGAGACGGGCATGGTTCATTGAGTCAGAGGTGGGATGCAGAGTACAGAATTTTATGAAATGTTTTATGAAAAAGATATTACCTTGGATGTGGGTTTTGATTGCATAGGCATGAATTTGTTTGGCTTCTCTAAGAGAAGTGCATTTTTGAAGATTATTGAGAGGATGAGCTTCTGGGTTGCTGTTGGAACTGGAGTGAGTGAAAGAGGATAATGCAAATGCAGCCATTGCCTTTGTATGGCTGTTCAATCATGTCCATGTTTTGCCGTAGTATGTTTTCTTCTGAGAACCGGTCCCAAATTGAAACCAGTCTAAACCAACCAATGGTTTACGATATATTGTTTTAGTTTGTTTTTTATACGATTTTTTAAACCAAACCAAACCCACACCATCCTATCCAAACTCAACCTATATAATTGAATTTATAATCTTTATTAACAATTCACAAACTCAACCTATATAATTGAATTTATAATCTTTATTAACAATTCACAATTGGTTCTCTGATTTAGCTATTAAATATTTTTACATGCTAAAACATGGGGAAACAAACAATATCCCAGTATACACATATTTTTTCATACCAGAACATGTGTTATGATATTTTTAACAGAAATATAAGTCCCAGCCACCGAAACAAAAACACCAGACAAAACTATTACAACAATCAATCCCAATTCCAAACCAAAACTTTTGTAAACTTTATAGATCTTCAAGTAGCAAAGGCAAGGAAACAACACAGAAACACTTATACTCAAAAAAGAACCAATAAATGCCATGATATACCCGAAAAACGGTATGGTTAAAGCCACAACTAGTGTGCTGATGACCAACACTGTTCTGATCAACAAACTAAGTAGTCTGCTACCCCGAAAGGGCGATGTATCTTCGATTGCTGTCATGATTGGAGCAACAATAATGGCATATTTTGTAATGGGATTGATCAATGTCGTGTAGATTGCGAATTTTGAGCCTAAGTATTTGATAGGAAGGTTTAATGTGATCTGTGATGTTATATTTTCCCCGAACATCAAGTATCCCATTATAGCCATTGATCCATAAGTTGCACTGCTTAGAACAAAGCATACAAGCAAAACCTGCAAGCCATTTGAGTTAGAATGTATAAGAACTGCAATTGAATAAGATATATTTTAAGGTATATTCATACATTTTGCTGATCAAACGTCTTGCTAAACCATGCATGACCTAAAGAAATTTGTTAGCTTGATTTTTGTATAATGTACGTTTAGTAGATTTTACTTAATTTGACACATGACACCCATCCAACACGTGTTTTTTTTTCTTTCCTAAGATAAAAACTTGTGAAGATACAAAAACATTACTAAAAATGGTGTTATGATGTGAATCAACTGTATGACATATTTAACCATTAGTTTATCTCGAATATGAGCTTAATTATGATAATTTACGAGGAAATCACAAGCAAAATGATTTAATTTGAATCTGTTAAACTTGTGATTGAAAGTTGGTTTTTCTAAGTTATCTACGAAGAAAATATATTACTTCTCGTTTTATTATTTTACTTTCAGGTAATTTGAAGAATGGAGACGTTATGGAGGATTACTAAAGTTTGAACTGAAGATAGTGGATTTGTGGGACAAGTTTTAGAAGAGGGTTTAAGTCCAAGATGATTAAAAAAAAAAATGAAGAGTTTGGACCAAGATTGGACTCTGAAATCTGATAAGGCTACTTGCAAGGGAATTTGAAGAATTTACTATTCAAATTGGGTTTGGACTTCTTCAGCAGGGTTGTAGGACTTGTAAAAAGATTTCCAACGCTAAAGATTGCAGATATCAACACAGGGTTGTGTGTGATGAAATTTATCAGGATTTACACTGACTTTTCATATTTTTCGATTCCTAGAGTGTTTAGGACCTAATTAAGTAGGTCATGACTCTATATAAGGCCTCAATACGCGAATTCTATTGTATCTAAACACGTTAGTATTAGTTTTCAAAAGAGAAAACCCTAGAATCCTCTCTAGCTTGTCTTTAGGTTTTACTTTTCAAGCAATAAAGTTATTGTTTAATTTTCCTTCTCAAAGTTAGATTTTTTTATTTGAGTTTGAAGATCTATTGTTGAATACAAGGATTAACCGTAGTCGTAGTGTTGCCACAACAGTCTTAATTTGCCGCAGACACGCTACACCCGGATCTGATCAGTGTGTTCGTTATGTTTTAACTAATTACTAATCATTTTGTTGATGTATTCGTAATTTGCTTTGATGGGACCATGTTGAAAGAGTAAGTAAATTGGACATAGGCAACATGTCAATTGGGATCCTCTGCTGTGGATTGCCCTACTATGCGCAGATGGGATACTTGTTTCATGTTATTTTTAATATAGTTTCAGAACAAATTTCTTATTTTATCCTCCTCCCCTTGATCAAAACACCTTGTTGTGCATGCCGTTACAACAGAGGATCTCTCCTCGGCAACATATCACCTTTGTAAAATCAAGGGCCGGTGACTGTGAGGTTACATATTTATCTATCGGGCATCCTATAGATTATCAATGCATATTTGGTTGATTAGATCTGGTTTATTCAAGAAAGACAATTAATCTGAAGATAGCGTTCTAATGTCCCACAAATAAATTAGCAACCAAAATAGGAAAGTGAGCCATTAATCAATTCAGAATTAGGGTTAGAAAGTAAAGCGAAGGAATTAATCTAATTTATTTGAAGTTTGTGTGAGATTAATTGGATCTAAATTTTTTTCCCAATATATCAACACTTTTACTCACCTTTTCAGGTTAACCCCTTTTATCCTTGTATATTCATCCCTTATACCATTGATACCCCCATTTATCCCCTCTTTATTCCTTTTGCCTCTCATCTTAATTACCTTCATTTTAGCTTTATTGTAACTTATGATTTATATTTTTATATATTTTTAACTCATATGATGCACGTATACTTTGTTTGATAGAATGTCTCGTATACGTACGTATCCGATACAGATACACATCACATACTTAGGATACACACTTGAAAAAACTGGATACCGGTAAATCCTTAACTTTGATATGTGAAATTGAGAACCATATTGAAAATTAAACACCAAAAATATATAGAACTACTAAAAATTCTTTTACTTCATGTATTCTAATATTTCTTATTTGGCTTTTATATTTTACATTTTAGTCCTTATATTTTCATTATTTATGAAAATGTCCTTAAATATTCATATCATATATTTTTCAAAAATCTCACACTCGTGTATCCTGTATCTGTATACCCTTACATATACATATATATATATATATATATATATATATATATATACAACCTATCTCATCAGTGAAACATACTTATATATGTATGTAGTTGATTATAAGTGATCAATTGCATGTATAACATACCTTCTTAAACTGGCCTCTGTCTTTCATTGAGTTGCAAAGAGTGGGAAACACAGCATGTCCACAATAACAAAAAGTGTACAAACTAATAGCTGTAGGCAATCCTTTGAAATTCCAAATCAGTCCCTTCTGATGAAACCCCACCCCATCAGCTACACCAACCCAAAGCACACAACCAAGCAAAATAATTGAAGCCAAAACCCCTCCAACAGAGACATAAGCCAATAATCCCAAACTCCTTAACCATGTTGTGGGCAATATGACCAAAGCAGCTAATATAACAAACACTTGTTTCCCTCCAACTTTGTGTCCACCCAAGTGGAAGAACACATCTGGGAAGAGTTTGTGCAGATTGTCGCCTTCTAATATGAGGAATTCAACCGCGACGAGATAGAGTTCAAGGTACATGAAAGTTGAGACTAAGATTCTTCCCTTTTTCCCGAATGCAAGGTTCCCGATATCGGGGTAGGTTCGGATTAGTGGATCTGCATCCATGCATTTTTTCAGAAGTAAGGCTGTGTAGCAACAGAGAGTTGCTACTGTGATAAGAATAAGTAAACTTAGCCATCCTCCTTCTGAGAGTGCAAATGGGATTGATAGAATGCCCACACCTGTTCATCAATTGTATTTATAAGCAAAAGTCAAATGACAATTGTAAAAATAATAGCTCGTGTTGAAAAGTCTGAAAACAAATTAATAATGTACATATAATTCAGGTTAACCTCCAAGTGAGGACGATGGGCATAGGGTAGTTATTGAATTCATTATGACTAAAGTAGTGTTGTTAGACCTGAGTTTTAGGACGTTTCAGAAAATTCCACCGAGGGGTTGAGGGGTAGGGACCCCTTCAACACATATTTGTCCGCCATTGGTCTAGGATACGATACGTAGGACATATATATAGTCTCACCACCGAGGGTTTTTGTATTAAAACGATGTTAATGGGCCGCTAAAAAGTAAAATATAAAAATACACTTTGTGCTTCCGGTGGTGTGCTCTCGGAGAGGCTTCGATTTCGAATCTGCCACTACATGTGATCTTCTACTAAAATATATGGAATGTTTAGCAAACATTCTTCTTGATAAAATAATATGATTCCTGCTCATAATTATACATCACATCTATATTATTCAACATTAATTCCGACACAATTCAAACAAAATTTCAATCGAAACTCATACACAGAATTAGAATTAATTCAAACAAATCATTGTCCAAAAATAAATAAAAAATCAAAAGTATAAAAGAACCTGACAAAGCATTTATCCCGTTGAAGCAAGTTCTAACGAAAGATGCACCATTTTAGAGGGTTCTTGATGTTGGAGCTGGTTTTGGCTTTCCATCTTCTCTGTTTTATGAAAATCCATGTCTTCTTTGTTGATTCTGCATCTTCCCACACAAAGTTGATTTATAGAACTCTAAGATGGGGTACACGTATGTAAATGTTAAAAAAGCATTACACAATTTCACACGTAATATAAATTTTCCATAATTGATACTCCATAGTTTTTTTATATCATCGTTTGAAAATTTGTTTCTTTTTATTTATCGATCATTTTACATTTTCAAAATCATCATTTATTATTTTTCCTTATTTACCAATAAAGTATTTACATCTACTGATAAAAATATATATTTCCAATACTAAAAACTCTTTTACCAACAAAATATTTACATTTCCAATACTATATTTTAGGCATATTAATTATTTTTTTAATCTGTGTGATTTTTCTCTCTGCGATATATAAATAAAAACGGAGAGAGTATAATAGTATAAAAGTAAAATGATGTAAGTTAATTAGTTCTGGGTCTTTCGGAAAAGTAAAAGAAAAATTGTAATATGATAAAATAAAAAAGATGACAACAGGTATTTTATTGGTTCAAAACCTAAAGTAAACTTTGATGTTTTTTGTTAGTACATGGAACCATTCTTTCTCCCATAATACCACTGAAACTACTAGTCTTTATATTATGATAATATAATGTATGATATATATACCATACATACATAATTTGATTACTATATGTAAATACAAAAGGTATAGATGCACCGACTTTGTGGATGAAATCATCTACACACAAATTGATCCTGGCTGTTCATTTGTGGTTTAACTAAAAGAAAGGAAAAATAGAAAAAGTGAAACCACAAGATGGGATTCAACTTGAATCAGATACAGCAACTCCATTCGTTTTAAATAAAATGATTTTTTTCTCTTTTAATTTTTTGGTTATAAGCATCACATTTACCTTATTCGATACGAAAGTTAATACGAAACAAACAACATTCCTATCGTACTTTTTAGCACCGGTTAAGGTGGTATCCTCTAATATATGGCAGGCCATTTCCTCAAGCAAATCGATATTTGAAAAAGGTATAATACAAGAAATCAATGGAAAATATGAAGTTGGTTTTGGCCATCGAATTTAGCGTAGTAGCGTGACGTCATCACTTGCTTCAGATTTCTGGATATTTGTTTGGAATCTAATTAAAAAGGCCATTTTCGTGGAAGCATTTGTTAGTGTCGAGGATAATATAGTTTGAATATTATATTTATTTTAAATATTATTATTGTCATATTTATCTTGTAGTCTAATTGACTAAGTCAGCGAATACTATATATTTGTACTCTCCGTTCAGTTGAATAAAATGAAATACGATTATTCTAAATGTTGATATGGTAGCAGAGCATCTCGATTTTATCTCTCATTATGTCAATTCTTCCCTAAACACTAACTCTTTTCTTTTCCAAAAAAAAAAAAAAAAAAAAAAAAAAAAAACCGCGGCTTTTTGTTTGTGTTTCTGTAGAAAGTTTCAGGCAACGATCAGATACTGAAGCCAACTCCGATTGTGACGAAATTTTGAGGGTGTGTTCGTAATATGTTCTTATATGATCTGAACGGTGGAATTGACGTTTGGACGGTTCAATTTCTCTGAATCATCCGTCGACCGAACTGCTGTAATTCGGTGTTTCAGCAGAACTTTTCTTGCGACGATCGGATATTGAAACAAACTCCGATCATAACGAAATTTTGAGGGCTTCTTCTTATCACTTTCTTCTACAATTTGAAAGGTGGAATTGACGTTTGGACGGTTCAATTTCTCTGAGTATTCCCGAAACGGAACTGCTGGGATTTAATTTGGTGTTTCAGCTGAACCTTTCTTGCAACGATCGGATATCAAAACAAATTCCGATCGTGATGAAATTTGGAGGCCTTGTTCGTCTCTCCTTTTACTAAAATATGAACGGTGGAATTTCTATTTGGGACGGTCAAATTTTTCTGAATTGTGCCACGACCAAAGCGCTGCGTTTTGGTGTTAATTTTGTCAAATCGGCGTCTCCACGACCCCACCTCTGCTCCCCTCAATGGCAGCTCGACTAAAGCAGTGGCTATGGTTGAATTTTTCTTAAGAACGGAGGCATTGCTACCATCATGTTGTTGCGCCCGTTTCCTGTCAAATTTGTTATCAGGCCAACCATATTGCTCCGTCATGTCCATACCGCTGTGGTTCCTCTCACCTCTCGTCCTCACGGTCACCACCACCTCGGACTTCCCAGTCATATGCAGCTTCTCTATACACGCATCCTAGTTTTGATTGGATTGCGGATACTGGTGCCACTCATCATCTCACTCATGACCGTCGCAATCTCACCCTCTTATCTGCACCCTATGTCGGGCTCGACAAAGTGCATGTAGGCGGCGGTACAAGTTTACCTATTACTCATTACGGCTCTTCTTCTATATATTCCCCTTCCCAGTCATTTCATTTATCTAATATTCTTGTTACGCCTTCCATCACTAGAAACCTCTTATCAGTACATAAATTTGCTTCGGATAACTCCGTGTACTTTGAATTTCATTGGTCTTACTTTCTTGTAAAATATTACTCCGGTCACACCCGCCTTAGGGGTTTTGTAAAATATGGCTTATATCACTTCTCCACTCCGCTTCACCCTCCTCTTGCTCCTGTTGAAGCTCTAGCCTCCTCCACCACCTCCTCCATTACTTGGCATCAGTGTCTCAATCACTGTTCTTATTCCGTACTCCGTCAAGCCTTAAAAAGCCTTCCCACCTTCACTCCTACTAAGGCATCTCCGCCTGCATCGTGCCCGTGTGTCGATTAGCAAAAATTCACCGTCTTCCTTTATACACTTCTGAGTTTACCTCTACTGCCCCATTGGACCTGATTTACTCCGATGTCTAGGGGCCCTGTTCTGAGCCTTCAATTTATGGTTCCCGTTATTATGTCTGTTTTCTAGATGACTTCACCAAATATCTATGGCTTTATCCCCTGAAGAATAAATCAGATGTTGAAAATATCTTTCCTGACTTTCTTGCTATGATTGAACGTCGGTTTAATACCAAACTAAAGTCCATCCAAACTGATTGGGGTGGTGAGTACCGTCGCGTTTCCACTCTTCTTACCTTTCTTGGCATCCTCGACGCTTTCCGTCCCCCACACACACGAACAAGTTGGTGCCATTGAGGGCCGCCACCGACAAATTGTTGAAGTTGGCATCTCTCTTCTTGCCCAATCTAATCTTCCGCTTCCCTATTGGGAGGACGCCTTTATCTCTGCCACTTACATTATCAACCGGCTTCCCACCAACGTTCTTCATTATAAGTCTCCCTACGAAATGGTCCACCACCGGTCTCCTGACTATACATTCCTTTGAGTCTTTGGTTGAGTGTGATGGCCCTATCTCCGTCCCTACAACGTTCACAAGACTAATTTCCGCTCCAAAACTTGCATCTTTCTTGGCTATAGTCCTTCCCACCACGGTTATAAATGCATGGACCTTGCCTCAAGCCGTATCTACATTGCTCGCCACGTGGTTTTCGATGAATCCGTCTTCCCCTATACACCTTCTCCTTCAAAATCCACTCTTGATACACTCATAGTCCCGCTTCCTGTCTTCCTGCCAGCACCTCCATAAAATCCACCTCCCATGCCGGTTCCCTCCAACCTGGCCCCACTATATTCGGCCCCCGCCCGAGCCTTTCCATTAGAGCGTTAACGAGCCGAGCCGAGCCGAGTATTGGCTGTTCGAACTCGAGCTCGTTAAGCTCATGAGCTCGTTCGAGCTCGTTCGTTTGTTAAACGAACAAAAAAATTTGTTCGAGCTCGGCTCGTTTAAAACATGAACTGTTCGAGCTCGTTCGAGCTCGGCTCGTTAGACATATTTTTTGTCTTTTGGCTCGACTTTGGCTCGAATTCGGCTCGAGTTCGGTTCGTTAGACATATATTATAAGCATATAAGCATGTTCACGAACATTATATAAGTATGTTCGCGAACATAATAAGCATGTTCGCGAACATTATATAAGTATGTTCGCGAACATAATAAGAATGTTCGCGAACATAATCGAACGTTCGCGAACCAAGCTCGAGCTCGGCTCGTTAAGCAAACGAGCCTACAATCATGTTCGAGCTCGGCTCGTTAAGCTAAACGAACAAACAATCACGAACACTAACGAGCCGAACACGAGCTTGTTCACGAGCGGCTCTGTTCGTTTAACAGCTCTATTCCCCGCCCACCTCCCCTGCATCCACTTCAGCCTCGGCCTCTCCCGACTCGTCTCTTTCCCCTCCTGCTCCCGCTCATACCATGGTTACTCGAACCAAAACCAATTCCCTCAAACCTATCTCTCGACCTGACTTTAGCCGCTACCCGTTTCCTAAAGCCCTTGTTGCTTCTACCGACTCCATGGACCCTTCTTCCTATACCAAAGCCTCCAAACACCCACATTGGCGAAATGACATGAGAGAGGAAATTGACGCGTTGTTGCGCAACCAAACTGGGATCTTGTTCCTCCGCGTCCTCGTATGAATATTGTTGGTAATAAATGGGTTTATCGCACTAAACGTCATGCCGATGGGCGTTTTGAGCATCACAAGGCTCGCCTTGTGGGCAAAGGTTTTCATCAAGCCGAAGGGGTCGATTTCACTGACACATTTAGTCCGGTCGTTAAACCGGTCACTATTCATATTCTTTTGTCACTTGCCATTTCACAGGGTTGGTCTCTTCGCCAGGTGGATATTCAGAATGCTTTCCTCCACGGGCATTTATCTGGGCCCGTTTATACTTTATATGCAGCAGCCCTAGGGATTTGTTCACCCTGATTATCCGGATTATGTTTGCCATCTTCACCGCAGCCTTTATGGCCTTCGCCGGGCTCCCCCATGCTTGGTTCTCTCGCTCACCGATGTCTTGACTCGGTTTGGCTTTGTCAGCTCCAAAGCTGACACCTCATTATATATTTATTCTCGCGATGGTGCTCGTGTTTATATTCTGATTTATATGGATGATATTATTATTACTGGTTCATCGTCTTCTCTGGTTGAGCAGGTTGTCTCTTATCTTGGTCGGCACTTTCCGGTTAAGGATCTTAGTTCTCTGTCATATTTTCTTGGCATTAAGGTGCTTCCTACCTCTGACGGGCTATTTCTCACTCAGCGTAATTATACACTTCAGCTTCTGCAGCGTGCCTTCTAGACAAGGCCAAGCCTTGTCAGACACCTATGTCGGCCTCTACCCGTCTTACACTTGACGATGGCCCTACTTGTGCCGATCCGTCGCTTTACCGTTCTATTGTTGGTGGTCTACAGTATCTTAGTTTCACTCGACTGATGTGTCTAAATGATATCGCCACCTATGAGTCCCTGAAATAGCCTATCTGGACTACCAAGTCGGATAAAGGCTCGCGGCCATAGCCACGGCGACAACCATGTCGAGGTCGCCACGTTGGTCCCCGCCCAAAGACTTCAAACCTACAAGGTCACTGATGGGTCAAAGGGCCGACCGGAGACCTTGGACAATAGGCCCATAAGGGGCCGCACAAGGCTCAAAGAAGGACAGCGGAAAGCGAGAGTAAAGCAGGACAGCAAAGCAGGCGACCTATGCGATCCTATAGGGACACAACCAAGATATTCGATCCACTTGCCATCTAGATATTTAGTTTACTTAATTAGTAAGGTATCATGTAACACATGTCTTGCTTAGCTCCTAAGCTTCCTCCTCTTATAAAAGGGGGGACTGTGTAACCAAAGATGAGGATTCTAATAACAAAAAAGAGAAGCATACTCTGCTGAAATCTCCTTTCAAACAGTTCATATTCTCCGCCGCAGCATTGCCGGGCATCTCCGGCCTTATACACCGTTAAACACATACAAATAAGCCGGATATCCAATCAACTACCACCATGAGCCTCCTGATGATAATAATCGCATTATCAACTGTTATAGGTTGTAAGACCGTGGAATTGGTAAGTGACTCTTCCTTGTTCCTTTTTGTGTTAAAGCCGAACTTGCGATAGCTTTAACTCTCTATCGATTGTTTAGGGGGCCACGATCGGCCAGGAGGTTTTCAGGAGGCTGGGAAAAGCCTCTGCCGACTCAACTACCCAGATGAACAAGATTGCCCAGATGAGGCAAACACGGGAGGAGCTCAAGGCGGCCGCCCAGCTCAAGGACCTAGAGATGAAGGCTCTGCAATCTCAAATCCTAGCTCAAGAGGTTGAGCTGAAGTCTTTGGCAAGTGAGCTTGCAGATGAGAAAATGATGAGGGAAAATGAGGTTGATGACCTCCAAGCGAGAGTGGCCGAGCTGGAAGCCATGATCCCAACTCGGTATGCCAATGTTGTTCAAGAGTACAAGACTCCGGCGGATTTTGCCGAGGCCTTGAAGGTGCTGTTGATCCCTGTCCTAAACCATGTATACTCAGGGAGTAGACGAGGCGAGGATTCAGTATCATTCTCTTGTACTAGACGACCTTCCTAAGAGGGTCTACTATAAGCAAGGAATGGGCGCGGCCTATACCGAGCGCCAAAGGACTTTAAGGCGCGGGGTGGACATCGTGTGCAAGTATCTTTCGCCCACTGCTTCTTTGCTTCGGCTACGGCCCCTGCGTCCGAGCCTCAGAAGAGTATTACTCATGACTCCTAAAGTTTAGATTTGTTTTATTTTTGAAATTTTTTTGTACTATACTTGTACTATGATTTTAAAAGAAGTTATTTTGTACTTTTGTGTTTTTGTTGAGTTATCTTTTGTTTATTTTTATTGTTGATGGGATGTGCCCCCTAGTATGCCATTCATTTTTCTGGGTTTTTGGATGGCATACTTGTACTCGGTAAGGCCGCGTGAGCTCGGGCGTTTGTAGTTGGAATATATTGGACAAGTTAGTTTGACTCTGTAAAATGGCTTTTTATAAAGTTTTAAGCGGTTCGAGCCAGGTTAGACTGGCCTTAGTTTTACAGTACGGCGAGCGGGGCCAGGTCGGATTGACTTCTCGCATGAAGTTTAATGCGAAGCGAGGCCAGGCTAGTCTCGACTTTCGTTTAATGCACCGGCGAGCGAGGCGGGTCGGATCGGACTTCTCGCGTTAAGTTTAAAGACGAAAGCAGGGCCAGGCTAGTGCGACTTTCGTTTAAAAGCACGGAGAGCGAGGGCGAGTTGGGTGACTTTCGCGTGAAGTTTAAGGATGAGCAGGGCCAGGCTAGTGTCGACTTCTCGTTTAAAAGCACGGCGGCGGGGCGGTCGGTGACTTTCGCGTGAAGTTTAAGGATGAAAGCAGGCCAGGCTAGTCTCGACTTCGTTTAAAAGCACGGCGAGCAGGGCCAGGTCGGACTGACTTCTCGCATGAATTTTAAGGACGAGCAGGGCCAGGCTAGTGCTGACTTCTCGTTTAAAAGCTCGGCGAGCAGGGCCAGGTCGGATTGACTTCTCGCGTGAAGTTTGTACGTGGAGTGTATTCGTTAGCTGGTCCTTACGGACTTACAAAACAAGGCAAAGAAGTAAGTAAATAACGAAAATCAAACTCTCCTTGAGCAAAATTTATTCAACGAAGTAGAAATACCCAAGACTAATAATGAAGTAGGGAAAGACAAAAACATAATCAAAGTGCGAAAATGACAAGTAGCAAACGATAAAGACTTGCCCAACCGATTAAGCCAAGATAACTCATTTGCCCTTGATAGTGGCCGCGTAGCAACTTCGGGCGACGTCTAGATCTCTTTTGACTTCACCGAACCACGAGGGGTCAGAAACTTTAAACTGATGTGAGCTGGGGAAATCATGGCCCGAAGATCAATCAGAGCAGGCCTTCCCAAGATAATGTTGTATACTGACGACGACTTGGCCACGACGTAGTTGACCATTAGATTCCTTCCTACTGACTCTTTGATCGCGTGTAAGTCACTAACGTCGATATTACTAGCAAGAATACTAGGTACATCGCAGTATAGTAAATTTGAGTCAAGGTCGATCCCACAGAGACAATGCAACTTATAATTATAAACGATTCGAACCTAATTAAGAAGCAACATAGAGGCGGTCATTGACCAACAATAACATGAAAGGAAACAAACATGGTATACCTCTCCCTCTCATCACCGATCTACTAACTTGGATTAGTTAATCATTATGTTTACTTCCCCATATAATTTCCTTAGATTAATCGTGAGCTTTTAATGATTATTATCATATTTATCAGCTACGGGTGCAATTCCTAACCCTATCTACTCCGACAATGGTAGCAGACATTCTATACGCAAGCTGCCCTCCTTAATTAGTCCGTAATAGCCCATACGCATAAAGAACTAGAATTGCCGATATTGAGCGCTAACTCATACCGCTAACCCGCCTAGACAGCTGTCGACATTGACCACCTAAACAGCTGTCGACATTGACCAGCACGTTCCTAGGGTCCATTCAAGAGAAATCCTAATTAACACTTCACTTGTGGTCCTTCATGTTAATTTTCGAATTACGAATGTTAGATTGACCAGACCTATTACTCGTTTTAATTATTCCATCCGATCAACGTAGCTGTAGTGAATCCCAATTTAGGTTTTCTAAAATATGCCTCGGTAAACCGGTATAGACCGCCGGTTTACCGGGGGCGGCTTTTCCTAATTTCTAGATCATCTCATAGAGTTCAATTCTAATTATAGATTTCAATTCCTGTTCTCAACCCATGACCAATATGAGCTAGAAGCTTCCTTTGTAACCGTAACCCCCGGAACTTCTTCGTAGTGACTCCCTTCCATGCCCCATTTCAGAGGGAACCTCGAAGTGGCTCTATAAACAGATTAACTAAAACACATAAATACGAATAGATCTACAATATTGAAGACAATAAAGAAACGTTCAAAGCTTCATACCTTCAACAATGGAGATCTAGCTCGATCTACTCAAGCTAGAGATGATGGAAGAAGGGAGGAAACCAAAAACAACTCTCCAAAGCTCAAGAAAACCTTATTGCATAATAATAATTGTAATGTAATTTATAAAATTGAAGATTGTATTAAGCATATGAAAACTCTCAGTATATGCGGCTTTATATAGATACAATAGCCAACTTAAGACTCTCTAAAACCCTAACCGACCTAGATAATTCGGCAGAATCAATTTCGTGTTCCACAAGACACCGGTTTACTGGGCCTAACCCTCGGGTTACCGGGCCTTCTTTTCTCCTTTTTCTTCGGCAGACTTCTTCTTGGACTTCAATCACTTGGCCCAATGTACTTCTTTTAGTCCATATCCGTTCTCCAATGCTCCAGTTTTGGTACATCCTATAAAACACGCAAAATGACACCAAACAGTACCAAAACATCGGGAAAATAGCATAGATGCATAATTACGATCCTGGAAACACTCATATAGCATTTGACATATATTCCATATAATAACGAGCCTATCTATCCTCTCTTGAGCAGAATTTGGGGTGAATATAGGTATAATTATTGGTACTATTTAGAGCGTTATCAACTACCCCCCACTTAGCTTTTGATCGTCCCGAGCAAAAAGGCGAAACAAAAATAACACTCTGAGCAATACATAAGTTAATTAAAAACAACTATGCTTCACTAAGTCAAGATCAAGATCATGCCACTCATATCTATCAGTAACACATTAAACACTATTCAAGTCATGAGCCAATGTGTGTGTGCAATAACTTTCACAACTACTCAGAAATGCAGACAATTTCGTATTACGTCAACCCGTAGTTGAACTAACCAGTCTCGAACATGTATTTGTTAATTAATTGAGCTGGCAAGGCGGATCGAGAACCGAGCATATATTACTCTTAGGCTCACGTTTATCGGTCTATGCAAAAGTCGTGCGTCTTACGCTCCATCGACTAAGATATTGCCAAAGTGAATATAGATGTATATATTTCAATGCACTTCTCTTTCTTGGCGGGTGAACTCTCGTTGATTTAACTATCCTCACGGCCCCACTCATGATAAATTACCGAATCCGAAATTCCTTTGCCTTTATAAGCGTAGGTGAAACATGATTCGTGATAAAGCCAGGGTCAACTCTAGTTAAAGAAATATGCTATCCACTACATACCAAGAGAAGGGAGTTATACGTGCTTAAAATGGTGGCTCATAACAGAATATGCGCTTAATACGCCACTACTTCAGAAGTGGACACTTTCTCTTACTCGTACAAAGTAAAACAAAGATGAAGTCAATTAACTCGAAAGATCAAAGATATCATAATTTTTTGAAATTCTATCGAAAAGAATCAAAGTCTAAGTTGTGAATCGTGCATCAAAGAGAATCACGACAATCACGCAATTCATGGAATATAATGCTAAAAAGCTAAGTGACGTTTCTCCACCCACCCACCCCCCCACTTAATCGAAACATTGTCCCTTATGTGTGAGATGAGAAATGAAAAACAAAAAGGAACTTAGCTTCGGTTAAGCGTGGAACCAAAGAAGAATCGGATCATCGTATAAATAATCGGGCGCATGTAAGTAATCCATGAAGAATCTACGCTAAGTAACTCAAGAAAACCAAGAAGAATAGTGGTGACAAGAAACTGTATAACAAAAATGCGGCAGTAAAAGAGAAAATAATATAACTCCAGAACAATTTAAGCCGACAAAATCATTATATTATTAATTATCAGCTACATCAACTAGATAGGAAAAGAAAAATAATAAAAATAAGAAAGATGGAAAACAACAATAAAAAGAAATAAAAGCTAGTCATCATCAGAATAACTCTCCCAGTCGTCTCTAGGCTCGAAACCGGGAGGTGGTGCAGAACTCGAGGCGGCGACGGCGGAAGAGGATGCCCTATGACGAGGGTCAGTCCTAGGTGGCGGGGTAGCAGGTGGAACTCCAAAAAAGTCAATAATCCGATCCATCTTGATATGTAGACTCGCAAACTCTCGCGAGTGCTCCTCAAGCAAGGTTTTCTGAGTCTTCGGTGCACCATGCACCGGAGTATGCTCCCTCTCTACTCTAACCCATCTCTATACTCTCGAGACTAACTGTGAACTAAGCTGCGGCTCAGGATCTTCCCAATCATCACTGATGAGCATCTTCACCTCGTCCTCTAGGGCGAACATATCAATCATCGGCCCGTATGGTAGCAGCTCGCGCTCAGAAGCGGCGGCAAGCTCATGAATACGGATATGCATCAGTAGACCGATGTTGATTGGGGCACCCGTCTCTAGATAGAACATCAATTCTGCCCTCGAAGTGGTGACAGAGACCATGTGCTTAGTCGAAAGAAGGCGGGCACAAACAAATCTATTGACCATCTTCCGGTCCCATGATAGCTCATTCTCTAGGAAGATGGTGGGGGCTCCAGCAGGGTTTCACTTCCATTGCACCCCTAAGAAATCAGCAACCATATCCATCCTCTCGAGATCGGCAATGTTGCTCGAGGATGTGTACTCATCCGGGGTCACCGGCAGATTTCTAACCCCAAAATGATCGTTGATCCGCTCGATCGAGAAGTCAACCTTAATACCGCGAACCATAGCAAATGTGGCTCCGGGGTTATGCGAAAAATAAGCATATAACTCTCTGACCACCGTGGCGTTAAATCGGGCCGGTGCTTCAGCCATATCCAATAAATCTTGTGCTTGTAGGGCCTCCGGCAATATCGACCCGCAGTAGTCCAAATCTACCCCTCGTTCTCGAGCCACTGGCCTTGCATTCCAATGGCCTCGGAACGACTCGTAGATAGCTAATGAATGGAACTACGCAACCCCGTCTATCAAGGGATTGGCGTCTCCATACACAGTCTGGTAACCACTTGGACGAACAGCTGACCATTGACGCTTAGGACCCATCTTGAGTGAGTACAGAACCTGAAATAGAAGCTGTTTCTAAAAAAGAGACATCGGTAAACCGGAGGTAGGGTACGGTTTACCGGCCTGAAATTTTTGGATTTCTTTCTGGACCGTGCTTCTGATAATGGAAGAAGAAGAACGAGCAAAGACTTCAACAATGCTTGTGACAATACAAATCAACTCTGGGGTTGGAAAATGGGTGTTTAGGGTTTGGAAAATGGTTTGGTTATAGTGGTAATGGTGGTGATGATAGTGGTGGTGATATGGTGGTGATGTTGGCCGAATTTTATGAAGGGAGAAGAAATGGAAGAATTAGATGAATGGAATGATAAGAATGATGATATTGGTGATGAAGGAGTGGTTTAAATAGGAATAATGGAGTGAATGTGGATGGTTTTAGTGGGATTGTGGGTAGAGAAGTTATTAGGGTGAGGGATTTGAGGAGGTGATTGATGGGATTGAGGTGTTGTATGGTGGAGTGTGGGAAAGGATGAAAATTTTGAAAAGAGGGGAAAATGGTTCGGTTTTTCGCTGGTGACCAGTATCACGGTGCAACGTGTGTCCTCCACGTGTCTCTAAAAATTCACTTTATAAGTGGCGTTCAGAAATTTAAAAATCAAGCCTTGATAACCCGGAGGTTACCCTCGAGATACCGGGGGTATCTTTTCCCCAAATTCTTTATCTGCCTTTGCTGCACTTCTTACTCAACCTTTCTGCTCAATTCTGACCTCAAATTGACTACCCTTTTATTCTTCAATTGTTATTTCCGACTCAAAACCTAACCTACTTCACTAGAATCCGCAACGAGGTAAAAAACCTTTCCACAACCATTCGGTTTCAAGCCTAAGTTTGTGGTAGGATGAAAAAAAAGCTCGTCCCTTCATCTGGCTACTTTTATTCAATCCTAAACTACCTAAGGGTTTGAATCTAAGTTTATAGTCGCCAGCTCGACTTTCTTCAGATCTCCGATCAATCAAGGGTTGGAGCCTTAACTCGCCAAACCTTCACTCCAGAGGCTTGTACCTTAATAGAACCTTTTTGAGCTCTCTTCCTAGCACGCCTTTCCTTTTTAGCTTGTGTGCTAGGTCTACGTCTGTGTCGAGAATTAGACTTTAAACCCAAGGACTCCACGTTTTCCATTTTAAGCTCAACTCGTCCACTACGCAACACGGAAGGACTAGCTTCCGTGAGCATCTTGTCGTGATCCTTCTCTTCTCTTTCTCTCAGTATTAATCTCATAAACTCTTGCTCAATGGTTTCTATGACAACCTCTCTATGTTTATGCCCTTCGATTTCCAAAATATCCACCTTCCCTGAAGCATATGTCATCTTACAACTCTCCGGTCGGTTCTCTAGGGGTTCTAAAATCCTAAAAGATGCAGCATCATTATTCAATTTTAGATTAATCTCCCCCTTATCAAAATCCATAACCGCCCTGCTCGTTGCTAAGAAAGGTCTGCCTAAGAGAACTGGGGCACTAGGGTCCTCGGGTACATCTATGACCGTGTAGTCAATAGGATACGTGAACCCTCCTGCCTTAATTGTACACTTTCTAAGCAGACACGAAGGCATGTCTTTAGTTCTATCAACGAAAGTCATGGTCTGATTTGATTCAATACGACCGGAAGATTTATCTTTTGACGGAGGGAAAGCGTAGAATATTGCAACTCGAGCGAGTCGGAGAGACCTAATCCTACGGATATTCCATTAACGAAATTGGGAGTCCGAAGCGTGCGGGGTCTCCTAACTTCACCACGGTGTCAGTGCAGGTAATCCTCAGGCTCAGAAAACATCGTGTCAGGATCCTCTTCAGGATCGTCAGAATCGTAATCCGAATATGATATATCAATTAATTCACAAGGGAACTCACCTGGGCGATACGTGCTATACTCCTTCAACTCATCTTCAGGCTCTTTCTTGATTGCTTTTCCCTCTTTTTCCAACCGTTTCTTTATAGTCTCATAATGCTCTCGTGCTTCAGATCCGGGATACATGGAAATCGGTGTGATGTTCAATATCGTTCTAGGCATTTTGCTTGACTTGTTTGCTCGTTTTCAACTCTGAACGGATCGAATTTTGAAGTGCTCGACCCACCCTGCAAAAAGACAAAATAAAACAAAGAAAAGGTTAGCAACTTCCGTTTCAGCTGGGTGTGATCCCAACTGTTGCGGACCTACTAACTAAAATCAACTAGGAATATCACAGAATAACAAGAATCTGCTCGTAAATCGATGCCAGGCCTCGGTAACTCGGAGGTTACCTTCGGGAAAACGGCCCTGAATTTTCTCTTTCTGGCAGTTTAACATGTGCAGGTTTGATACAGAAAGACTCAAGACTCAAGACTCAAAATAAAATAAAATAAAATAAAAACGACTTCTTAATTAGAATTAAAACTTTTATATTTAAAATTGGCCATTGTCCACGGCAACGGCGCCAAAAATCTTGATCGTGTGTAAGTCACTAACGTCAATATTACTAGCAATAATACTAGGTACATCGCAGTATAGTAAATGCGAGTCAAGGTCGATCCCACAGAGACAATGCAACTTATAAGTATAAACGATTCGAACCTAATTGAGAAGCAACATAGAGGCGGTCATTGACCAACAATAACATGAAAGGAAACAAACATGGTATACCTCTCCTCTCTCTCACCGATCTACTAACTTGGATTAGTTAATCGTTATGTTTACTTCCCACATAATTTCCTTAGATTAATCGTGAGCTTTTAATGATTATTATCATATTTATCACTACGGGTGCAATTCCTAACCCTATCTACTCCGACAATGGCGTGAGACAATCTATCATAAGCTACCCTCCTTAATTGGTCCGTAATAGCCCATACGTATAAAGAACTAGAATTGCCGATATTGAGCGCTAACTCATACCGCTAACCCGCCTAGGCGGTTGCCGACATTGACAAAGACGCGTTCTGGGGTCCATTCAAGACAATGTCCTAATTAACACTTCACTTGTGGTCCTTCATGTTAATTTCACGAATTACGAATGTTAGATTGGCGGACCTATTACTCGTTTTAATTATTCGCCGATCAACATATTTGTAGTGAATAGTTTAGGTTTTCTAAAATATGCCTCGTAAACCGGTATAGACCGCGGTTTACGGGGCGGCTTTCTAATTTTTGGTTCTACAATGCTCGAAGACGATTAAAATAAGTAAATCATGGGGTTGTTATAAACATGCAGATTAACTAAAATACATAAATATGAGCAGATCTACCATATTGAAGACAATAAGGAGCGTTCAAAGCTTCATACCTTCAACAATGGAGATCTAGCTCGATCTACTCAAGCTAGAGATGATGGAAGAAGGAGGAAACCAAAACAACTCTCCAAAGCTCAAGAAAACTTTATTGCATAATAATAATTGTAATGTAATTTATAAAATTGAAGATTGTATTAAGCATATGAAAACTCTCAAGATATGCATCTTTATATAGATACAATAGCCGACTTAAGACTCTACAAAACCCTAACCGACCTAGATAATGCGGCGAGAATCAATTTCGTGTTCCACAAGACGCCGGTTTACCGGGCCTAACCCACAGGTTACCGGGCCTTCTTTTCTCCTTTTTCTTCAAAGAGCTTCTTCTTGGACTTCAATCACTTGGCCCAATGTACTTCTTTTGGTCCATATACATTCTCCAATGCTCCAGGTTTGGTACATCCTATAAAACATAAAAACGAGACAAAAGCAAGTACCAAAACATCGGGAAAATAGCATAGATGCAGAATTACGATCCTGGAAATACTCATATAGCATTTGACATATATTCTATATAATAACGAGCCTATCTATCCTCTCTTGAGCGAGTCGGGGTGAATATATGTATAATTATTGGTACCATTTGTAGCGTTATCACTCTTTCCCAAACGTTGTTATGAGCCAAACCATTCCCATAGGATGAAGCAGGAGGGCCGGAAAATCCAAGCAGAGGTTTGGCCGAGTCAACTCGGACTCCTTAAGGCTCATTGCACGAAAAGCCGCAAAGTAGAGGGTTGACGGCGCCGCCAAAGTGTCGACACAAACCCTCTTCACCAAATTTTTGTTCACCACGACTTCAATAACCAACCGTTCGTTGTTCGGGACCAGCGGGAGTGGGTCCTTAGGCCCATAACTTACCTCCTGAAAAGGAATCTGATTTCATATGTTCATCTACACGCCCCCAGGTCGGGCGTTACCGCTGCTGCTGTCTCTGAATGCATAACCGGGGCCACCCACAATAGTGTTGATGGTATTAACCGGGCGGTTGTCCATCTGCTGATCCCTCTCTAGAGACCGGTCTCTTCTTCGCTGAGGCTCGCCCTGCCGATTGCGCTCTCGATTGTAGTTTCTCGGCTGGTAGTCTCACCGACCCCACCGTTCACCATAATGAGGTCGCTCCACGACCTCATCCAACCTCTCTTCCGCAATTGCTGTGTCCACATCTCTTTGGAAATATCTACAATTGTCCAGACAATGCCTAGGGTCTTGGTGATATGTGCAAAACTTGCTCTGATCCCTTCTGTCTAGGGGGCTTCGCAACGGCGTAGGAGTTCGCGCTAAACCCTTTCTTTCCATGATCGCGAGCACTTGTTCGCAAGGCCTGTTTAACACCGGAAAGTCTCACGGTTGTAAGGAACCATTCTTTTTGGATCGACCCATTGCTGATCCGACCGTACGATCTCCATACGACTTCCTTCTCTTCTCGGAAGTATCTTCGGCCTTCTCTTTCTTGGACTCCAATTTTTCCAACTCTCACTTCAGTCGGTTGGTTTCTTCTCCTTGGCAGTGCTTGAACGCTATTTCCATGCACTCTTCTATAGATGCAGAGAGCTTGCTGCTCAGCTTAGCATACAACCTCCCTTCGCATAGTCCCGCCATAAAGGACGTGATCCGAACATGGTCATCGGCATCTCGCACTTAGAGTGACTCTTCACTGAAGTGCTTAAGGTACTGCAGCGCGGTTTTGTCTCGCTTCTGTTTGAGAGAAAACAAATGGGTAGCATTCTTTTGAAATTGCTTTGCCGTGATAAAGGCGTTACGGAACATCTTTCCTAGAGTATCAAAATTGTAGATCGTCCTGGCTGGTATCTTCTTGAACCATTCTCAAGCTCGGCCGGTGAGCAGTGCTGGAAACGCCCTGCACTTCATCTCTTCTGAGGCACAGTCGAGATTCATGTGCGTATGATACTGGAACAAGTGATCCTGGGGGTCTTTGGTTCCATCGTAGGGCACCAATTTTAGGATCTTGAATTGGTCGGGGATAGCTGTCAATTTGTTCGGAGAAGGGAGACTCAAGAGCCAATAGTGCCGCTCTCCTTCTGGCTATGGCGTCTAACTCGACGCGGGTTGCCTCCATCGCATGGGGGACGACCAGTTGCTTTCTCAAATTTGATGAGGTCGACAGATCATCCCTCCTGGCTCTTTTATGCTTAGGAGGAAGAGGAGTTTGCTGCCAGGTCCCATCATTAGGGTCATCCTCCTCCAAATCATGTTCCTGGGAATTCTCTCCTGATGGATCTCCCTCCTACTGATCCGGATCCTGTGAATTTTCCTAAGGGGATCCTCTTCCTCTAGACCTTCCAGGTCTTCATCTTCCCCATCCTCTTCTGCCAAGACGGCATTGAGAATAGCCTATTTCGTTGCGTGATCTACCAAAGCCTGGTGGGTTGTGTCAGGAGAGACTTCTTCGTGTTGCTGAATCTGGTTGTTAGCATCTGATTCTGTCGCATTGTTGGTGTTGCTGCCATTGGCGGCTTGTTGTCTTGTGGTCACCATGTCAATTCTGGAGCTTTACCTGAGATTATCAAATAAAGAGAGGCCCTCCTTCTAGCGCCAATTGATGATTCCAAAAATCGTCTGTATGAAATCTAGGGTTATTTCTCTTGTTGATAATCTAATGGAGCTCCTAGAGAACAGAAAACAATGAAAAAAGAGGGGGCGGTTGTTCGATGTTTTAGACTGCACTTGACAATTCAAGCTGCCTACGTATCCAATGCGTGGATTGGAATCAAGTCTTCGTAGTTTCTTAGGGATTACTTATATATAGGGGCTTATGCCCTAGAGTCAGCGTGTATCGTGTCTGAGATGGACTCTGATTTCCATGTTCCTTAAGGAAAAGATAAGGATTATTTGATCTCCTTGATTTTAGGAGATAAGGTATAATTGAATGTCAAGATTAGAGTATTAAATGGGAAGGATTCTTCCCATATTATGGCAGCATTTCGTAACGTGTGCAGCGGTGCAGTCCGAGAGAGACTGGGCCGACCTTAGCGATCGGTCAGGTGTGTGTAAGTTCGAACACAAGCATTGGCCGTCCTGTAAGGGTCGAGATAGCATTTGTACCTATGTTGCTTGGGGGTCGGCACCGAGCATTGGCCGACCTCGAGTTTGAGGGAGAGGGGTCGAGCTACCTCAGCTCGGTTACTGGGAGTCCCGCCCCTTAAATGATCCTTCTCTCGCCGCGTGTACTAAAGGGGTGCCATGTGGGTGAGTACAATTTTAGGCATCATCACCAACCTTGTCCAGGATGGTGGTGGCATAATGAACCTGATTGAGGTGTAATCCTGTAGAAGTGTGAAGGATTTGGACCACTAAAAAATGGTGAATGAGACCAAGATCTTTCATGGAGAACTCCTACTTGAGCAAATGAATTAGGGACTTTAGTAGATCTTCAGAACCTGTAAGTAAAATATCATCCACATAAAGTAGAAGCATTATAGTGCCTTTATTAGAATGATAATAAAAGAGTGATGGATCTAATAGAGTGCATGCGAATCCATAGTGCAACAAAAAGACACTAAATTTGTCAAACCAAGCCCTAGGGGCTTGTTTTAACCCATGTAGTGCTCTTTATAGTTTACACACATGAGAAGGAAAATGAGGATCAATCATACATGGTGGCTGTTCCATGTTGATAACTTTTGTAATATGTCCACGCAGAAAAGCATTTTTAACATCTAACTGTCTGACAGACCAATGAGATGAGAGTGCAACAATGAGGATAAGTCTTATGGTGCTGGGTCTGACCATAGGAGAAAAAGTTCCAGTGTAATCAAGGACATCTACCTGACTATACCCTTTGGCCACTAATCAGCCTTTAGTCTTTCCAAGGTGCCCTTCGGTTTTAGTTTAGCCTTGAAAACCCATTTACATCCTATGACATGCATGTGGGGGACCCATGGACCAAATTCCAAGTGTGGTTTTGATGCAAGACATCTAACTCCTCTAACATTGATGTTTTTCCACCCTTCATGTTTGAGGCGATTTCACGCTTTTGGTTTTGTGGGAATGGAAGCAAAGGATACTGAGTGAGGGCATATTTGGGATTAGTTTTAAAGATTCCATGGTGTGCCCTAGTAGTCATGGTATGATTGGTGATGGTTTGGACATGGTCTGGAGGATCAGAAGCATTTGTATGCTCCCTAGGGTTGGACTGGTTATCAGATAGGACAGAGGCATTGGTAGATTCACTGGAGTTGGCAGGGGAGGCCTACTGATCATCCAGTGAGTGTGATGGCTCTGGTAGATTTGTAGGGATAGAAGCTGATTGTGGGGGATTAGGTTCTTCAATGTCTGGTGTAGGTGTTTGGTCTTCAGATATTGCAAGTGTGTCTATAGGTGGGGTATAAGTTGTGATTTGTGGATTCTGAAGATGCTGAAGAAGGATTGATGCTGAATTCTGTGTTGGTGGCAGGTAACCAGGATTCAAATATGGTAAGAACATGGGGTTTGTTTATAGTAGAGGCAGATAAGAAGGGCAACAGGGTTTCATCAAAGGATACATGCCTTGAAATGTAGAACTTCCTAGTGGGGGGATGATAGCATTTATATCCCTTATTGATTGTTGTAACCTACAAACACACAAGGAAGAGTCTTAGGTTCAAACTTTTGTTTCCTTGTGTCCCAAGTGTAGGGATAGCATCTAGATCCAAAGACTCTAAAGCGATGTAGTATGGGGTTTTGTTGAAAAGGATATAATAAGGGGATTGAAACTGCAGGGCTGAAGAGGGTACTTTTTTTAGGATGTGTACTGCTGTGTAGATAGCTTCTACCCATAGGCGTAAGGGTGTTCTGCTGTGAAACATCATAGTCAGTCCTAGTTCTCTGATGCTCCTATGTTTTCTTTCAAATGCTCCTATTTGTTGAGGAGTGTGTGGACATGAAATTAAGTGCATTATCCCTTGGTTAGTGAAGTGTGTGGCCAACTTGTTATTTATGAACTCACTCCCTCAATCTGAATGAAATTGTTTGGATTTTTTGCCAAACTGTGTGTGCACATATCTTTCAAAGCAACATACACATTGTAGAAATCATATTTATATCTTGTATAGTCATCAAACAAACAAGCATAATATTTAAAACCTTCTAAAGACTGAATTTGGGTAGGTCCTTATAAGTCACAATGCAATAAATCAAAACTACTAGAACTAATATGTTTTGAATGACTGAATGGAAGCTTGCTAAGTTTTCCAAGTTGGCAACTTTCACATAAATGCTCTTGTTTATTTTTCCCTAATACCTCAATGAGGCCTTTATTCTTTAAAAGTTGAATTGTAGGAAATTGGATGTGCCCTTGCCTTTGATGCCATAACTCTATAGTGCAAGATATGAATCTTTGTGAGAAGTTTGCCTCCAAAGCTGCTAGAATGGTGTAGAGATCCCTTTAAGGTGCCCTTCACGATTAGACGACATGTTATCTTGTCTTAAAGAGCACAATCAGCATTAGTAAATATACAGTTTCTAGAATATTGTGAAGTTAGTTGAGTGATGGAAATATATTATTTTTTAAGTTAGGAACGAATAAGACATCTTTAATAATTATAGGATTAGAGTTATTAGTATATACATGAACTTCTCATATGCTGCAATGTGAAGTTGTGCTCCATCGCCTATTTGTACAAAAATCGATCCATTGCATTTAGATATATTATGAAAAATAGAGTTATTACCTGCCATATGGTTGGATGCTCCTGTGTCCATAATCCATTTAGTGTCTGCTATGGAGTTGTCCAAGGTTAAAGCTACCAGTGCCTTTGGTATGTTGTCCTCCTGACCTTGTGTTTTCCATCAGCAGATCTATGCAATGTGACATGTTACCCCACGATACTGACAGGTCTCATTATTAAACTGCTCAATTTCTGCCCTGGTAATTCTTTTAAACACCTTGCCTTGAGTGTTATTCCCATCAAATCTGTCTTTGGATTGCTGGGCTTGGAATCCCTTCTTCCTAGAGGTGAACTGGATATGTTACGGACTGTTGTGTTTTTGACCATAAAAATCCATGTGGGATAATGGTTGTGTGTATGCCCTTTTGACTGAGAACCAAGACCTCATTTGATCCATGTTCTGCAATTGAGACACCAGTTCAGTATAGGTGGGTCTTAGGGGTTGAGCATGGTGGTGGTGAATGTTTCATACTGTGGTCCAAGGCTGGTGAGCAAAAAACAGGCTTTCTCATCCTCTGGAATAGCTTTTCCTATTTCTGCTAAGCTGTCACATAGGCCTGTAAAGTGCTGGATGTGCTCATTGATAGATCTGTCATCCTCATTTCTCATGTAAGTGACATGTTGCGTGAGGTTGAATTCTCGTTCCTGGGAATTTTGTGCATATGCACATTTGAGAGCCTCTCATACCGCATGAGCAGAATCTAAGCCAATGACTAGTCCAAGGGACTCTTTTGATAATGATCCAATAGGCCATCCACGCAGTAACCTGTCTGATTTCCTCCACTTTACATATTCAGGATTTAGAGTTTGGGGGTGGATTGACTGCTTGTGAGGCAGAATCACCCCCTGCTGTTGCTGAATTTACACAAGTGAATTTTGCAGGTGCTGGAGTTTCATTTGTTAGATAACCTATCAGATCTTGACTTTCTGCTAAAGCTAGAACTTGTTCACGCCATAGAGGGTAGTTTTTTTATGTAAGCTTCAGGGATATGAAATTTGAAATGTTTAGTGATAGGGTTGACATGATTTTTATGATATGATTGGTGATCAGGCACCAATTGGCTCTGATACCATGAAGAAAAACAGAAAACAAAGGTAAAATAAACTGTAAACTTTTGTATTATTTGATCTGAGTTCTTGTTGCAATCGCAGCCTACATATTTATAGTTGTTATTATGCTACTGTATTTACACTATAATATTTGAAATAGGATAAACATGTTTGAATTTAAATCTAAACTTTAAACATATTTGAACTAAATCATCTTTATATAAGATAACATGATAGACTCTAAGAAACCTAGTCATTTCAACATCTTCTGCCTGTGTATGTCGATTAACAGCTATGATTTACAATCCTTATCACTCCATCCACCTTATATCTCCAATCACATGTATTTGAATGAGCTCAGACTCTTTGCAATCTTTATCTTTAATGTAATTGTGATAATGCTGCTTTGCCTGCTATGTGTTTGACATAATGTCTGAACGAATTGACTTGGCATGTGATGTTGGTTGCCTTTCTTGGTTGTGTGCTGATACTGGACTTTCCTTATACGTTTAATACTACACATTTAGAGTAATCTTACATGATATTTTGTATTGGAGGAATACAGTAGTGCATGTGCATCGCCTGCTTGGGTATTCATCTATAAGGTTATTGCAGGACGTGGAGGCCTTAGAGTAGTTTGGTTTATACATAATAATAGGGAATCTTAAAGTGTAGGGAAAATATGCTCCAAAAGCATTTCGTTTCAGATTTACTTGGAGTAGATTTTTTCAAGTTTCCCTAATAATATACTGTGAAGTGTGACTGTTGGTGGTCTTTTTCATGATTTTTTTTTAAAATTGGGGAATGAGGAAGATAATTTTTATTCTATTGGAGGTGAGAATGAGAATGGAACTCTAGTTCTCATCATCTAGTGGCATCTACCGTTAAGTGATGCGAATCAACTTTATGACATTTTTCTATATCAATTTACCCCCAAAATTGGATTTAAACATGATTCATTCGTGATAAACTATACGTAAAAGTGCTTAATTTGATTATAAGTTACGTATGAGTTTTTATCGTGATTATTTTGTATATGTATCTTATTTCTATATCGAATTATATTACTACACGTTTTATGGTTCTTTGTAGGAATAAGTGGTGGACTAATTTGAGCCGAAGTGGATTTGGGCCGAGACATGTAGAAAGATCGAGATCGAACCGGAGGAGAACCAAGTCGAGCTGTTGGACAAGTCCAAGATCAGTCCTGGGCAAGCCTAGTACATGCCCCAGACATGCCCAGGACAAGCTCAGACATGTCCAAGGATCAGTCCAGGATGCCTCAGACATGTCCAAGAATCAGTCCAGACATGCCCCAGGCATGTCCAGGATCAGTCCTGGACAAGCCCAGCAGAAGCCTGGCCCGGCTAACCGTATGTGCACCCGGGAAAGCGCCCCAGTTGCCCAAGGATCAGTCCAGGACATGTCCTAGACGTGTCCAGAAGGCTGCCAAGTCCATGCCTTAACACTTAGGCCGGTTTCCCGAGTGAAGGGCCGGGAAACCGTGTCAATGCTTAGTGAAAAATCGAGAATCTTGCCCTAGGACACGTTCTGGACATGTCCAGAGTTGTCCACTAGGCCGGGAGCCCTAGCACTTGCTTGGGAAGGCGCACCGACTTTGTCCCAAAATTGACAAATTCACCCTTTTAGGTCTTAGGCCGGTTATTTTTACTATAAATAAGATATATTTCGGCATTCTATGAACGATTTTCAGAGCAAGAAACTATGTAGCAAGTTTATCAATAAAAGTTCTTGTTTTCTCCATTGTTTAAGAGTTTTTTTAGTCTTTTCTTGCTTGTATATGGTGATTCATTATGGAGGAGTTTGCTAGAAGTTTGGCCTCATATTTCTAGGTAATCATGTCGATTCTTTCTTCTATGTTTTATGAATTTGTGATGATTATTGTTGGTACAAGCATGTTAGGTTAATTAACTAGTAGATCGAATTGAATGATGTTAATTTGCACCTAATAGTGATTTATATTTATTCATACAGGAGAAATGCCCGGTCTCGGGGAAAAGAATTTGCTTTGGAAGAGTATTCAACGGTCTATATTGGGGAAAAGCTTTAACGATTTAGTTTCCCCGAACGAATTGTTTCGATTACTTCTATTGTTTCGTTTTAATTTATGTGTTTAGAAATTGGCCACTTCTTTGCATGTTTTCGTAAATTACTTTCGAAGGAACTAAGGTTGAAGATAGTAATTGGACAAGAAACAATTAGATCGTTATTAGCTAACTAGCCCGTGCACGGTAGTTACGTTGCGAGGTTTACGGTAATTATTATCGGTATTTCCTAGTTCTTAATTCGTGTTTAGTTAATATTGTTCTAGCCCGCGCACGGTAGACGTTTAGCTATTCATAGGGTTCTAGAGTCCACACACGATCTATGAACCACTTTAGGGAGATACACGAAGAATTGACTCGATTCTTGGAATTTTAATGACAAAAGTGTATGAATTAATACAGGAAACGATTAGGGAATAATTAACTAGCTCGGTTCGATCTACTTTCTTAAACGTGGTTAACAATTACCTTGAGTTGATAATCTTTGATCTTTGCTTTATTTTCCACGTTTATTTTGGTCAAAGACCACAAACCATCCGTAACCTTGAATTTTATAACTAAGTTTGCATAATTATCGAACAAGTCCTTGTGGATCGACCTTGCTCACGAATTGAGTTATACTACAGTTGACCTAATCCGCTTGCTAGTGTAGTTATGATTTTCGTGAACAAGTTTTTGCTAAATCTGATTCCCTCTTTTTTCACGATGTATTTGTGTGTTTTGGAATAAAAGTCCATCTCCTTAAAATCTAACCCCCCCTCTCCCCAAAAAAAAAGGGAAAAAAGGGGTGCTGAAATGTGCATGTGATATTGGGTATTTTTTGGGAATATCTTTTCACACAAATTTTTATCTTCTACCAATGCAATTTTTTTTCAATTTTATTTTATTTTTTTTTATTTTACGCTGCGTTCATTCGAGTAAAGTTTGGTGAGAATATGACACATTATCCATCTTGAAATATGGTCGAATATACGTGTTGAGAGTCCACACTGGTTGATTCGACCATATTTTAAGGTAGAATGTTTGAAGTTTTCCAAACTCATACATAGTCGAGCATCATTCGACCAATATTGAGTCGGAATACTCACACATTCGCACTAGAATTGGGTCGAGATAACAACAACAATATAAGAAAGATCACTATTGATTTCGTGAATTTGAATGAGAATATTAAAAGTTTTTTGTACTCAATTTTAGTCAGAATGTCTTTCTGACCGGTATTGAGTATGAAAAACAATCAAAATTCTGACTAGAATAAAATCAGTATAATGATCGTATTCTGACTCAAATTGGGTCAGAATGGGTCTGTAATGAATTGACCATAAATTGGCGAATAGTATATATTTTCCGGACTCATTTACGGTCGAATAATGACGTGTGGAAAATCCAGCAAAGTTCACTCTCGCTCTTGATAAGTGTAAAACAACATTTGTGTGAAAAGATAGTCTCTATTTTTTTCTTTCTTCCTCTCTTTTACCCCACCATTGAAATACTTGGTTATGCACTTGTATTAGTGAGAATGAGTAGACTATCATTTTCTAGTTTTAATGCCAAATGCAATATGGGCAGATACATCCATCTAATCTTTTTTATTGCACGGATAGTCCACTACTCCACTATGTAAACGTTCTTGTTTCAACCCCCACACCTTACCCCTCTCCTTAAAAGGTGTAGCAAAATTTTCTTGAGTACTGTTCTTTCCGTTTTAATCCATAAAAAATATAAAAGTTGTGTAACTTTTGGTTTAAAATTCACTTCAATTATACAGTATGATCATAACACTGCTCTTTGTTTTTATGCTAAAGAGGAGGGTAAATGGAAGGGACACAAAGTTAGCGCCAATATTAACTATGCTAAAACTATTTTGATCATAACATTGCTCTTTCCTTCCAAAAAAAAAAAAAAAAAAATGCTCTTTGTTTTAATGCTAAATAGAATGACGATGCCGGATGACCCAGGAGAAGAGTTATGGTGGAGGAGTTATTTTAGAGGTATACCGAATGTAAGGATGTGATCAAATCACTCCCCCACCATAATTCTTCTCTATGACCCAGATTTTCCCAGTTTAAATCTCCCTTAAGACAAAAAAGAGTGTGTCTGTGTGCATTTATAGTTGTGTTTTTGTTTCCGTAAAAAAAATAGAATGGTAAATGGAAGGGATATGAAGTTCGTGCCAAAACTAATTACTACCTGCGTCCCAAAATGTAAGTCATTTTAGGCATTTTCACACACATATTAAGAAAGTTGGTTAAATTTGTTATTTGTCATTAATTTTGATTAAAAAGACTAAAATGACCTTTTATTGGTATTAATACAAAGTAGTAAAAAGTGGTTGAGTATATAATAAATGAGGGGTAGAAGAAGAAAGATATAATAAATGTTTTATTGGTTTTGTAAATAGACTTATATTTTGGGACAAAACTAAAAGCTAAAAGGACTTACATTTTGGGACGGAGGTAGTAATTTGTAATTAATTAGTTAGTCTCAATGACCATACATTAATTTTTTTTGAGGAAAATGATCATACATTAATGAATGATAAAAATGATGATTGCTAATAAATTGTGACTTAATATCATCATCGGATGAGTGTCTTATTAGTTAGTTACAACCAAGATACTGGTGTACTAATAATGTGTTGAAAACAATAATGTTGCACAAATGAGGCAATCAAGTCATAAAGATTATCCAACATCAATTTAAAAAAAGTTGAACTCTTTTGAATCACTAATACATACATGCAGTGGTAGCTTTTCTACAACTTTATCAAGTGCTGTTACACACATTCTTAGGATGGTCTTGATTTAAGTATAATTTCTTGTTCCATGACTAATTAAGACAATCTAAAATAATATGTGAATCTTTTATTTGTAGAAATATATATATATATATATTCTATATTTATAAATTTTACTCAGATTTTAAAATATTTGATTCGGGGAGAAGAGATATGATTAGATGATGATCCAGAGCCACCGTAAAACTAATGTTGTATTGTCAATTTAATCATTCACTTATTGATTTTTCTAGAAAGAATAAGAAAAGTAAAAGTATATAGTATTACTTGGATAATTGAATTTGTCCATTAGCCCTTCAAAAAGTAAAAGTATATAGTATTTGTTGTATAATCGAAATTGGCCATTAGCCCTTCATCTTTACCAAAAGTAAAGTTGCATGCAAAAGTGAATTAAGCTTAATGATGTTGAGATAATGATGTTGCTTTGATGTTGTCGGCATTAATTAATGTGATACTCGTCAACCATTTAAATAATAAAATAACACGGATATAGTAGTGTAGGGCCATAATTCAGTTATGAAAAAAACATGGTGTTGTAATTAATAGGAGACTGACAGTATTGTGTTTAAGCTGTGGTGTGAGAGTTCGGTTCTCTCGTATCAACTTTTTCAATGATAAGTAATATACGTTGGCATCTTTTGAATCATTGAGACATTATCTTTTGATTAATATCGTCTATCAAACTCTGAAGACGGAGCAGTGAGCGGAGATGAAGCACTGAGGCCCACTTAGTTTGTGATCAACAATATTTTTTAATAACACAGATGTAGTATTGTAATTGTTTTTTGATTTTTTAGTCCAATATTCTCCACGATCGGAATGCATATTCTGTTATGTTATTTATTGTTTGTTTCTTTATTTAATTGTTATTTTAGACTTTGATTTTGGCCAACAACATTGGCACTACCACCACTGGCCATTAATTTTGCGTATATATAAAGGGATTCACATCATTTTTCTTTTTTGAGAAGTCACATCATTTTTCTAATGGGGTGGTTTAAAAGACAACACAAAAAAAAAAAAAAAAAAAAAAAAAAAAAAAAAAAAAAAAGGAGAAAATATGAATCGAGACGTTGGAAATATAAATTGGTAAATAAGCGACAATTATTTATTCATAAACCTAAAAATCATCATTTCTTTGTGAGATTGAGGTAATTTTTACAAATATAATGTTTTCATTATCATAAGTGGAATAATGATATATCATTTTTGAGAAAAATATTTTTTATTCGTTTTTTATATTTCTATGTTCAAATTGTCTTTTTGATGATAAACCCTTTTCTAATTTTATAAATTTACAAATTGCACTTTTTTTTTTTTTTTATCCAAACTTCAGGCAACATAAAGTTTTTTTTTTTTTTTTTTTTTTTGAAGGATAAAATGAATTTGAATCTTCACGATTCTTGAAGCCTAATGTGACATATTCATTACAAATTGTATTTGAAATCATACCTTATTCCAGGAAAATGTAAATTCTACTGCGAATACTATAATAAAAAAAATTAAAAAAACCATATTTCACACTTTTTTTTTTGGAGGATTTTATTAGGATTTTTATTGTGCTGGTTTGCACTTGATGTGTGTATTCTCCTGCAAGAACATATAAAGGGTGAAATTGTGTATTGGACAATATTGAGAAGATTGATCAAGCTTTGGATGGGAAACTGAATTTCAAGACGCATGCACGGTGATTCAAAATCTGCTAATCAGCTAACAAAGAAGTACATCGCCCGCACCTACACCTACAGTGACATCAGAGCCGACGTAGTGGGCGGGTGAAAGCGCTTCATGACGGATTCAACATGCCCACATTGGATTTGATGCTTTACAATATCTATATGAATTAAAGATAACCTATTATGAAATCCGATTCAAAGTGTGAATTAAATATAAATAATGGCATGATAAATTGATATAAAATGTAACTTTTGAGCCCGATCAAAAAATACATCAGAATAACAACACTAACGTAATTAAAACATTCTTCAAGAGCATACTTTGAAGTTCCATTTAAAAATTCCACGCTTCACTAAAAACAAAACATTCATCATTGTCATTGGTACGATTATCATGACTAGTTTGAATAGTAACACAAGCAACATACATGTATGGTGTATGATTTGACCACCAACTTCTCATTCATCAATCTTAATCGTAAGTTGTGTTGAATTATACACCAGTGGACAGTCTGGACTTATAAGATTATGTGAATATGGTGTCTATTTCTCAGCCAGTTTGATGATTAAACTAACAAATTGTTATATAAATTTTAATAAAATAGAACAACATCCAGTTGCTGTGGTGTAGTGGTTATCACGTTAGTCTTACACACTAAAGGTCTCCAGTTCGATCCTGGGCAGCAACATCCTTTTTTCCATTTTATTAACACTATACTTCATATTTTGCAAACAAAAAACTACATTACTTAATGGGGGGAGAAGGATAATTTTTTCATTTTACACTATGCTTCATATTTTGCAAACAAAAAAAAAAAAAAAAAAAAAACACTGTCCTTTTTCATACACGTAAATCAATTTATTAATATGTGCGATTATACCTTAAACGACTAATAAAAACCGGTGGAGTAACAGGTTTAAAAAAATATATTCCGCTAATCATGTTTGTATAATGTGTTGAGTTGGTCTAAAATGAATCTTGTAAGCCAAAACGAATAGTTTCAATTGATATGTCAAATCTGCAGATTGCAGTTCAAGAATGCGGTTCAAAGTAATAAGAACATGAAGACAAACTTCTTATGAACCCGTAAATCCGAAGAGTACAAAAATGAATACAAAGATATATGAGTGTACTTTATTATATCAATGCAGCAAGATCAGAGGCACACTAGAGAAGATGTAGCAGCAGCTGAAACAAGAACAAAAGCTTCTCAAAGACATACAATCGAACACCTGTAACATCACCCAGTTGGGAGATTTTTGAAAAACAGGTTCAATGAGCTGGGCATAAGTCCAACAAACTAGAGAATCATGCCAAAATCCAAATGGATATGAACCAGAAAGTTCAACCGGTAAACGGCAATTTATTAAAGTCGAGCAAGTTGATGGAAAGAGCAATACGATACCTCTAGTTCAATGCATCAAAAATCAACACGTCATCTTTTTTTAACTACAGAAAACCAAGAATTAGAAAGCAGGGTGTATTACTTTCTCCTTTTAAGAGGCCCGGTTTTATACCCACATTTAGTTGGTTTCCCCCATGGAGTCCTTGAACCCCTCCCAAAGCTCCCACTACTCTTGCTTTTCCCTTCACCTCCACCATGCGGATGATCAACTGGGTTCATTGCAATACCTCTAACCACCGGTCTCCGTCCCAGCCATCTGCTATGCCCTGCCTTTCTTAGCTTCTTCCTAACATGCTCCACGTTTGATACCTGTCCAACTGTAGCTTTGCAACTTGTATCCATCATCTTCTTCACACCTGATGGCAATACAATCTGGCAATACCTCGAGGACCCTGGCTGAGTCAAGATACGGGCAACAGTTCCAGCAGCTCGGACCAATTTAGCACCTTGCCCTGGTCGCATTTCGATGTTATGGATATGAGTCCCGATACGCATCATGGATAAGGGCATACACGACCCGACTTGGGAGCTAATATCGAAGCCAAATAAAGCTGAATCAGCAGTCGCATTCCTGGACGGCGCCGCTCGAGATGCAACTCTTTCGGCACTTGAAGAGAAGGTTCGGTGAAAGGTGCTGAGGAAGGCAGAAGTTGCTAAGCGAGATCGAGCGAGTGACATCACGTGATGACGGCTGAAGTTTCACTTTAGAAATAACGAAGAGGATTCAGATTAGGATGGAGCTGCATATATCAAATTTTAGAACTAAACGAAACGAAAAACAAGAATATTAAACAATAACACTACAAAAACAAGACCTGCAAGAATTAAATGTAGCCATAACTCTTTCCCAAGAACTATCAAGGTATGGATCATCTCCCTACCCTAACCTTCTTCTCCATCCTCTTCCCACATACTGACCTCTTCCCTCATACTGAAATGTACTGTCTCCAAAAAGGTCATGATTAGGAAGGATATAAAGTTTCTCTTTCTTTAATAGAAAAAAATTACATGATTTTTCAAATAAGTACCCTTTCTTTCTACTGTCTAATTTCTCAAAATACAGTACAGCTGTACAAGCTACGTGCTCTATCAGCCACAAAATAGAGATCACATTCATTGCCAAAATGAGGAACAGAGCAAATGAGAAAGGATCGTGATGACGAAAAAGTTATCTAAGCCTCAAGCCCTCAACAGCAGGTAGATAACCCAAACAATCAAATCGTTCAACTGAACAAACAAAAAAAATGAAGCAACCAAATGTGTTGCCTGTATCAAATCCGTGCAAGTGGCAACCTGTGCTCAGGGGCATATCCAGGAATACGTTCAATGGGGTAACAAAAATATAGTACAAAGCCGTCAAATTAAGACTGTTTCGAGAAAAAAAAAAACAATTACCTTAAATAGTCGATGGATTACAATTGTTCCGGGCACGAAAAATAGTCACCGACTCTGACCCACTCACACTGGGAAGGGCCTGTTAAATTATGTTCTTCTAGAAATGGGAATACGGGATACAATTAAAAGTATATATCGATTTATTATCAACACGCTGCTCAAATTAAAATGAAATTTAGAATTATAGAAGAAAAAACTTGAAAGTTGAAGTTGGAATTGGAAATGGAATTATTACCCTCTCTGATGGAAAGGAGCTGTCTGCAGAGGAGGAGGATCATGCGATGACGTGCCGAACCACCGAGTGGAGGAGCAACCGAGCAGCGCAGCGGACGAGGGTTGACTGATTCTTGAAGAGGACAAAAATAAAAGAAGACGAGGCTGTGTGTGTTGTAGTCTTGTAGAGTGAGAGACCTCCGGTGGTGGAGCCGTTCCGTTTTCGCCGGGCAAATGTGGGAGGAGGGAGGGCTGCTCTATTTCCCGTTCTTTCTTTCTTTTTAGGTTTAGAATTGAATAAGGAAAAGAGAGTTGGGGGTGGGCTTTTGATAAAATTTCCGGGTCGGTGCTTTAGGGTTAGACGGGTAATTAGGGTAACCGGTGATTTTAGGTTAAACAGTGATTATATGGTGGTGTATGACCACCATGTCACATATAGGACCGCATTGAAATAAGTGATTGTGATCGATTTCGGACCATCAAATCATACTTACATTCAATCGGGATAAATTTTGCATGAGTTAAAATTGATTTTTTTTTTTTTACTAAGGCACAAAACGGTGTCATTTTGCAAATTTTCTTTTTTAATTCAGTGCGGTCATTTAACCTCACCCCGCACACACAAACCCGCCAATGTCTGTGTCTATGTATGGAAACTGCGGTGGTTTAAGAGGGTGGGTTCGAGATGAAGAAAAAGGGAGTGAAGGTGAGTACGGCGCTTGAAAATAATGAATTTGAAATGGTCTTAATGGTGATAAATGATAAGGGTGAAGAGGCGGAGATGGGAGGATGCGAGTGGCGGGGTGGGAGGTGGTGGTCAAATTTGGATAAGAGAGGTTGAAGGGTGGTGTGGGAATGTATTGTCTAAAAATTGGTAGGTAGGCGTTCGCTCGAAAAAATGTAAGACGCCAATTCTAAATTGAAGAAAAATTGGAAGATGGTTTAATAATAAAATTGATGAAAGTAATGTAATTTGGATTTAGTATATTTTAGATGTCGTGTTACTAGGTGAACTACACTTACACGGGATTAAAAAAACGTCGTTTTGTATGTTTATAATCAAGTGCATTAAAAATGAGCAATACTCTGTTACAAGCTATGATGTACCGATATTTCAATCTGCGCGTCGTGTGCCGTGTCCGGCACAAGACACGATACGACACGCTCCTACACGCTCCGACAACGTGTCCAACACGTGTCGGCCACTTAAATTATTATTATTTAAAATTTTACTATCTGACACACTATCGACACTCCTCAATATGGCACCGACACTCCTGAACCCAATTTTTAAAAAAAATATTTCTTTATTTAAGTTTTCTTCAATGGAAACGTTAAAATACACGATTTTAATTTTTATAATAATTTAATAAATAATACGCCGTATCAAGTTTATATGTTTTTTTGTTGATAAACAATCATTTTTACAATTTATAATATTTTGAAGTCAATCACAATTTCTTGTGGCAACCTATAAAGGTCAAATATAGATCAATTACCTATCTTATTTTCTCTAGTTTTTTTTAGATGTTTACGAATATATTTTTTGATAAATTGAATTTTATTTACATCACACACACATACTATATATATATCGTGTTGGCGGCGTATCGTGTCCTTAAATTTTGGAATTAGCCGTATCGCTGTTTTCGTGTCGTGTGGCGTTTCCGTGTCTGTGCAACATAGGTTACAAGTGGTGTGATCAACTTCATGTTATAGGTATATATTTATGATAGGTTAAAGGTTGTAAAAGACAGATTTTAATCTAAAAAAGTTGAGAAGGACAAATATGTAGTAACACATATGATAACACATGTACAAAAATATAATAACACGTGTAGTGACTGTCCTTCTCAATCATTTAAGTTTAAAACATGTTTTTATGGACTCTGACCCCAGATTTGTCTTATTATTTATCGGCTTTCTCTATAAAAACATGAATTAGATTGTCTTGTTGGTTTAATTTTTTTAAATGATTAAAAAACAGTGGCTAAACCGACAATTTAACATCATACGGTTTGGTCAACCAGTCAGGGGGTCCGGCTTTTCAATTTGATTGTGTACACCCTTAGATCACATGCAATAAGAAATGTCTATATGTCCTAAAAGAATCTATTTGCTTAGTTGGCCACATTATCCATCTCATGATCACATTGTTTCTGTATGTATGCAAAAAGACATTGTTGCGATATATATATACCTTCCAACCGAGACATTGTTTCTGTATGTATGTCCTTTTACTTTGTTTCTGTATGTATGCAAAGTTGCGATATATACCTTCCAACCGAGAGTATTTACTTTGTAGTTATATATTTTATAACACGTTATCAGCATGAGTCTCTGCCGATTGAGCCGTGTTTCGAAATTCCTTACCTCTCTATATTCATCGTCTGTTCACTCACGGAACACCCATAAAAAAGGGAGGAAGACAAACGGCCTCTGCATCTTTTCTATTATGGCTTGACTATGAAAAGACACTGGCTTTGGCTTACATATCCGAAAAAGACGGTGGCGTGGAGATTAAACTTCAGAAAAGTACAAGCGATGTTATTCTTCAACATGGATTGAGTTGGGTTTCATGCTCTGCAAGGTCGAAGATTTTGTGCCAAAGAAAAGTAAATGATTTGCAGGATCTGTTAACCATGAATTGATATACATGAATATTGTCAAGCTATAATCTTGGTGAGCAAAGGATTTGGACGGATTATTATTTCTATCCCGTAATATTCACTATCTCGTATTCTCATATTTCTGAGATTTATGGTAACATGACGCATATATTGGTATTCTGGACTTCTATTATTTACTCATCAATCGATGATTATTTCTAATTGACGGTGATCGATTATTCGGAATTTCTATATTGATACACACCTGGATAATCTATGGATCAATCTTATACGATATATGGATATTTATTATTGACCGATCAGAGTCAATAATTTATAATGGTGATATATTCTATCCCTGAGGTAAACTATGGAGGTAAAAGTTTATTTTATTCAATTTATGTATTATGATCAATATATCATACGGTGATATTATTATTTATTGTAATATATAAATTATTGGTAAAAACGATGATGCAAAACCATTCCTTGGAGTGAATGTGTATAAACGGTTTAAATGCATCAAATTATTTAAGTCCGTTCCAGAAGTGAACCTCACTAAATTATATATTTAAGATATGTCGGTTGACACAAATCCATTCCCAGAAGTGAATGAGACGAAATGAAATATTCGAGGTGTATCGAATTACCCGAGTCCATTTCTAGAAGTGAATAGGTCAACCTAATGAAATATATAAGTTACACCAGATTTTATAGGTTCATTCCCAGAAGTGAATGTGGCTAAGTCATATATTTGAGATATATCGAATAACACGAGTCAATTCTCAGAAGTGAACGTGACCAAATTATAATTATTAAAGAAACATCGAATTATATTGGCTCACTCCCGGAAGTGAATTTGAGTAAATATAATTTACGATGTATCAGGTTGTACATGTCCATCCTCATGAGTGGATGTGACTAAAGTCGAAATTTATGATATGTCATATTATACATGTCCGTTCCTAGAAGTGGACGTGGACAATTAAATATTCTAGATGTGTTGAGATACACAGGTCAGTTTCCTGAAGTGAACGTGACAGAATTTAGATATTGTATACCGTTATTTAAAGATGTATCGAATCACATCAGTCAGTTCCATGTAGTGAACGTGACATATATGAGACTGTGATTTAAAATCGTCAGAATAAATATCACCAGAAGTGAGTTGATGATGCTAAGGGAAAACGATACATCAGTAGAACCCGGTATACTATGAGTTCGTTTTACAATTTATTATATATTAAATATATACATGTATATTTATTTATGCATTTATTTATTTATGTATTTACTTTTGTATCGCTTAGATTGAGTCCTGAAGACTAAGTCTAATATAAAAGATCATTTTGTCTTGCAGACAAATTGATTAGAAAATTTGATCACCCGAAGATGATCATTAATTTAAGGCATATAGTGATGAACCAGAAGCTCATCGGAAGCACTTGTATGCTCTTAAAAGTGAATATGAGATTCACAGAAATAAATACGGACTCAAAGTTCATATGAAATGGAATGATGTACCAACGAATGACCTGAAGTCTAAAGATAAGAAATTCAGTTAGAACATCATGACACTTCTTTAATCCTCGTAAAAGGATTGTATTTATCGTTGTAATAATATGCTCCTGTAGTAGCAATATTGAAAGAAGTGGTTTATATTCAACAAGATGGTTATCATAGAATCATCATGAAACACGATCTATTTGGTTTAGACCATTCCCTGAAGTGAATGTCACTAGATTCGTGATATAAAAAGGATCAAAGAGTACTTTGATCAGTAGTATTAGTAGTATAAATTACTTATGCCTTTTATTTGTAATAGGATATAATTAATAGCATATGAGTAGTAATTTTAACTTTGTTATTTAATTTAGTTCATAATCGTGTCTGCATTCATAGACAAAACCATGGTTAATATATCCCTGATGGATATCACAAACGTTTGTCTCCTTGGAGGGGAAGAATTGTCCGCCAGAAGTGGAACAAAACGATATTAAATTCCAGAGGAATAATGAAAATCGATTTTCACGATGTGGTATAGAAAGCCACTGGTCGCATACTTGTTGTACGGCAAAATATCCGGATAAGAATAATGAAGCTTCAACATCATAGTAAAGGCAATGTCATGACACAAATACTATATGTTACGGTCATTCTGAAGATGATCTAGATATGATAAATTTTGTTTATCATTTATTTAAAGTCTCAAGCGCAGTAAGTTGTGCGGATATCCCCTGATGTGGATATTAAATTGAGACATCGGAAGAATTAAAAAGATATAAATCTCTTGAAGAGATAATATAGTTCTTCCCGATTGAGTTGATATCTCGTAATGTTTGTTGATACTCATATAAATGGATACACATTGACATGTAGAATCCCACATAGGGATATCACATCGAAATGCTGAATCCCACAAAGGGTTATTGTAAACTTACATAGATATGACTTATAATGAAATGTTTTCCCGAGATTAGGGGGAGGAAAGTAAACTTGAAGTTTATAAATCTCGAGGAAAAACATTGTATTAATGCACATTTTATCACCAGATGCATTTAATTACTCTCGAAAAGTGAGCAGCTGCAAATGCCCTGGTTGGATTAAATGTCGCAAAAAGATTTGTCCCAGAAGGAAAAGTCCCAATAGGACATGGGAATGAAAAGTCCCAGTAGGACATGAGATGATACGTATCAAATTAATGAAAATAACGATATAAGCGTTAAAGACCAATTGGCTCGATATTTAGAATTCCTCAAAAGAGGTTATGGCTATATTATTTATGAGAACTCTAGAAGAGTTAGACAGTTAAAAAATGCTCGAGCAGAAAATAATATAGTCTATGAAGCTCTGTAAGAGCAATGACGTACTCTAAATAAGTAATGAAATCATAAATCCTTGAAGAGGTCAAGGCTAGAAAATGTGAGCAAGTGTTGATAAATAATATGTGTGGAATAAATAATATGCAGGTTGTCATACATACATGAGGTGGGATTAAAAGAACTCAAGTTCATTCCTCGTGTTATTTTCGACCCCGAAGAAAATGTAATAATTCCCAAGAATCAAATCGTATATTGTTATATTGTTAATTACGTTCAACGCTTGGAGCGTGAGAAACATATTAGTTCCAACATATATAAATCTCATAGTGTTGAGATAATGAATTAATGTTATCATCATTTGAAAAATGAGATACGATAATGAATACAAACACTTGGTTTATGAACGAGATTCATAAAAGAGGCAAACATGTTTAGAAATGTTGAAACACTTTCAAGCTTAATATAGTGAGGCAAGCATGTTTCGAAATGTCGTAATCACCTGAAGCAAATATAGTGCCTGAAGCACACATGACGCTAGAAGCGTGCCTGAAGCATACAAGACGCTAGAAGCGTGCCTGAAGCATATAAGATGCTAGAAGCGTGCCTGAAGCTTATAAGACGCTGGAAGCATTAAATGCCTGAAGCATACAAAGTGTGTGAAATGCATAATATATGTTGCATAAAGTAGCCCATAAGGGAATATATAGTTTTGATCTGAGAAAGTTTGGATCTATAATTAAGCTCCGGTAGAGTTACAAAGATGATAAAGTATGAGTATTTGACTTATACTATTAAGATCCAATACTTGCACATGCAAGATGTCATTTGGCCTCAAGACCAACGATTGTACTCTTTTTTTCCTTTAATGTGTTTTTCCCACTGGGTTTTCTTAGTTAAAGGTTTTTAACGAGGCAATCAGTGCACGAGAGCACATATGTCATGAATCTTTTTCCCTTGACTGGATTTTTTCCCACTGGGTTTTTTCAAGCAAGGTTTTTGGTACATGCCATATATGTTATACAAATCAGATCAAACGGAAAGCAAGTCGAGGACTTGTTTGTTACACGTATGATATCGAAATCCGACAAAAGGCAAAGCCACAAATTGGTTGACCTTCACCAGTGGTGGTACATTGATTTCATGGTGCTGAACATAGCAAGATTTTGGTCGCGACATCTTCGAATCAAGGCAAGATAATAGCTATTCACGAAGCTAGTCGAGAATGTATTTGGTTGTGGTCGTTGACACATTACATCCGGGATAGTAGTGGCTTACCAAATCACAAAGATAATATTATACTAAATGGTGCCTATGTAAAAGACGATCAGATAAAAGAATTTCATCAAATCTTCAGTAGAAGGGCGATATTGATGTTCATCGAATCAGATCAAGCAACAATCCAGAAGATTTATTCGCTAAAAGTATTGACAACCGCTATGTTCGAGAGTTTGATCCAGAAGATCTGGATGCACTGACTTAAAGACCTGAAGAGATGTTCAAATCAGGGGAAGTAAAACACGAATGAAGGATGTACTCTTTTTCCTTCATTATGAGTTTTCCCACAGTGTTTTTTCATAATGAAGGTTTTAACGAGACAGATTCTTTGTGAATGGACATCCAAGGGGGAGTGTTATAAATATACTCGTATTATGTGGATGTCCATTAGATATAATATCTACTCCTCCGTAACATACTAGCCCGCAGCTAGTTACTTAATGGCTTAGTCTCGACACAAGAACGAGAAAGTGGATAAGTATCAACGTAAATAGATGGTGTAATCAACGGATGTATAAACATCATATAGCCACGTGTATTATGTCGTGTCTTTATTAATTGGTGTTGTGCTTGGATAATCTCAAAAAGAGATATAGTTAGCCGCCTTTTAAGTGGCAATCCTATCCATCCAGTCTTTTTATATACTAGTGGGTAGCTATCGTATGCCGAACGATTATGCCCTGTAGTTGTTACGTCTGAGGAATGGGAGGGTGAGGGGACATGCGAGGAAAGGAAGGTTGAGGAGAGAGGAGGGAGAGGTATATCGAACATTTTTGTGTATCATTTTTCATTCCAAGTGTGCACTCTTTTAAATTTTTAATCATAACCTTTAGTAAACTTATGAGCCTCATCAAAATCGCTTGCTTTCTCCCAAGAAAACTTGTTTTTATTAAAAAGAGGCTTAAATGACAAATGGATAGTAAAAAAAAAAACGGTTTCCATGCCAAGAGACAAAGACATAATAATCACAACATTATAAAGCCAGCCACTTGATACATCCATAATAGTCCTTTTATTTAGCAAACTAAATTTAAGAGATACACTATGTAATATATATAGTGAACTATCCTTCCTGTGTGTACGCACTTGATCGTCCACTTTAATTAGCATCCGTAGAAGATTAGTTACTAAAAGTCATTCACACGATCTAACTAAGTTGCACATTATCAACAAAGTTATTCACACGATCTAATCTTCCCATCCTTATGACCACTCCAAACCAATTTACTCCTCGATCAACCGTCGGACACATTGTTGGCGGATTCAAGAAACGGTGGCGCGCCCTCATCTCTCTCTTTGCTCGCCTCCTATTCCCGACCCAGGTTCATATGCATTCAACAAATTCCAAACTCTTACACACTGATTCTCGTCCCGCCCACAATTCGATTACGTGCAAGAAAATGTTCTCATATATTTTCCAACTCTGAAACACATTAACATTAGCGATAGACTTCTAGCTAATTCATTTCTTAACATTAAAATACATGCGAAGGGTTACCAAAGACAAACACAGATATCTATAAATTAAAGTCTTATTTGTTAGTAATGTTTGAAGTTCTATTCTCAATCAGTATTATATATCGATCATATATACATAAATGAATGAATTAAGTTAATCGTTATCAGGTTATACAACTTGCCTTCCTAAAGATTTAATGTTGGGTGAATCATTTTTATATCATGTTCTATAATTGTAAAGTCCCACATCGGTAAAGTAAGTAAATGCTCACCCCATATAAATGTGAGACATAAATGTCTTTCAACTCAAAGTTAGCCCTTTTAGACCAAGCGAGGACGGCGGTCTAAGCGATTGACCGGACCATTTATGACTCATTTAGCGCTACCAGGCCCGAGTCCGGAGAGGGGGCGTTACATACACCCTACATCCAAACAGGAACATATGGAAATTGTGATGAAACGGAAGAAAAACTTTGAAATTTGGAGAATGAGCATTTTCATGAAACCGCCACAATTATAACTAAGTTGTTCTTACTAAAAGAAGGCATATAACTTGAGATCATTATAAACGCAAGATATTTCTCAAAGTCGCCATATAGCCCTTCTTCTTTCTCAAGACAAAAATAAACACCTAAACAGGAGACTCAGATACAAATGGTCCGAGTTACAAAGCGCAAAAGAAACCAAATTGGTGAAAATGGAAACACAGGAGACATATAGCCCTTCTTCTTCTCAAGTACAAAAATAAACACACTAAACAGGAGACTCGTATACAAATGGTCCGAGTTACAAAGCGCAAAAGAAACCAAATTGGTGAAAATGGAAACACAGGAGACATATAGCCCTTCTTCTTTCTCAGTACAGAAAATAAACACCTAAACAGGAGACTCGTATACAAATGGTCCGAGTTACAAAGCGCAAAAGAAACCAAATTGGTGAAAATGGAAACACAGGAGACTCGTATACAAATGGTCCGAGTTACAAAGCGCAAAAGAAACCAAATTGGTGAAAATGGAAACATACATATAGTGCGTACAACAACTAATGCATAGCAGATCCTAAATAATTTTGCGGGTTCACCTTTGTCTCCATCATCTCCACGTTTTCTATCTTAATTCGTGGCATGGCTCCTGAGCTATTTGAGTGTGTTTTCTTGCTCCGAATCCCAGAATCACTCATCCAAAAGGCTGATAGGAAAAGAAAAGAAAAGATTCAAATGATTGATCAATCGTTCAACAAGAAAATTAAAATCAAACGTTAACGATGCTCCTCGTAGAAGAACATAGAATACTCAACACTCTGGTACCTTATCGCATGAATTTCTGACAAAAATGTAGAACAGCTTACTCAAATTCATCTGAAATGGATTGGATTAATAATTGGAATCTTCGTTTGAGATCATAAAATCTGCTTTGGATCACAAAGACGCACCATATGTCACCTTAAATCTTTATCATTGGAGTCCAAGGAAAAAGAGAACATAATCTGAAAACATATCCATGCTCCGGTCCCGATCAAATTCACCCTGCATGAAATCGATGAATAAAGTATGGAAAATAAGAACTTCAAAACATAAAAATTCAACCAGACCAAGTAAGCAAGGTGAAAAATGGTGGTAAAACTTTTCATCGACCCCAGGGTTCCTAAATTCCGACATCCCTATATCCTCTCGGCAACCTGGAGTATATCGTTGCTCTCGCTCAAAGCTAACGCCTTAGTTTACCACATAAAAACTTTCGATCAAGCATATATGGAATCGATAACACAAATTATGGTGTTTTTCGGGCCAATGGAATTTTTTTGAGCAATGAACAAAAGCGAAAAGGAAACAGGAAAGAGAAGAGAGGAGAAGCGTGCCTTTAACATTGCGTTGACAGCCTCTGCATTTGGATAGTTTAATCGAAAGAGAAAGGCAATTGTTGGTAGGATAACCGTCGGGACGTTACAACAATTAATGATTTGTCGATTCCGCCTATGATTGTGCCTGGACAACTGAATAGTCTGAATGGTTACAGCATTTAGGGCGTTTGTTTTCAGCTGTAATTTATTTGTATTGGAGAGATTGAGGGGAGGAGTTGGAAAAGCGATTCAAAAAAAGAAAAGAACGGCGTCGTTTGAGACTGCCAATTTTTTTGGTCGTCCAAAGATGTGTGTAATTAATATAAGCTTCTAAATATAAGATAATAGTTGAGTATAGAAGATGGATCTGGGAATAATAAATACACACAGAAGTTATTACCTAGTAAATATTCACTTTAAATATTGGTGTGGTAGTGTGAACACTCTATCTCGAGTTCTTTTACTTTGTTTCTGTATGTATGCAAAGTTGCGATATATACCTTCCAACCGAGAGTATTTGCTTTGTAGTTATATATTTTATAACACAAATTCACTTTTACTATAAAAATAATACTTCCTCCCTCAAAAAAAAAAAAATACGAAAATGGGAAGATAAGGAAAGAGAGAGATTTATTAATTCATTTTTTGGAATTTTTTATTAAAGCAAATGGAAGATGAAAGTGGTCAGAACCACAACCACTCCCACTCTTCACGCTTTACAATGTAGAAAAATGCTTTATTGTAGTTTTTATTTCTTACCCTATTGTGTCTTTTTCTAAAAAGTGCATCCCAATAACAACTAAAGAGCTCCTATTGTACATGCTCTTAATATACACGTCAGTGACTATAAGAGAGAGTCAACAATGTCATTACTTAGGGCACTTTTTTATCCTACGACGCTTTCTGAATTGCAAAATTTACGGGATACCGAAAAACGGTAAATTAATATTTGTAGAACTTTTTATTTTGGTTATTTGTTGTTTAAAGACTTAAGTATATAGAAAGGGTCATTGTGCAACCTTTTTCTTCGTGACACAGCATAAAATGCAACGTTGATGCTTCTATCTGTGGTAGATCAGGAAATTATGATATGATGGTATTGATTGTTTATTGAATGTGTAATTAATTATTTATTTGTTAAATAATTAATGGATAAATAAGAGATTGATTTTCTAATGATTATCTTATTTATGGAGATTATCTCTTATATTTATGGTAAATATCTTTTTCTTTGAAAAAATATAATTATCGTGTGAAAGGGATAAACTCTCTCTTGCCTGGTTATTTCCTATATAAAGAGAGTTCCCGACACGATACACACAAATTTGCGCCACCTACATAGAAAAGGAGAGAAAATTGGTTTCTTGTCCTAGCCATCGGGAGAAAAAAAAAACCTTGGATTTTTTTGGAGCATATTCGAGGAAGTTCGAATGCGGGATCGACGTCCACCACTTGTCGCTCGGAGATACAACTCGAAAGATCACGGCTTCTCTCTGGTTGGTAAATCTACTAACCTTCTTGTAGATTAGATTAATTAATCATGTAAATCATATCGTAGTAAAATCAAAAATGATTTATTTCATTGCTTCCGCTGTACATGATCGAGTGTCTCGATCGGTGCTGTGAATCAAATCTGACGATCTGAAAAAGAGGGGAAAAACGCTCCGGCAGCGTCGAGCATGCTCGTCGCGGTTGCGAGACCATAAATTTTTCCGGATCCGGTTTTTCCTGCGTTTCGGATCCTGATTCGGGTTTGTGTATATCCAGCATACTGATGGTGCTACTTACCGAAGAAACTGTATGCAACCTGTTAGTGGATCACACCAATAGCAATGGGCTGGCCCCGATAGTGTGTGTGTTCGGCGAAGTCCCTCCGTAGTTGGGGTCGTGGTAACCAACAGAGTTATTCACTTTATACTGACCACACGACACATGGTGATGTAGACTTGTGCCTTACCATGAGTAACATGATGTTTAGGCTTTTAACTACACAAGTACGTATGTTGTTAATCATTAACTAGCCACCTAAGTATTTTCAAGACAAAAGCACACTTAACAATTCTACTTCCTCACTTAGACAACTAAGCACAACATCCTTAACACATACACATACATTGATGGATACTAATCCATCAATGCACAAGGTCAATCATACTCTTCTGATGGTCCTGAACTTCAACTCTTAGTAAGAATCAATTCATTCCCGGAACTAAACGCATCAGAAGCTTAATCATGGCTTGTTCATGTTTATACAGTGATATTAGATCAAGAAACAACATTCGAAACTCAATTCGGGGCTCAAAACACTTTAAACAACAAAATAGAGGGTTTGGCGCGTGCTAAACTTTAACAGCAACTTGGACAGCTTTCTGTTTTAGTTTTAGCATGCGCTAGACCCCTTCCAGCGTGCTAAAATATCTCTGATATTTCTGACACATTTTGTTCCTCTTTCAGCGCGTGCTAAACCCTTTTGGCATGCGCTAAAAGCTCTCTTCACTTTCAGCCCTCTTTCTGGTCTCCTTTGGTGCGCGCCAAAAGCCTAAAACCGCCCTATACATGATTTTTCTGCACTTTTACGATTTCCAACATGATTCCAACCACTTTGACCGCAAAATATACATAAAAACAGCAGCAAAACCAAACCTTAAGATACCATATCTTACAATACTTCAACAATAAAATTAGGCATGATTTTTAACATCAATTCAACACAAAACTCAACCCAAACATTATAAAACCATAATTGTTCAACATGAAAACCCTTTTACTTGATTCAAAGCAAATCCAAGCAATTCTTCCAAGGCAAACTGCAGCACTTCACAAAACCTCAACCAAAAACCTATTTTGATCAACAAATTGACTACAATTACTTGTGATCAAGGTTACCAAACAATTAAGCTACGAATCGAACACTTTCTAAACTCCAAACAAGATCAAACTTGAAGATTCCAAAAGTTAGGACTAAAACATACCTTCTCAAAAATCCAACTTGTTTGTACCAAAACGATGCTCTCTCCGCAAGGATTAAGAATCCCTACTCGACTATGCAATTGGGCCAAGAACTTGTTGAGAAATTTGGAAGATTCCCTTTTGTTCTACTTTCTAGACTTCTGCTCATCTGAAGTACGTGTTTTCTAAATTCTAAATCTGACAACCTCCTATTAATTAGGGTGTTTTAATTTTTTTCCAAAACAAAACCTCCCATATTAATTATTATAATTAATACCCTTTTTTATAAACTTTAATCCATAATTAATATATATAATATTCTGTTTTCACAAATTGACACGTCTTTCCATTGCTGAAAATCGAAACATTTAATCACTTATTAGCGAAACATGGTTTAACTACCTCATTTTTTGTAGCAGGCTCCCCCTTCCTGTGATGTTTTCGGTTGCACTTATGATAGTGCAGAGTAAAAGTATCGTCTTTACCCCCTCTCCCCTCCCCCTCCAAAAAAAAAAAAAAAAAAAAAAAAGGTAATAATACAATATACATCAAGGCAAAAGGCATGATTATTTTCATAAAGTGTAAAAAAAAACCGTTATGAAAAATAAAAACATCCCGAAATATTTAGACTTGATTCAAATAAAGTATTGTCGAAATTCCATTTGTTTTGCACCGGGTTTAGTGTGAAATACGATGATAGGGTGTTTGTTTGAGAAAATTGAAAAATAAATCTTATTCAAAATAATACTAAAATTTTGTTATTTAATTACAAGGGATAATTATTCAAAAAAATGACGATATTGTAATTAGGTAATTAGAGAAAATGACACTAAATAAAAAAAAAAAAAAAAAAAAAAAAAAAAAACAGGCGGTAATGCTTAATGTTGTTGTTAGTTTATTATTTTTTTTATAATTTATTATACCTGGACGAAAGTTTTGGTTTTTTTTATTGTTTTTTTTGATATTTTTTATTTTAATTTCCTGGACGTTGAAAGAGTTTTTTTTTTTTTTTTTTTTTTTTTAATATTTTTTTTTTATAACCGTGAAAGTTTGTTTTTTCTTTTTTTTCATTGACCACCGTGATGCATTGACCATCCCGATACATTGACCAACGCGATGAAGTGACACCGCGATGCACGGACAACCGCGATACATTGACCACCACGATGTTGTGACCACCGCGATGCATTGACCACCGCGATGTATTGATCACCGCGGTGCATTGACCACCGCGATGTCGTGACCACCCTGGATGTACTGACCACCCCCGATGCACTGACTACCGCGCTGCAGTGACCACCCCCGATGCATTAACCACCACGATGCGTTGACCACAGCGATGCATTGACCACTGCGATTCATTGACCACCCTGATGCATTGACCACCGCGATGCAGTGATCACCCCCGATGCAGAAACACCGCGATGCACTAACAACTGTGATGCATTGACATCGGCAATCATATATGCAGTGACATCGACAATCATATATGCGTGACATCAACATTTTATGCAGTGACATCGGCAATCAGATATGTAGTGACATCATTATTTTATGCGGTGACATCAGCAATTATATATGAATGACATCAACAATTTATGTAGTGACATCGGCAATCATATATGCAGAGACATCGCGATGAAATGACACCGCGATGCAGTGGTCACCCCCGATGCAGAGACACCGCAATGAAGTGGCCACCCCCGATGTAGAGACACCGCGATGTAGAGACCATCGGGATGCAGTGACATTTGATGAAGCAACACCGTGATGACATTAGATATTTTTCAGACTTAATTTCATAAAATCGATTTATTTTCTTCATAAAATCGACTTCAAATGGCTATATCTTTTGATATAAAACTACGATCAACATAAATCGTTCACCTTACTTCATATTTTTATGCAGTGACATCGGCAATCATATATGCAGTGATATTAACAGTTTATGCAGTGACATCGGCAATCATATATGCTTTGACATCAACAATTTATGCAGTGACATCGGCAATCAGATATGCAGTGACATCAACATTTTATGCAGTGACATCAGCAATCATATATGAATGGCATCAACAATTTATGTAGTGACATCGGCAATCAAATATGCAGTGACATCGCGATGAAATGACACCGCGATGCAGTGGCCACCCCCGATGCAGAGACACCGCGATGAAGTGGCCATCCCCGATGCAGAGACCATCGGGATGCAGTGACATTTGATGAAGCAACACCGTGATGACATTAGATATTTTTCAGACTTAATTTCATAAAATCAATTTCTTTTCTTCATAAAATCGACTTCAAATGGCTATATATTTTGATATAAAACTACGATCAACATAAATCTTTCACCTTACTTCATATTTTTATGCAGTGACATCGACAATCATATATGCAGTGATATTGAAGAGAGTTTGAGAATGTGATACACACAAGAGTAAACTTCAACTTAGTTTATTCATTGAGTAAAAAGATGTATAAATAGATACAATTGAGATAGAGAGACTAGCTAGCTAGCTTGGGCGGCCACTTGAGTATGTAGATGTGGGCGGCAAGCATGCAAAAGTAAAAAGTAAAAGTTATGTCTATGACATAAAGTAAACTAGAGTTTGACATATTAATTGTTTATATGACTCACAATTAATATGTCTTTTACAATTAATTTTACAATTTAATAAGGTGTACAAAATATTATGCACGAAATCTAAGGCTCAAAGAATCTGGCTTTGAGCACCTGTGAAGCCTCAAAGCAGATCGAGTCATTGAGTAATATTTCGAGTAATATTTCCACACCCCCTCAAATCTGGTCAGAGTATATGTTGATGCAAACCAAGTTTGCTACTTCTCTCACGAACATAAGAGGTGGAATAGCCTTGGTAAGAATATCAAGATTTCGATGCATTGAGGAACATCTTTGGAGTTGAATAATCTTGGCATCAATCTTCCTTCGAGAAAGTGTTTGTCAATGTCCACATGCTTGGTTTTATCATGATGGTGGATCTTCTCGCCATGCATAAGGTGAATTATTATCACAACAGAGTGTGATAGGTTCTTGTCGATTCTTTGAAGTTCGATCGTTCGCCAAGCACTTTTTAGCCATAGAGCTTCACAAATGCCAAGTACAAGTGCCCTTAGTTCACTTTTTCAAAGATCGCTTGACACAAGAGGTTGTTTCTTGCTCCTCCAAGTAACCAGGTCCCCCATATATATGAGCAATAGCTGCTGTGGTAGACCTCTCGTCAATGTGACATCCACCCAATCAACATCGGTGCAGACCTTGATTGATCTATCGGTAGACTTGGTGAAGTGCGTGCCTTGGCCAGGAGTGGATTTTAAATACCTCAAGATCCTATTCATCTGCATCCCAATGTTGCTCAAGAGGGCAATGCATGAATTGATCGACCAGATCGATTCCCATATGCAATATCGGGTCTTGTGTGAGAAAGGTATATGAGTTTGCCTACAAGCCTTTGATATTGTTCTTTCCTCGACAAAGAATGTCACCATGCAAGAAGAGGTATGACCTGGGTCTACTCTGGAGATACAAAGAGTTTGCATCCCAAAGATGCCGATTTCCTTGAGAGGGTCCAGGACATACTTCCTTTGGGAGACCGAAATGCCATTGGTGTTTCTAGCTACTTCCATCCCAAGAAAGTACTTGAGGTAGCCGGATCTTTAACTTGGAACACCTTTGCCAAGAGAGTCTTCAAGTTCGGATCTCGCAGAGTCTTCCCCAAGTAAGGATGATATCATCCACATATACAATTAGAATGGACCTCCTCCGGTTGGTTGTCTTGACAAACATGGTGTGATCAGAGTTGCATTGATGATATCCAAAGCAGCCTTTAACCCACAGAGTGAGTTTTCCAAACCAGGCTCTTGGGGATTGCTTGGGCCATATAGAGATTTCCGAGTTTGCATACCTTGCCCTGAGTGTGGGGATTGACAAAACCAGGAGGTACATTCATATAGACTTCCTCGGTGAGATCACCATTGAGAAAAGCATTTTTGATATCCAATTGGTGTAGAGGCCACCCAGTTGGACAATGGTAGAGAGATCGAACCCGCAGCGGTGTTGAGTTTTGCCCACTGGTGCAAAAGTTTCCTTATAGTCAATACCATAAGTTTGAGTGAATCCCCTTGCTACCAATCGGCTTTGTACTTGTCAATTGTACCATCAAGCATTGTATTTGATAGTGAATAACCATCTGCAGCCTAATCTGCCTTCTTGCCTTTGGGAAGAGTTGTGAGGTCCCAAGTATGATTATCCAGAGAGCGATCATCTCAGTTTTAACGGCGACCTTCCACTTATCATTTTGAAGGGCCTCCCGAATATTTCTAGGGATAGAGTGAGAGTCCAGTCCTGTGTAAACATGGCAAAGATAGGAGACAAGCGATCATAAGATAAATAAGTATGAATAGAATGATCGGTGCATGATCTTTTCCTTTCCTTAGAGCAATAGTCTGTCATCAATGTCGATGATCTGCCGAGGATCCGCAGATTCTTTGAGTGTCGATGGGCTCGTGGATCGCAGGCTCGAGTCGCTTGGTTCTGCTGGGGATCAGAGAGCCGTGAGTCGAGAGGGTACTGGGGTTCGATCTCACGAGGATCAGAGTTCTTTGAGGTTAAGAGTTTCTTTGAAGGAAGGGTTTAGGTCAATTTCTATCGATGTTTCCATCGTTGATCGCCTCAAGTGGACTTGTTGTAGTAGGAGTCCTTTCAAAAATTTTACATCCATAGAATTGTAAAATCTCTTTTCGAAGGAGAGTAGCACTTGTAACCTTTATGTCCTTTGCATATCCTAGGAAAATGCACTTGTGAGCTTTGGGATCAAGTTTGCTTCGTGTTGGGCATGGATATAGACAAACACAAGACAACCAAAGATTTTTGGAGGTAACGGGAAATAAGATGGGGCAGGAGTGTGTGTCCAGTAGGGTTTTGATAGGAGTTTTGAAGCCTAGTACCTGTTTGGAAGTCTGTTGATTAAGTATGTGGAAGTCAATATGGCTTCACCCCACATATATTTTGGAACATTTGTGGTAAACATAATAGACCTAGCCATTTCAAGCAGATCTGTTTTTCTCTCAAAGAACCCCATTTTGCCGAGGGGTTTCAACACAACTCTCGATATGGACAATCCCTTTATCCATCAAGAAATTACCGAGATGAGACTCATAATATTCAAGAGCATTGTCGGTCTTCAAGATTTTGATCTTAGTGTCAAACCGAGTGGAGACCATGTTGTAAAATTCTTGAAAGATGGGTCCAACTTCGGACTTATCCTTCATTAAAAATAACCAAGTGGTTCGGTGTGGTCATCTATGAAGGTAACAAACCACCTCTTTCTGTTATGCTTTTTACTCTTGAGGGTCCCCATACGTCACTTTGTGAATTAAGGTGAATGGTGTGGATGATAAGTAAGGTAATTTTGCATACACAGATTTGGTGAGTTTAGCAAACCGACAAATATCACATTGAAGATCATTCAAATTACAACCTTTAAACAATTCAGATCTATAGACTTTAAATAACTAAAACCGGGATGTCCTAGTCTATAATGCCATAACATGATATTGTCTAGGTTTTGAGTGCAGTCTTTGCAGCGATTCGATCTTGATCTTTCTGTCTTGGCGCAGGTTGACCACAAACAGACTGAGCAAGGTTTAGCGATCCCAATCACTGTCTTTGAGGAATGATCTGGAATGTGCACTCGATTCTCATTAAAAACAACAAATCGATTCAAATCTTTAGTAAGTTTCATGACAGATATGAGATTGCAATCTAATTTTGGAACAAATAGGACATTCGCAGCATATCTTATTAGTAAGTCGCACCGACCAAAACCTTTTGCACTAGAGATAGATCCATGCCAGCCTTAATATTGTGAATTTTGGGACATGGCTTAAGTTGAGTAATGAGATTTTTATTACGGTCATATGGGATGAGGCCCCAGAGTCAACAATCCAGGTTTCATTACTAATAGATGAGTAGAATTTACTCTGATCTTGGCATGAGAGGCTATGTCAAGAGAGTGACTACCTCCCTTTGTTGAGTTAGGAAGGCTTTGAATGCAAGCAAAGTGAGCATTCAACCTGTTGTCATCTTCTTCCTCACTTATGTGTCCGCCTCGACTTTCCAAGGTGTCCGGAGGTCTTGGAGGAGTTAGGCTTGCCATGTAGCTTCCAAAGCAAGTGTCCTTGGTGTGATTAGTGCGTTTGCAAAGTGGTCACGAAACGACTTCCCGATTTTATCGGCGAGGCTTCAGTAAGCCTCAGTAGCCTCAGCAGGTTCCCGACGATCCACAGGTGGCACTTTCAAGTAGGGTTGTCGGCCAGGGGTTCAAAGAAAGATCACTTTTCTCTCTGCTTTCCTCATGTTTGACCTCAAGCAAACATGGATTTGAGATTTGGGAGAGGTTTAGTAGCAAGAATTCTACCTCGACATCATCAAGAGTAGGATTCACCCAAGAAGGAATTTGAATACTCTCTTTTCTCGATAATGTCTTTAAAGAGTGCAAAGATCTTTAACATCATTCCAGGGTGAGTTTCCAACATATCTAGGTGTTGCCATGCCTTAGATAGTTGATTAAAGTATTGAGTTACATACATATCCCCTTATGCGCAATTTTGAATCTGAGCTTGAGTTCATAGACTTGAGATGTATTGTCCTTTTTGAGTAAAGGTCTCGGCATTGTCCAGATTTCCTTAGCAGTGTGTCATACATCATGAAGTTCTCATCGATCTCTTTTGTCATAGACCTCGTGAGGATGGTCATGACTTGGTTATTTTTTTCGTGTCCCATGCTTCAAACTTGGGGTCGCCAAGCAGGGCGAGTTTGGAACCTGCATGATATCCCATCTTGCCCTGGCCGGAGATATACATTTCATAGACCTTGACCATAGCAAGTAATTGTTACCATCAAGTTTATGATTTGTAAAGAAGAGTGTTCGATTATCCCATCACGAGGCATTTGTGAGTTTATGAAGAAGATGAAACTTCGAGATAATGTTGACATTTTTTTCAAAAAGAACCGAAGTTTTGCAAATGGATTTTAGAACTCGGTGAAGTCTCTCGATACCATGAAGAGAGTTTGAGAATGTGATACACACAAGAGTAAACTTCAACTTAGTTTATTCATTGAGTAAAAGATGTATAAATAGATACAATTGAGATAGAGAGACTAGCTAGCTAGCTTGGCGCCACTGAGTATGTAGATGTGGGCGTGCAAGCATGCAAAAGTAAAAGTAAAAGTTATGTCATGACATAAAGTAAACTAGAGTTTGACATATTAATTGTTTATATGACTCACAATTAATATGTCTTTACAATTAAATAAGGTGTACAAAATATTATGCACGAATCTAAGGCTCAAGAATCACAGAGCACTGTAAGCCTCGCAGATCGAGTCTATTGAGTAATATTTCTGAGTAATATTTCCACAGATATTAACTGTTTATGCAGTGACATCGGCAATCATATATGTGTGACATCAACAATTTATGCAGTGACATCGGCAATCAGATATGCAGTGATATCAGCAATCATATATGAATGACATCAACAATTTATGTAGTGACATCGGCAATCAAATATGCAGTGACATCAACATTTTTGTCCTGAAATTAGGAAGATTTTTCAAGGGAAATCGAGCTTATGAGCCGCGTCGAGCTATATCGAGTACTTAGGAAGTCGAGTTCGATGTTGCCTTTTTATGGCTCAATCGAGCCCGAACGTTTTTAGTTGATTCAAGCTCGAGCCTAGGGAGTATCGACTCGATTCGGATCGATTACACCCTAATGTGAATGACACTACACTTATTTTACAAAGTTACCAATTTTTGTATGAAATTGTATATGCAATGACATCAACACCCAAATTGCAAAAACAAAAACTTTGTAAATTGTATATGCAGTGACATCGATGTCACTGCATCAATTCTTTAACTGTAAAGGCAGTGACACGGCTCGAGTACACCCCTAATATTGTGAATGACCACAACTAAATCTTTGTAAACATTCAACAATCCACCTTCACCTATGAACTTGAAATTTGCTGTCCAATAGACTAAAAGATATCAAATTCTTCATCGTCTGTGAAACATGTCTAACATTCTTCAGTGTTAGACATGTTATTGGAATTCGCAAAGTATATATAGGCACATACTTTTTCCGCCAAATAAGTTCAATAATTTTTTTATAAACATTTGTGCATTTTCAGTGAAACAAAAAAATCCATATAAATATACACTGTATATCCAAACTATGTTTCAAAGCACAGTCAACTCAAATCACAGGTAATATTTCAATTCGGTTTTCACAACAAATTTAACCAAAAAGCTGCATTGTTCATCCTAAAAGATCTAGCTCCTCAACAAAATAATAAGTCTTGTAAAATAGTACTTGGTGCTAACTGTCAAAGTATATTAATCAAGCTTGACATATCAGTTGCTTATAATTGTTCGACAGCAAAAAAGATGCATTGCTTATACTGTCAGAGCTCAGTTTCTATAAAATAATTGAAATGGAAAATCGAGTAAAATAATTGAAATGAAATTTGGCCGTTCGTTCGCCGGTTCGATAATCCTAAAAAATACAAGCACTTCATAAAAAGCTGCAATATGACCGGCGACGGTGGAGTTGGTAGCATCCGGGAAGTCACCGTCGTTAGCGGCCTTCCTGTTTCTACCAGCACTGAAAGGCTTGAAATCCTGGACAATGAGAAGCATATTATGAGATTTGAGAAGGAAATTGATCTTGATTGTGAAGGGAGAATTTATACAATTGTATTGGAATCGTATATCATTGACTTCCGGAAGGGCCGGAAGGGAATACGGCTGAGGATACGAAGATGTTTACTGAAAGATTGATCTTGATTGGACAACAACATCTGGAACATTATTTATATCTGAAGGATAGACTACATGGCAAATTTGGGAACATAAATGAATTGTGTCCTTATAAGTAATGATCTTTTAAATGTGTTCTAATGTCTAATTAAGTTTCAAAACACGTCCTTATAAACAAATAACACTAATTACAATTGAAGGAATAATACTTTAATTATTTACAAGTGGATTAACACAAAACATTATATGAGTACAGTTTCTAGAGAGAAAAACCATGTTGAATGTCTGCTGAAGCTCGGTTTCGTCGACCTAAAATTTCGTTATTTGATTCAAATTGAATTAACCTAAGAAGTCAAAAGTCTGTGCTTTTTTACGAGAAATAGTCAAAATTCTGTTTTGTTTTTTTTGTTTTTATTTTATTTTTAAAAGTCCTCACAATAGAGGAAAGTAGAGTCAATAGCACCAAAAAAAAAAAAAAAAAAATAAAAAATAAAAATAGCGCGTTAAGTACAATTCAATAGCCGTCTCCCCTGTCTTCACGTTCAACGTTTCTCCCAATCTTTCTTTCTTCGTTTATAGCTTCCTCTCCTCTGTTTTTCATCGGCCGGCCTCAAAAAGCGCGATTTCCCTTTTCGTACGTCTCTCTGATTTCTTTCCAATTACATTTTCCAATTTCATCTCACTCAGATTTCATTTTTCTCTTCTCCATTCAAACTGCTGGAAACACTCTGATCCCGCTGCCTTATCATCAGCGCGATCAGGGATCGAAGTCAGGTCTCTGCTGCATTTCTAATTTTGCCGTAATTTTAGGTGGAATTTGTGCACATTTTCACCTTTTACGAAATGGGGTTTCTATGTATTAATTTAATCATGAATTACTTGACGATTTTTTATTGGATGACTCTTGAAGTTAATTTGCTTTTAGTTTTTCTATGTTAATTTTGTCATCTCTCTTTCGTTTAGGTGAGAGCATACAAGTTTTTTTTAGGTCAACTGATTGGATTTTTGTCTTTTCCTCAATTTTGTTTGTGATTTGTTCTTATCGAAATTTATTGTTTTTATAGGTTTTTTCAGTTTTAAATGGGTGAAAATGTAGTGGTGCCAAAGGCAGATGGAACTTCATCATCTTCCACCAGAGGTCGTGGAGGATGAGCTGAATGAAAATGCGCCTTTGATCGATTCCGGCGAGTGCCGCATTTGTCAAGAGGAGGATTCCCTGAATAATTTGGAGGTTCCCTGTGCTTGCAATGGCAGTGTAAAGGTATGGGTTTGTGTATGAATTTTCGTCCACCCGTGTGTCGTTTTTCCAGCGTTCTTCCTTATTTAAAATGCACTTGCTCAAATACGTTCATTTTGGAATGGTGTTGTAGTTTGAATGAGAAGACTATAATTTCTGATACTGATTTTCGTATTTTCATATTTTTTTTGCATCGTAGGCACTAGGTAGTGAGTGTCTGTGTTGTGAAGGTAGTTTGTTTTATCCGGTCTAGTAGTAAAGTGGCTTGATTTTGCATCTGCAGCTTTGTTGTATTAATAGTTGTTAAGAAATGCCTAGGCGAGGGTCGAGCTAGTGGCACATGGAGGGTATGAGGCGGAGAAAATGGCCAGGCCACCTCCTATGCTCCCCCAGTATATCTTTTTTCTCGCCTTCCATGAAGAGGAAAATCAGACTCGAGCAGTAGTCCTCTTGATAAAAAAGAGTAGTTTCTGCACTGTTTTACGTAACGACTTTACCCTAGGTGCTGTATTAAGATAGGTGCACACAATGCTAAGGATTTTGTGTTAAACTAGTGCTGTGTCAAGATTCAAGAACTTTCCTAGGCAGGCTAATGGAAAAAAAATAAACAAGGTGCTATAAGAAGAGTACCCAACTATGTTTTTGCACACACTTTTCTTACTAGATTTGTAAAATCTTCTAGCTACACCAAAAAAGGCTGTCTTGGTGAGAAGTCCTACTTCAAGAGTACAATCTGCAACCACCTCCTCACCAATTATCATAAGCTGGGGTGTGTTTACGATTCTACACTTTTTGGACGTTGTCAGGATTTGAGTCTCTATTGAATCTTTAACATTTTCCAAGGATTTAAGGTGGATTGAATTGATATTGGTGTTAACATGAATTTGTATTTGTCCTTGTGGGAGAGCATCCCCTTGTGTAGTCTGGCATCACCATGTCTTCGCCTGTGCGTGGCGAATAGGCACACATTTGACACCGCATAGTGTTTTGACAACTATAATTCCACTTAAGGTTGCTGGTGTCAACTTGATGGCTGTCATTCGTAACTTAGAATAATGGAGGTAAAATGTGAATTTCGTGAAGTGTATATGGCTTATTGTTGAATTAAGAGAGTTCTTTCTGTGTAAAGCAAACGATCGGGACAATCATTTCAGGCTCTTTGATAAAATGTAAAGTTGTGTCACTAGTTGTTTGTATATGTACTTACTATACCTGATATATTATACTCTTTTGAGTTGATGTCACATTACTGCTGTTTTACTCATCCGTTCACCTAGCCTACTTTACACGAAGGCACCATCTGACTGTTTCTCGTGGACCTTATGCAGTATGCTCACAGAAAATGTGTCCAACACTGGTGTAATGAGAAAGGAGACATTACTTGTGAAATCTGCCATCAGGTACATGATTTGTTTCTTACCTATTGAGCTTTTTTTGGTACCATGTAGATCAATTGTATTGTAGTGTTTGATCAATTTAATATGATGGAAATGCATACTTCGTTCTTCAGTGCTGTAACTTCTCGTGATCATAAAGAGTTGAAGGCACATGTCATAGTTCTCACGGTATTCCACAGGTGTCTTCGAACGTAGACAACTAGACAGGTGTCTTTGAACGTAGACAACTAGGTTGTTTTAAGCGTTAAAGGCTGGTGGGTGACTGGGTAGTTTGTTTACCCCCCTGCTACCCCAAATTAATCTATTTTGATGACAGCTGTGAGAAGCAATTTAGGTTCAATAGTAGCTGCAAGTACTCTACCCTACAATTAAGCAGCAACACTCTTTTGGGTCTATATTATTAATGTCATTTTAGTTTGTGAGGTATTTTGGTACTTTTATCGTCTGGAGATAGAGTGGATCGATCTTATGAATGTGTTTGAAGTCTGATTAAGGACCCGAAGGATAGTCATTCTTGATGGTTTATTATTTTTACTGTTGATTTTGCAGACTTACCAGCCAGGTTATACTGTGCCTCGACCTAGTCCTGAGGAGACAATTATAGATATTCCGTAAGTTTTTATGCTTTCCTGCATTGGTTTTAGACTGAAATGCAAGAGAAAGATTTAACTCTTATATACTTGGCTATATCCCTATGTGTATATATATACCTCTACTAAAAACCTACTAAAATAGAAGGATTTCAAACTTATCTCATTTTCTCAATTTTTCATATTCTAATTTCGCTCTTTCGACTCTTGTAGAGGAGGGTGGCAACTTGCTGGCACTCCTTTAGATTTGCACGATGCACGGCTTTTAGCAATTGCTGAGGCTGAACATCAGTTTTTGGAGGCAGAGTATGATGATTACCATTCTACAAATGCCAGTGGTGCCGCATTTTGCCGCTCCGCTGCACTTATTGTGAGTTTTATTATGCATTCCGTTGTTTCATTCGCCTGTCCTTTGTTTGTCATAACTCTGTGAAAAAGATAACATTAACACATATTCTGCTTATCCCTTCTTAATCCTTCAGCCTGACAAGAAGAAAAAGAGTTTTGTGAACTTATTAAGAAGTTTCCAGGCTTCAGTTTCAACAGACGATCCCTTTACTTTTTTGTTCCTAAAAGAAAAAAAGGAAAAAACCACCACCAAAAAAGGATCTTCTTAGACAAACATCTCAAGACAATAGAAAACTTAAAATATTCATGACTTTGGTTATGTTTTCTGTTTGCAGCTCATGGCACTCCTGTTATTGCGGCACACATTGAGTCCGGAAGAAGGCAATGATGATGATGACGACCCGTCTATTCTCTTCTCAGTGAGTTGGACTTATTTGTCAATGGTCAATTTGGTTTTTCCCTTTTTCAGCTGACTGATTTGTGAATATATTTTCCAGCTTTTCCTGCTTCGGGCCGCAGGTTTCCTCTTGCCCTGCTATATCATGATCTGGGCAATTAGTATATTGCATACTCGAAGACAACGCCAGGTTTTGCTCTTACCTCTGATGACTGAGTTGACTATTATCTTGTTAGCCTTTAATTTCGGGAAATCCTACTGCAAAAACTCTCTATTGGGGAGTTTAACTAATAGTAATGTGATTGGAGCAGATAATAATTCTGCAATAGGGAGTCTATGCTGTAGAATTTCTCCTTAATTTCAGCTTCAATCTGTAACTCCCATTGACTTATTTTGATCGACTCGTGGACTTACCAATTCCTATTCTTGAAAAAGAAAACGATAGAGGCACGACCTTTGGGTCACAACCAGAAGGGTCCCACTGATGGACATATTGATTTATATTGTGTAGTATTGTGTTGTGTATATAGATATGAATTTTTGGGTTTTATTAATTTGGTGAAACAGGAGGCTGCAGCAAGGGCTCCCCCACCTTTTGCCTTCGTGGTGCAATCGAGGCCTAGTAGCAGTGTTCATTTCGCGATAGCATCAGCTGCACCCGTGCTTGCTCCTGCACCAACATTGGCAACGATTCCTCAGGATGAACATGCTGTTTAAAGCAGATTCGCGCGAATTGACACGGCACTTGGTGTAAGTATGTTTGTATTTCCAGCATGATTGACAGAAATACAAACGTAACGTGCTGTTAGCAATTCATATTGTTCGTTTTCTTGTCTTTAAATTTGCATTTGTATTTCACCTTCTGATTTGTATATATGTATTTATAACGATTCATAGTCGAGATGCTGGAAAAATCTGATGATCAACCATCATCATCTTGTCATCTGTGACCTTAACTTGATGATAGTTGAATTGTTATCAAACCTTTTTTATGGTTTCTTTTGTAAGTCAGCTTTTTATTTCTTTATTAAAGACACCATCTCTGACTCTGTACTCTATACTTTTCAATTCGACCATTTAGATCTCGACATTTTGTTTTTAAATTGAATTCAAACTGTGTGATCCAGATTTATTTTACCTATCACACAAAAACTCCCCGTGAACAAGATGCACTTTTAAGTGAAACATACAAGAGTAAGTGATGGTAGCCGTTCACTTATGACAGTGATTTTGGCCAAATTTGTTGTACAAATAAATAAAAAAAACATCATCATTATTCAGCTTCATGGCATGTATTTTTAACAATTTCGAGATAAAATCATATGTATTGATTTGTTGAATTGATCTATCTATTTGTAACGCCCGCCGACCTGGGTCTGGTAGTGCTAAATGAGTTATAAATGATCCGGTCAACTGCTTTCGTTCTCGTTTGGTCTAAAAGGGTTAACCCGAGTTGATAAGACATTTATGTCTCACACTTATATGAGGGTGAACATTCTATTATATTACCGATGTCAGACTTTATATTCTCCCTCTTATAAGGGACCAACGTCCTCGCTAAGACTTCACCATGACTTGTCACAGTCTCGTCCTCTACTAGAGGGTGGTGGCCCTCACAGCCTCTCACGGTGTGACACTTAGATCTGTCTGATATTCGGCTCTGAAATACTATTTTGCAACGCCCCGGGTCTGGTAGCGGTAAATGGGTCATAAATGATCCGGTCAACTGTTTAGACCGTCGTTATCGTTTAGTCTACAAAGGCTAACTCGAATTGATAAAATATTTATGTCTTACACTTATATGAGGTTGAACAGATTATTAATTTAGAGATGCGACACTTTACGCTATTTTTCTAAGTCTTGTAGTTGAAACATTGTGCATAAATTCCAAAAATGGATACAATTACCCAAAATTAATTACCCTTTGAACACATTGATATACCATATTATTCTAACTTAGGAAACGTCCTGTTGGGGCTTTTTTTTCCTATTTATAAAAAATAATCTATAAAAATGCAATACCGTATTTTATATAATAAAATGCCTTAATAATTGTGCTATTCGAAACATTTTGATATATAACTAATAGAATACACCTGTATCTATATGTAATTACAAGAAAGAAAAATTATTACACAGAGCGTGGAAAAAATCCTTTTGCTTTTTGGTGCTAAGATAAAGTTCGATCAACACACCTTGTGTCAGGAACGAATCTTGTTGTTGATTTTCTTCCACTTAAACATATTTTGGTGTACTTGGGCCTCCTCCAAATGGTATAAATGTATAAAAGTCCACTTCCTTCAAATCTTCATTCTGCATTTAATTTCAATATGTTGTGTTTGCGCTCCAATATATCTGTAAAATTTACCGATCATACAAATTGGTGGAATGTATCCTACTGGCGATGTTTGTTCTGTTCATATGAAAAGACAAATTAAGGTTGGGTGATGATTTTTTTTAGATTATTTCAGGATACATTCTAAATTTAAAAGGAAAGACAAATGGGTAATATGAAAAGACAAATGTATCCCAGTTTTAAAAATCCTGCTCCTTCTAAATTTTTGATTTTTTTTTTCTTAAACTCTCCGGTATCCGGAGCCTGCTAGTCCGACTAATTCAGAGTTCGGCCCGTGTCATTCTAAATTTATGATTTTTCTTTAATATGATGAAGCTTTATCTCTACCTGAAAGAAAGTTGGCTTATGGAAAAGAAGGGTACATAATTAACACCCAAAACCCTATAAAATTGATTGAACGATTAAAATTGATCGGATGAAAGAATCACTGAAAAAATTAGCTAAAATTGTAACATCATATTCCGAAACTCTAATTTTATTTTTTTTCATCTCTGACTGTTTCCATAATATGCTATTAATAATATACCCTAAACTGGTAGGAAACCCGTGCGATGTACCGAGAACGTTATATTTGAAAAGTCGTTCTGTGTAAGTAGAAATTTATAGAAACTATAGTAATTTAAGAGTTATGTAAGTGAAACCAAAATAATAAAAAAAATTGCATGAATGAAATATTTACAATGATGATATATGTTTATGTAGAAATTTGTAGATGATGTTATAATTAATTGATTTGAAATAAGTTTAATTAATTAATTAATTAACTTTATGAATTAATTATTTAAGTTTATTTAATTAAACATTTAATAATTTTGAATTGTATGACTGGACATAAAAAAAAAGGCCTAATATGCTGTTTCTCGGCCCAGTTATAAAAAAAAGGCCCAGTTATTAGTTTGAAGAAATTATGAAATAACTTAAATAAACAGTATATGAATTTTATGAATTTAATTAGTATACTATTTTTTAATATAAATTGATGAACTGAATTGTAAGTTGATAAGTGTGTCACATTATGACTTTAACTAACATATTAAAAAAATGATATTAATCATAAAAACATTGAATAAATTTAATTTGTGTCGTATTGAGTCTTTATACTAATAATCTATTAAAGTATCCATTTATCCCGACTACATTTTAAAACGGCCCAAGTCTCTTAAAATCTGTTTGGACCTCCATATTTCAGCCCTACCCAAACCATACACAAAACATTAGCCTTAATGTATCAAATTATCAAACCCTACTCCCAATAAACCTAATTTCACAACACTCGACTGCTTCCCCTCTTTATTTTCCATTATCTCAACCTTTCCACTTTCCATTTCCTATCCAGCCAATAATCTAGAAACCTCCACCCTCCTCATCTTTGAATAAACACCTCCACCTTCACCTTCACCTCCACACCGTTTCTCCTCCTTCCTCAAACAATGATCCATCTTCTCTCTTTGAATACTCTACCTTATGCTCGTTTTCTTCTTTTTCTCGTTGACCCATCTTAAATGCTAAGAAGAAATAATCTTGGATGAAACATCATGCTTTCTTTGACTACAAAAGTTTCGATTAAATCAACCGCGATTTTGCTCCGTAAATAGTGGTTTCTGATGAAACCGTCCATCTCCATTTGACTATTGCTAATGAAAGGCCCGACCTTTATGTCGGTTGACCATTGGTGGTCCGATGGTGAAGGAAAACTCGATTATCTTAGTCAATGGTGACTTAATCGAGATGTTGTTGCTCCGATTGGTTGCTAAGATAAAAGCTCTAACCTTTCCGGTCAAGTTCTGAATGCTAAGTGTTAAAAGGTCTGACCTTTTGGTCAATCTAGAAGCATGTGAATCCAGACGGTTTCCGATGATGAAAGCTTTTCTGAACTGGTTTGACTGAGGCTTAACCGAAAGCTCCTGAAAGTAAAGCTTGGATATTAATGCTGAAAATTACCTCTCTAAGGCCGATGATGAGCTTTTTCTGAGGCCAATGATTCTATCAACATCAACCAACCTATATCGTGAAGATTATGCCAAATCATGAAAGTATTGTTTTGACCATTTTTATTTTAAGAGTCTCTCTTCCATCTAAAGTGTAAAATGTGTAAATTGTATTATGAAAAGTGACTGCATGCTTTAACTCGAATGATCCAAGCATTAGTCTATTTTTAGATCCAATCTCTCTAAAACTGTAAATTGTGTTTTAATCTCCTATGATATCGGTGTTTGACCAATGGACTATTTGTAGATTATGATAAGCTGGAGACAGCTGCCTGGTCAAAGCCATAATTGGCTGTCAAAGGTGAAGAAAAGGGGATTTGATAACCCTAATTCTTTGGTGATGATGATTCAGTGTTGAAAAGGTCCAACCTTGGAGCCTGAAAACAGTGAATCTGAAAGGTCATCAGAGCTTTGGTTGTTCAATCCTTTACAGACTGTATATGGCATCATTTCAAGTAAATACAACCCGGTTCTATGCCGGGTTGGCTCAGGTATGGTGGGGACCCGTTTTCTGGGATTTCTGAACTGGTTTGACTGAGGCTTAACCGAAGGATAGTCAATTTAATTCCGGTCAGAACAAAGTCTGAACCAATTGGTTCAATGATGTGTCAATTCACTGTTTTTATTTAGGCTCCATAATCTTGTTTCAGATTCTGAAATAATGCATCTGCATCTTATAATCTGTTTCTGCTAAATTTAATTAAATGCGACATTCTGTGTGTAGAGAACAAAATGAATATGGTTTGTGGTGATAGTATATCCCTATTAAAATTCATAGGGTCATTTTATAATTGGTTTTAATTTGCAGCAATATTGGGGCATTGGTTGCTTCTTCCTTGAATGTTTATGCTTGGGAACATGAAAACAAATGCTAAAATAAGTGATCTTAGGAAAAAATATGTGCCTATGTGTGATAATACCGCAATGCTGGAAGAAAGTAAGGAATATGTTTTGAACATACCTTAAATGCTTGTTATTCCGTTATTTGTGGCAGAGTTGTTGTGCTACTGTTCTTGAAAGCAATAATCGAAAATTCAGTGCTTATGGATCTGCATTATAGTGATAGGATCGTTATTGCTACAACCTTTCCTTCCCTTTTGTTATTTGTATGGCAATGTTGCAGGGGAATTGGTTTTGGTGTGTTACGAATTGCTGAAAGTTCTGCAGTAAACAAATAAGAATGATAAAAGGGATAATGAAATGGTTACCTGCAGCCGCTTGTGTGGGTATTCCGGATTGGTGTTTAGAAGCTTTCAAAGGAGGAGAAATGATATGCTGAAACGAATGCTGATAGATGTGATGGAGGACTGGAGAAGGTGGATAAAGGGTGTGTAATATGGCAGTTTATATTGAAGTGTATTTATGGGTAGAGGTGGTTAGTGTGGAAGTTTTTTTGGGAGAAAAACGTGATTGTAAAGGCAGTTTATGGCTAGTTTGTTTTTATTTTTGATTGTTTGTGGGAAGTGGGAGTGTGGTGTATGTAATGGGTATTTTGTTTTTTGTTTTTTGTTTTTGTATTTTTTTAATTTTTTTTCCGGATGAATAGTGGGAGTGTGGTGTATGCAATGTGTGGTGTAATTAATGTGGGTATTTTTCATTTTGTTTTTTTTTTCTTTTCCGGATGGGATAAACATGGTTTGGGTCGGGTCAATTATGAAAAACGGGTTAATTGGCGGTATTCTCTGAAATATAAATATAGATTATACCTACCGTTTATACGGAGAAATCATGACTAATTCATTGTTTGAGACCATCCTTATATTACATGGCCACCGTTCCTCAATCGCGGGCATATTCTGGACATAGTGGGAAAAAAAGGTTAGTTGAAGAAGATGAATGTCAGAATAATGGAATTCTCCACGGACACCACGTACAAACAACATGATTATTATAGGTCTTATATCAATCAATGAGTTATATATCATGATCAATAATTCAAAATATGTAATATAAATTGTTGTAACAATAGCATTTTCCTGTAGTAATAGCAGAGGAACAAATATATAGGTAGGTAGGAAAATAGAGATGTTTTTGGGAGTTACCAGATCACAATTTTCACGCTCAAAATCAAGGATTTTGATGGCACGATACACAAAGGCGCTCACCCCTGTCCCCACCTCTTCGTACAGCTTGTATAATGCTCCGCTCCTATTGGATACTTCTTCTTCTCCATCCTCTCTCCAAAATTGTCTGGAAAAATTATGGCCGTCATTTCCACCGTCAACATAACACACTAATTCAGCCAAAAATTTAGCAGCAGATACTTCAAAATCATAATCCTGCATGGTATGAAATCACTAAAATCATATATTCCATACACATTTTGAAAACGTAGATTCAGTATAGTGAACTGTCATAGTAAAAAAACAAGCAGAAAAAAATTCACAGATTTTGCACAGTAATTTTTTTTTATAAGAAGAACTTGCATAGTACTTTAACACAACATTATAAATCACCTGATGTTTGGTCCTAAAAGTGGTAAGAAGAGTTGAAAGGGCTAGCCATTTGTTTTTGACAAGATTAGAACATGACACCATGTTTCGAGCAACTTTAATTTTGAATCTGCCAAATGGTGGACGTTCTCTGAAATTGATCAAAGTCGTGTAAATTACTAGAAACTCTACAACATAAACATATATAAGCCAATGTTGTAGGGCAATATATGCATGCATGCGGCGCAACTAGTAAAACAAGAACTCGTTTTCTTCAAACGTTAAATTTGCTTGATAAACACATTAGGAAGAAGATTTATGCAATCCCGAACTTGTTAATTTTGGGTGTGATTAGAGAAAATTATTCGATAATTGCATCGTAAAATAATGATCATTTTATTTGACGAGAAGGTGTTATATAGAGTGCAATTTGTCAATTAATTGTAGCAAATCATTCACAATATTTTGATGACTTGTAACAATTTTACGTGAACAAAACACCTTAAAGAAAAGTGGTTACGTGGGGGGCGAGAAAGTTGTGATTAGTCTACCATAGTGTTACCTATAAACAGAAACAGGTATATTTCAAATAAAACTACTATTGCATGAGCTAACTACTATATATCTACTTACACAACTTTTAGCTAGCTAAATAACCAGTGACAGACAGAATCTTGGGTAATTGGGCAATAATCCGGACAAATTAAAAATTTTAACGGGCAAATAATAAAATATATAATATGCATAGTAGTGTTTTTTTCCCCTCTTCTTTCTAGATTAACAGGAGGCAGTTGTCTTCATTGGTTATCCGTGCATCCGCTTATGTACGTAAATAATCTTATACGGTTGAATTGTGAATAAATACTAGCAGATCGAATACAGGAAGGAAAAAAAGATTAAGGAGCAAGTAGGGGTGTACACGGTTCGGTTCGAATCGGTTAATGGCAGTAACCGAAACCCAACCGAAATTTTCGGTTAATTGAAAATCCGAACCGAAACTGAACCGTTTGTAAAAGAAAACCGAACCGAAATAACCTGTTCGGTTAACCGAAAAAGAATCAAAAGTAAATAATTAGATATAACTGAACCGAAATAACCGGTTGATTAACCAAAAAACCAAACCGAAATAACCAAATTCCATCCAAATTATACAATTAAAACAATTTGATTCACTATATAGTTATAAACGGTTTGATTTTTCTATTTGGTTTCGGTTTGGTTCGGTTCGGCTATAAACGGTTTGGTTTTTGGTTTGGAATTGATTCGGTTTCGATTTGGTTTTCGGTTCGGTTCGGATAATTTACAGCACTAACCGTAACAGAACCGAAAATTCCAGTTTTTCCATTTTGAAAACCGAAAACCGAACCGTAGGATTTATTAACTGAACCGAACCGAATTACCACGGTTCGGTTCGGTTTTCGGATTATCCGTATCCGTATACACTCCTAGGAGCAAGTAGATCTCTATTTAACTGAGATTTAGTCTAAGGAAAAAGATAAATCAAGAAAAACAAATCTGGATAAACAATCAAACTAAATAATTTATCCAATTTAAATTTCTCCCAATTGTTTCAAAACACAATTATACATTTTTTTAAAGAACACAATTAACTGATATAAATCTAATATAAGTTGAATAATTATTGTAGTAAAATTTATAGATCGTTTGTCTGGCAAAAAGGCTGGTGCTAAGATCCCAATTTGAGAGGTAAAGAGATATTCTCATCAAATGTACGTGTAGTTTTAAAATGTGTTATAGATTGACTTATTTTGTGTGTGCGTTAAAATGTGTTTTTCATTAGATATTCATATGTGGGATCGTTAGAATTGCATAACCGGGTAATTCTATCATCGAAGATGAGAAATTGACATAACTCAACTTTGTTTTCATGAACACCTGCTTTGTGGTCATGAATTTGTTGCCCTGCTTCCCATTGTTTTGTCTCGTTTTTCGTCTACATACATAATGATATTTTCACAGAATCAATATTATACATTACTAAACGGAGTTTTACAACACACTGCAAATGTAGAAGAAGGAGTAAGGCATGGATGTATGGATACAATGACTTCTTTTGTGAATGAAGTACAACGGTTTTAGGATAATGCAAGGTAAGTGTAACTTAATTATATGATATGGGTAAGCTTTACTTGGTTGTGCCTACACATGCACATTGGAACATTGGTTAGCTAGATGGTGAAAAACATCACATTAATGTTACCCTTGCATGGAAACTATGGTTCGACTTACCACGTGGGCGGGTTGCATAATGAAGCTCTCATGATGTGCAACATCATACGTTAGTATCATTGGTCTCTTTGTGGAATGAATGTGAAAGAACGTGCGTTAAGTGTATGGAAGTAGAATAAGTAGGACTAATGAACATGTACGAGTTGTAGGGACCATATTTTATGCATTTAAGGTAAGTACTGAGCCGAGCGTTGAAAGTATTTTTTGAGGACGATTGCTTATGTTTCAGGTGATACAGTCATTGTTAACTATTTTGAATTTGGTAGTTTGGCTTGGATGATGTCAAGTGTATTGCGAATATAATTCTAATGTCTATGATAAATGATACTAGAATTTACCGCAGTTATATTATGAGTTAATGGATATTATTTCTTAGTTTTTGAAGGAATGTCTATTATTTCCGAACTCTAAATTTATATTTACTACTTTTGCAGTGTTTTAACGGTATAAAGACATGTCTGACTTAGGGGTGTTCACGGATACGGTTTATCCGAAAACCGAACCGATCCGACATCATTCAGTTCGGTTCGGTTAATACTCGTTTTCGGTTCGGTTTCGGTTAATAATATAGAGAAACCGAAAATTTCGGTTCGGTTACGGTTAACGCTACAAACCGAACCGAACCGAACAATATTAACCGAACCGAAAACAGAACCGAATTAAAAACCAAATAATTAACCGAACCGAAACCGTATCAAAAAAAAAACCGTTAACCGAACCGTTTGTATCAACATGTATAATTAGTGTTTTTGTAACCAAAATATTACAATTTTTTTTTATATAAAAATAGCTTATAACCGAACCGTTATCCGAACCGTTTATTACCGAATGAAAAAACTGAATAAAAAACTGAACCGTTTAGAACTAAATAGAATTGTTAAAATGTATTCGGTTTTCAGTTAACCGAACCGAACCGAACCATATATTTCGGTTCGGTTCGTTTCGCTTTCTAAAGCAAGCGGTTCGGATTCGCTTTTCTAAAGAAAGAAAGCGGTTCGGCTTTGGATATTTATTAATCAAAAATTTTCGGTTCGATTCTGGTACGCCATTAACCATACCGAATCGAACAGTGAACACTTTACCTCGACTAGCGTGTTTTTAAAAGTAAGTTAAAAAAAAGTGGAATTGATATGTGCACTCAGTGGTGGCCCCCTCCTAATCCGAAAAAAATACATTAAAATTTGTACGATACATATAGTTTGCCCCTCATTAAATTTTTTATTTGCCTTTAAAAATTTTACTCCCCCCTTACCCGAGATCCTGCGTCCGCCCCTGTGTGCACTTACACATTTGTATAGTGCACATTCCACAACATGCTTTATTTTCATTGATTAAAGTGATGAATTATCTATTGTGATTATTGCCAATAAAATCAATGATATTGATTGTATTGTGTAGGATGTTGTGGTAAAATTAGTAGTGGATATATCACTACTCATAAATAAATAAAAAAAAGGGGAAAAAAAAGGCAAACCGAAAGTTTTCGGGTAAGACTTAAGAATTGGGTCTCCGGGAGCAACCTTAGTTAGGATATATTGATAATGTCGACATGTCGATTTTGAGTCATAGCTTTACGTACAAATGTAAGGCGCCTAGATTCAAAGAATTCAGAGAAGACGCACGTTTGTGAGGATAAAAAAAAAAGAAGGAAGCTGACTTTGACCCGCCCCACGTTTATGTCGGCGGCAGAATCATTCCTAATTTGTAATCCAATTTCAATTTGTCAACTGTCCCTAGATCCACCGCCTATATAACTGTCGGTTCAACAAGTTTTTAAGAGGGCTTCTTTCTTGTCAACTCATCTTCAAAACTAAAATTTCAACCATTTTCATATTATTTTTATTTATCAGATTACAAATTTTTCATTTTTTTATATAGAGTAAGAAATACAGGGGATGAAGAGAGAAAAAGAGTTGTTAACTACATACAATAGAGAATTCAGCCATGAAAATTCTATAGAGTCGACATTTTTTCCGCCATTGCTTTCCGGGTTTGATAAAGAGCAAGAAAATTCAGTAATAGTATCTGCCCTGACGCATGTGGTAATCGGTGATGATGTTTCACATACGATGAATCAAGAACATTCTAAGATGAGATCTTCTGTGGAGAAAAGACCACGTGAAGAAGGGGGATTAATTAAGCCACATGCATTAATATCATCATCATCATCATCATCATCATCAGGTGGTAGTGGTATGTCGTCGACAAAAGTAGCATACATGTACAATCCTATTGAGTCGTCATCAAATGCAAAGGGGGAGGAGCCGTCGAGAAGACGATACAGAGGAGTGAGAAGAAGGCCATGGGGGAAATGGGCTGCTGAAATAAGGGATCCATACAAAGCTGCAAGAGTCTGGTTAGGTACATTTGACACCGCAGAATCAGCTGCCAGAGCTTATGATGAAGCTGCCCTTAGATTCAGAGGCAATAAAGCTAAACTCAATTTCCCTGAAAATGTCACCCTTTTATCATCATCATCATCATCATCATCATCATCAAATAATTTGATGAGTAGTGATTATTCTCCAGGCACCCTTTTCTCAGTTATGTCGACTACTGAGCCTATTGTTCACACTCAAGCTCAAAATTCAATGCACAATTACAGCAATTTTCTTGTGGATTCTGATGCTCAAATGATGTCTATTTTTAATCCTAATCAAGAACTTGACAAATTACCACCAACACCAACAGACGGCTTGTTTTTACAGCAGTTGATTGCTTCATCCTCTTCTTCTTCTTCTACACTTGCGAATGCAGTTCCCATATTTCCATCTTCAAATTCTGCACTATTTTCTGGCTGTCCTTCATTTTCTGCCGTTCAGTCAACTTCAATGACGACCACGCCTGCAAGTGCTACTCAGAGTACTAGTGATGCACAAGTTGTGGAGGATCCAGGAATTTGGTTATGGTCTGATTCTAGGAATCATCAATCTTCTTCAAGATAAGGGTGTTGCACGTTCTACTTTTTACTCGAACTAGCCTTAATTTTATTGTGGTTTTGAACTAAAATGCTCATCAAGTTATAAAAACATGATTGACTGTGGAATTTTACACACAAGGTCCACTAGATATATTCCTATTATTTGGACACAACAAATAGAATTTGGTTGTGGATAATAATAAAATTTGCTTTCATAATTAAAAAAAAAAAAAGCCTAAAAAAATATGATCCCCCGAAAGTGAACTCCCGAAACCTTACCGAGATGCAATCCTCCCCCTTTATTTTTTTGGAGAGTGAGAGGCATCAATTTGTTGCACAAAAAAATGCACAGAAATTATTATCAACCATACATTTTGAATAAAAATAAAAAATAAGAAAATACATAAAACCTGCGGTAGTAGTCTTTATTTGGCCGAGTAGTAGAGTAGTTGAAGTTTAAAGCTCGAGCTCGTTTATAATCGTCTTTCGTTCGGAATTTCATTCGTTAACACAAACGAGCCTAAAAAGCCGTTCGAGCTCGGCTCGATAAGTATGAAAAATGTTCGACCCGGAGCTCGAGCTCGATATCAAGCTCGCGAACAAGCTCGAACTCGAGCTCGGCTCGTTCAATAGTATTATTTTTAATCTCGGCTCGTTCAATAGTAATTTTTTTCGAGCTCGGCTCATTCAACTACAAACTCAATGTGTAAAATGTTAATGTGTATATATTATTTATATATATTACCTAAGTTCGTGAACACTAACGAGCGGCGTTCAGCAGAAGAGCTCGTGTCAGCTCGTTTAGCTAACAGCGTCACGAGCGAAAGCTCGTGTCATTCGTTAGCAACAAACAGCGCTCACAGTAAAGAGCTCGTGTTCGCTCGTTTAGTAAGCGAGCATGAGAAACTGCTTGAGCTCGGCTCGATACCATTAACGAACGAGCTTGAACGAGTTTAAACGAGTCAAGTTCGAGCTTTGTTCACGAACACTCGATTCGTTCAACAGCCCTACCTGCACCAGAAGATCAACATTTCGGGGATGAGAGATGTACAATTAGTGTACATCTATAATTTTCCTTATTTGTTTTCCCTCTTTCACTGGTCAAAGTAAAAAAGCTAACACATGGCTCTGATTTGATTTAGGTGACTTGTACTCCTCTGCTCCGTTTTATTTAATGCGGTGGTCAATATTGTTTATTTGTTTTATTTGATGTTAAAATTTTGCCGAGCAATATTTATCTCATTTTGATGTCAAAACAAAATATAAAATATTTATACCATTTTATATGTTTTGTTTGACTTTTCAAAAAAAATTTAAAAAATGTAATTAATGTTTTAAATCTCTATAATTGATCAAATATTTTTACATTTATGTCATTTAAGTAGAGTGCTACACATTTTTTATTATAACTAATATAATGTTGGAAGGGCATTTAAGGAAATCTATTAATTAATACATAGGGTGGACACATATTTGGGGAAGTCCTACAAAGGAAAAATAGACACATAAATTGAGACGGAAGGAGTACTAATTTATTACGTTACCCATATTTATTACCTAGTGAGATGTTAAAGTAACAATGAATTGTATATAAAAGGTTAATTTAGTCATCTCAATGATAAATACATGTCGTTAGCTATCTTTTTGTTATGCGTGTTTCTGAAAATTACATCAAATAAAAAGTAACAAAGGGAGTATATTGTTCAGGTGATACCAAGTGAAAGAGTGATGTGGTGAGTACAAGTACTACAAAAGAGAAGGGAAATTCATCATGGTTAAGCTAAGTGTTGTTACATGCAATCTCTTCATGTTTGAGTATTTTATGCGAGAATGGACATTTTATGGAGACTTTGACATTGTTCATGGTAGATGAGCTTGATCCACCAAAAGCTTTAGCGGTGAATTCGGGAGTTTCAATGAGTTAGATTTGCCATCATTAATGGACTTGCTCGTGGACGAGCTTTTTGAATAGAGGGGGCTGGAGATGTAACACATTTAAGTTATGAGAAATGTTAGTTCTACAACAATGCACTTTTACATACCATTGATCTGTATGAGTCTTAATGGAATCAGTAGGTCTCACATCATAATCAATGAGGTAAATTGTGTTGTGCACTTTGTTGAGGTTATCTTGTTGTGACGACACTATCACTACTCTTAAGTTAATTAGTAGTTTTTTATTTATGTTCTAAATTAAAGCGGATAGCCATATATATGTGTATATGTGATTTTCTATTGTAAGGTTTCCTGAACGGGTTTTTTTTACTCTATAAATAAACTTCTAGACGTTAGATTGTTATATCTTCAAGTGAAAAATACTTAAGACTTGGTGATGATGTATGGGCCCTCTGGGCCGGGTTATATACAATTGGGCCGGGCCCATTATAAAGATTAAATGATAATAAATGGACTGGTAAAGCAGGACTTTACTCGACTCTGACCAGGACAATCTTTTGTACAGAACAGTTAGATGAGCAGGGCTCCGTTATGTTCTGTCCAGAAGGACCTCTGGACAGAATGATCAAATAAGCAGGACAAAAACAGAGTCAACAACGGCATAACCGTTTACAAACGTGGGTAGACCCCACGTCGTATAGTTGATAGAGTATCCGCTGCTAACTCCCCACTAGAGGAGAGGGAGGTGATCCCCATGATCTAAAGATATAAAATATGGAGCCTGAACTACGAGGGGGACTTGATTCCGATTCTACACTTGAATTGGATACGTAGGCAGCTCTTTCAAAGAGTTCAGTCCAAGTTCATACAAATTTTACATGTTTCTATATTACTTTCCTAACTTGAATCATTTGATTACCCGATTACAATTTTTGAGCAACATCACTTGGATTAACTCTTGTTATATTTTCGTTATAGATCTTGTATATTCCAACTCATCTCTACACACACATATATATATATATATATATATATATATATATATATATATATACACACACTACATGAGAGAGCTAAAAGTTGACCTACCCTTCCGATTGTTATATCTTCACAAATCACCAATGTATATAAATTTTTTTCTTGCGTATATATTTGGTGTTTTTATGGTGTTTTTTCTTACGTAATGGATAGGATACTGAGGTTGCAAGATTGTACAATTACTGCTTTATTAAAAAAGTGCATTACTTACTAGCTAGATTATACAATTGTAAACACATTCAATCAATGGATAACAATGTAATTTGAAAATTCCTCAACAAAAAAAAAAAAAAAACAATGTAATTTGAAGCAAATGACGAAAATAAAATAAAATAAAATAGTAAATTCGTAAATAATGGAGTCTGAACTGAGTTTAAGCGCGCGATATAATAAGATTCAAGTTTGGAGTTTTCAATTTCTGAGCAAGAGTTCGATTAGGGACTAGGGAGTCGGTGGGCTTGTGCTGCAATTAATTGCTTGAACTACTTTAACAGCATGCAGTTCTGCAGCCAAAAAGCACTTCGGTTTTCCGGCCTCGATCGCCCGAAACTCTCCTTAACTCCATTCTTGTCACCTTTCATGTTCCAAATCTCTCTCATTTTCAGCCCTTATTCTTAGAAAAAGAAAGGTGACACAAGTGTCTTCAACGACAACTTAAGGAGTAATGTTTTCGTGAGGATTTATAACTCGTTTTAAGTCTTTTGATTCAAGAATTGGTTCATGTTTAATTTAAGCATGTGAATCTTTCTATGAGTACTTAGTATATCTCATCGATAGAATGTACGTATATGTCCCAAGTAGTTGATTCTCAAACTTTTGTCAAGACGAATCTTGATGGGATTTCGTCTTACCCAAATGTTGGAGAAAAACTCAATTAATGGGTTGAACACTCAATTTTAACGCTAATTCCGGATAGGCTTCGATTTATATGGTTGAAAGTTAATGATATAATTAAATAGTCATTTACGGAAGAGTTGATGATGAGTTTTGAATGATTCGATTCGGATATCGGATGAATAAAAAATTAATGTCTAAAGTTGGTGAAATATGTGAGATGAGTTGAAAAGGTGATTAACTCAAACTTTCTCACATAGGTAAAATGAGAGAATTGTGCTTTATATTTAAGAGCTTGTTTGACACTTAAGGGTAAGAGCATTTTTTGTGAGGAGGAAAGGTCTAAGAGGGCTCTTGGTTCACCAGACACATGCGCTGTCAACTGCTGGCTTGACTTGAGTTCAGGTTCTGTTGTTAATTATTATGAAATTTGTGAACTAATTTTCTTTATGAAATTAACAATTTTTTTTATTATCAAGAGTCGGCTATCTAAGAATCAAAGCCGGTCAATTACTTTACTTGAGGGAAAAGTTAGCCGACTTAATTGCTGTGTCATCTAGCCAATAAGATTCGAGTATTGACTTATCTAACCTCAAGGACGGAGGTAGACTATGGTCTAAGGGGGGTTAAGCCCACCCAGCCCTTTTTATTTTTTTCTATGTACTATGTATATCCAGTCCGTCAACTCATCAGTCCACTAGATAATTAGGCTTACAACCTACCTAACATGAGCCACTAAAAGTATATGTTACAACAAAAAATGATTCCATTAGCATCACACTTTTATTTTCGACACCACGATTATTTCAAACAATCAAAAAATTACTTCAAGTACAAGGATTATTTTTAATGAAAATAACGTAAGTGGTACATACGCGTTTAAAAAAGCGGCGTTAAGTAAATATAATCGACGTTATAGTTTTGGAAATGTCAATGTCACTTATTAGTAACGTCAGATCCATTGAATTGACACTGGAGTTAACGTTTGTAGTTTGGGAAGTAAAAAAAAATACATCATAAAGTATAAATAAATTTTAGTATTTTTCCAGAAAATTATGCCTTATAAATAACATTGAAAAAAAAAAATCTCAGCCCACCCGACAAAAAATTCCTGGCTCCGTCCTTGTCTAACCTATTATACAAAGAATCTCATTGTGACGACAAATTTTATAATACAACCGTTGTAGCAAGGTTGTACCAAGTGGCATACATTACAACCATTCATTTCTAACCTCTCACACACGATAAAAGTGTATTATGTGAAAGAGAGTAAAAATGAGAGGCTCTAATGTATGTCACTTGGTACAACCTTCTTACAACCGTTGCACCATAAAGTCTCTCCATTGTGACCCCTGTCCCTGATACAGAGTCATTATCCGGAAAAAAACGTTTGACACGCATATAATTAAAATTTAATCTAATTATACACGTAAGCTTTACGTAAACATATATCATGGACAAAGTAGAAGACAAAACGACAGTCTCGAGTAACTAAAACGACTAATAAACGATCGAAAGTAAAACATGATGCATCTATTACATCATCGAAAGACTTTACTACAACCATCAAATACTTCCATTAACAACTTGTAACCATAAACTCAACTCATTGATTTCTATCGTTACAAAGGATAAGAGAATCTATACCAAAATTACAATGCAGTAAAGAATAATAAACTCCGGCTGCATCATCTCCGGGTCACCCTCAGTGGCATTAAAAACAATATACAAACTCCACATTCTCGGGGTGGGAACAAGAAAGAAGATGGGGTAAGTATATACGTATTTAGTAAGGGGTATAAGAAACGGTTACAATAAATACAATACATATATATTTGTATATAACATGTATATTTTCTGCAATTTGTATATAACATGTATATTTTCTGCAATCATATATATTAGTTTTTTTTATTTTATTTTATAACAAATGCAACTTTATTTTAGAAGAACAAGAGATAAAAGAAAGAATAAATAAACTTTTTTTTTCTTTTGCAATCAGTTGTCTGCAAGTTCCCTTTTTTTTTAATTATTATTTTTATGTTATAAATATTACGTGTTATAACTTATGTTATAAATATAACACGTAATGTGTGGATGTCCATTAGATATAATATCTACTCCTCTGTGTATAATACTAGCCTGTAGCTAGTTTACTTAATGGCTAAGTCTTAAAGCCACGTGTGATATGTCGTGTCTTTATTAAACGGTCTGCAGCAGATAATTATCCGGAGGATAATGATTCAGCCGCCATATCATCCACGTGATAAGCTTGGTTAACTCACATACTTTCACATGCAGTGATAAGGTGTATAAGCCACCTCCTACTTCCAATGTATCTATATATACATTAAATCGAGTTTTATGTTGAATGATAAGATTGAGATTCCAGTTTGCAATAATATATGATGCAGTAGCATGCAAGCTACTTCACCTCTTTGCTTTTGTTTGTTTACTTATACAAATATAAGTGGTAGTTTTACACTTCGGTAGCAGGAGTATACATATATTATTATAATACGTTATCAGCACGAGTCTCTACCGGTGCTGAGTAAGGCGTCCAGAAAATTACTCGAAAAACATTGACAGAGCGTGGAGGTAATCTTAGTCAATCAATTTTTGTTTGTTTATGTTATGGCTAACATATCAAGGCAAGAGTTTGTACCACTAGATATTTCCGGAAGAAATTATCTATCGTGGACGATGGACGTGGAGATCCATCTGGAATCTATGGGGCTTGGCAATACTATTATTACGGACAATGATGAGTCCAGCCAAAGCCGTGCCAAAGCCATGATCTTCCTTCGACATCATCTTGGAGATGGGTTGAAAAATGAATACCTTACGGTAAAAGATCCTTCTGAATTGTGGCATAATTTAAAGGATAGATACGATCACCTGAAGTTGTCGACTCATCCTGGTGCCGATTTGATCAAGCTTAATCTGGTCGCAAGATTTTAAAACCGTGACCGAGTTTAATTCAGCCATGTTTAAAATCACCTCTCAGTTAAAATTATGTGGTGATAAAGTAACTGATGAGGATATGTTGGAGAAGACATATTCCACATTTCATATCTCGAATATGCTCCTGCAGCAGCAGTATCGAGAAAAAGGGTTCAAAAAATATTCTGAGCTTATAGCATGCCTCCTTGTGGCAGAGCAGAATAATCAACTTTTGTTGAAAAATCACGAGTCCCGACCGACTGGTGTTAGCCCATTCCCTGAAGTGAATTTGGCTCAGTCATCAAATTTTGATCGTGGTCGTGGTCGTGGACGTGGTCGTGGCCGTGGAAGAGGCCGTGGACGAGGCCGTGGTCGTGGACGCGGTCGTGGAAGATATATGCCATATCATAATGATACCGATCATGGTAAGAAACAAAATGGTCCCCAGAAGACGGATCATAAGAAAAGCAATGAAAAGAAAGTTAATGATGATAAATGCTTCCGTTGTGGAATGGAAGGTCATTGGTCCCGTACCTGTCGTACGGCGGAGCACCTTGTCCTACTCTATCAAGCATCATTGAAAAAACCAGTTGAAGATCGTGAAGCGAATCTTGTGTACCGTGATCATCCTGAAGATGATGACACTTATATTGATGCTAATACTGATGCTGATGATGATATGGTGAATTTGGACATGGATAGTTTCTTGATGATTCCTGAAAGATCAAATGATCAAGAAAATGTTTAAATTAATTTAATGCTTTCTTGTAATATAGTAGTTTTCTTTTCGTTTCCTTGTACTATAGTAGTTTCCTTTTGTTGGTGTGTTTTTCTGAATGTTGTACTTTTGTTATCTTCTTGAAGAAGATATGTATACAGATGGTGTGTTGGATATCAATAAAGATGTTTGTTTGATTGACAGTGCCACTACACATACCATATTTAAACATGAAAAATACTTTTCTTCCCTGAAGAAAGAAAAGATAAATGTTAACACAATTTGTGGCAATTCGAAAATGATTGAAGGCTCTGGAAGAGCTGTTATATTTCTCCCTGAAGGAACAAAATTTACTATCAATCACGCACTATTTTCTTCAAAAGCCCGAAGAAATCTATTAAGTTTTAAGGATATCCGCAGAAATGGATACCATATTGAAACTAAAAATGACACGGATACTGAATATCTGTGTATAACGATAAATGTTTCCGGAAAGAAACATGTACTGGAAAAGCTTCCATCACTTTCTTCGGGCTATATTATACTAAAAATCATCGATTGAATCATACCATATAGTAAACCGTAAGTTTAATGATTCTAATGTTTATAAAATATGGCATGATCGTGCAGGACATCCTGGATCGAATATGATGAGAAATATAATTGAGAATTCACAAGGCCACTTGTATTTGAAAAACCGTAAGATTTTAAGTGCCGGTGAATTCTCTTGTGTTGCTTGTTCTCAAGGAAAAATGATTATGAAACCATCTTTTATGAAGGTGGCAACAGAATCACCAAAGATTCTTGGAAAGAATCCAAGGTGATATATGTGGACCTATTCATCCACCAAGTGGACAATTTATATATTTTATGGTCCTAATCGACATCCGGTAGATGGTCGAATGTATCACTATTAATCGACTCGTAATATGGCATTTGCAAAGTTGCTTGCATGAGATAATCCGCCACGAGCACAATTTCAGATTTTCCGATTAAAAGTATTCGGTGGATAATTTGGAGAATATTCATCACATGCGTTTGATGATTATTGTATGTCTGTTGGAATTACCGTGGAACATCCGGTAGCTCATGTTCACACATAAAATGGTCTATTGAATCTTGCATTAAAAGATTACGATTGATTGCTAGACCGATGTTAATGAGAACAAAGCTACCCGTAATCGCATGGGGACACGCTATATTGCACGGAGTTGCACTTTTGCTCATTAGACCGTCAAGCTACAATAAATTCTCCCTTATCAATTAGCTTTTGGTCATGAGCCTAATATTTCTCATTTACGGACATTTGGATGTGCCGTTTATGTACCGATGCGCCGGCAATAAGAACGTACTAAGATGGGCCCACAAAGAAGATTGGGTATTTATGTGGGATATGATTCACCATCTATCATTAGATATCTGGAACCCCTGACGGGTGACTTATTTACTGCAAGGTTTGCAGATTGCCATTTCGATGAAACTGTTTTCCCAGATTAGGGGAGAAAATGAACCGAAGTTCATAAGAAAGATAATGAAATCTCTTGGAAAACGACGTTAGGATTTCTCGATCCTCGTACTAGTGTGCATGAACTGGAAGTTCAGAGAATTATTCATTTGCGTAAAATAGCAAATCAATTGCTCGATGCATTTAATGATTCCAAGAGAGTCACTAAATCATATATAGAAAGCTGCGAATGTTCGGCTCGTATATCAATTCCAGAAGGACTTGATAAGAATGTTATTGCAAGTGAATCTAAACCGCGCCTGAAGCGTGGTAGACCGGTTGGTGCGAAAGATAAAAATCCTCGAAAGAAAAGAGGACAAAATGATCAAAGTGATCAAACCGACGATTCCAAAATTGATGATGAGATCCCGAAGAGCTTTAAAATTATAGACCCTGGGGAGTCTATAGAAACATCAATTAATTATGTAACTTTCGGGACAAAATGGAACCGAGATAATGTAATCGTTGATCATATCTTCGCATATAATGTTGCACTTGAAATAATGGGAGAAAACGAGGACCATGAACCGACATCGATTGAAGATTGTCGAAATAGAAAAGAATGGCCACAATGGCAAGATGCCATTAAGTCAGAACTGAATTCACTGGCAAAACGTGAAGTTTTCGGACCTGTAGTCCTTACCCCTGAAGGGATAAAACCAGTAGGATTCAAATGGGTATTCGTGCGTAAACGAAACGAGAAAAATGAAATATTGAGATATAAAGCACGACTTGTTGCCCAAGGCTTCTCGCAGAGGCCCGGTATCGACTATGAAGAAACATATTCACCAGTTGTGGATTCGATAACATTACGATACCTCGTGAGCCTAGCAGTACATGAAAAGGTCGAAATGCGTCTTATGGACGTTGTTACAGCTTATCTATACGGGAAACTTGACACTGATATTTATATGAAAGTCCCAGAAGGATTTAAAATGCCTGAAGCGTGTAAATCAAATCCTCGAGATATTTATTCTGTCAAGTTACAAAAGTCTCTATATGGATTAAAGCAATCTGGACGAATGTGGTATAATCGTCTTAGTGAAAGCTTAATTAAAGAGGGTTTCAAAAATGATCTGATTTGTCCATGTGTTTTTATCAGGAAATGCGAATCACAATTCGCAATAATCTCTGTATATGTTGATGACTTAAATATTGTTGGAACTCCTGAAGAAGTTTCAAAGGCCGTTGATTATCTCAAGAAAGAATTTGAGGTTAAAGATTTTGGACAAACGAGATTTTGTCTTGGTTTACAAATTGAACATCTAGAAGATGGCATCTTTGTACATCAATCGACTTTATACGAGAGAAAATCTCGAAACGATTCAATATGGACAAATCATATCCATTGAGTACCCCAATGGTTGTTAGATTGCTTGATGTCAATAAAGACCCATTCCGACCATGTGAGGAGAATGAAGAGGTGCTTGGTCCTGAAGTACCATACCCGGTGCCATCGGTGCATTAATGTACCTAGCCAATAATACTAGACCCGATATCTCTTTCTCTCGTGAATTTATTGGCCAGGTTTAGCTCGGCTCCAACGAAGCGACATTGGAACGGAGTGAAACAAATGTTCCGATATTTGCAAGGGACAATAGATCTCGGGTTGTTCTATTCAAACAAATCAAGTCCGAGATCGTTGGTTATGCCGATGCGGGATATTTATCGAGATCCTCACAAAGCAAAGTCGCAAACGGGCTACTTGTTTCTTAGTGGGAATACGGCAATCTCATGGCGTTCAACTAAACAATCTTTGACGGCGACATCCTCGAATCATGCCGAGATAATAGCTATTCATGAAGCCAGTCGAGAATGTGTTTGGTTGCGGTCATTGACATATTACATCCGGGAGAGTTGCGGTTTACCCGTTGACAAAAATAAACCAACTACATTGTATGAAGACAATGCGGCGTGTATAGCTCAGTTGAAAGGAGGCTATATAAAAGGTGACCGGACAAAGCATATATCACCAAAATTCTTCTTTACGCATGATCTTCAGAAGAAAGGTGATATCAATGTTCAACAGATCAGATCATGTGACAATCCAGCAGATTTGTTCACTAAAGCATTGCCTACAGCCACATTTGAGAAATTGCTGAGAAAGATCGGAATGCGCCGATTTAAAGATTTGAAGAGGTGTTTAAATCAGGGGGAGTAAAACACAAATGAAGGCTGTACTCTTTTTCCTTCATTATGATTTTTTCCCACAGGGTTTTTTCATAGTGAAGGTTTTAACGAGGCAGATTCTTTGTGGAATGGACATCCAAGGGGGAGTGTTATAAATATTACGTGTTATAACTTATGTTATAAATATAACACGTAATGTGTGGATGTCCATTAGATATAATATCTACTCCTCTGTGTATAATACTAGCCTGTAGCTAGTTTACTTAATGGCTAAGTCTTAAAGCCACGTGTGATATGTCGTGTCTTTATTAAACGGTCTGCAGCAGATAATTATCCGGAGGATAATGATTCAGCCGCCATATCATCCACGTGATAAGCTTGGTTAACTCACATACTTTCACATGCAGTGATAAGGTGTATAAGCCACCTCCTACTTCCAATGTATCTATATATACATTCGTCGAGTTTTATGTTGAATGATAAGATTGAGATTCCAGTTTGCAATAATATATGACGCAGTAGCATGCAAGCTACTTCACCTCTTTGCTTTTGTTTGTTTACTTATACAAATATAAGTGGTAGTTTTACACTTCGGTAGCAGGAGTATACATATATTATTATAACATTTTATATATTTTCTTCTCTTCTTTCATTTTTTTTTTTCAAATGCAACATACAGCTACGGCAACAGCAAACATATTTGAATCATGTTCGATTTTTTTTTTCCTTTTTACCACTGCATACTAAAGCTACAGCCCAGAACAAAAACACATACGCACACATTACAAATATATATTTACATCCAAGAACTACTAAAATCAAATTTAATTAAATACGCTTGAACACTCATTTATCCGTTTAAAGACAACTTTTTACCTTTTAGCTTTTAGCAATTTGAAAGCGAATCCAAAAGCAAAAGTTTGAATCTTTCGATTCCACAACTTTTACGATCAATCTACGATATATTAAACGGTACACTACGATCAGACAACACTCTATTCTACTAAAATTCAGATTTTCCTCAAAACGATCAAAATTCTAGATTTAGGGCTAAAAGGAAAACTTGCCGTTTATAAAACGAATAGTATGAAAACGATCGTCTTCTCCAATTGATCACTTTCTTCTACGATTGTCTGCACAATTAACCAACCGTTTAGCCTCGCGATTGAAGATTTCGTCCTTCCCCTCTCCCCGTTCTTCTTTTTTTTTTTTTTTTTTTTTTTTGGTCAGAAATTTGCAGTGAAAATAATAATGAAGGATTGAGAATAATTTCGTTTTTTATACCCATTTAATTAAAAAAATTTAATTAACAACTAAATCCCTTTTTCAATATTTTATCCACTTTATTTATCTCTTAGGTTAATATAAAATAGGTAAATAAAAAAATTAAATTCCATTTTACGTTTATACCCTTTTGAAATTTCGAGGTGTTACACTTTTGCAAACGTATCCAGTCAGCGTCCTCTTATGTTAGAGCGCAGTTTTAGTTTTAGGCATGTCACTACCAAGCTCGCAAAAATTATTGATGATCGCCAGTGGGGCGCTTTGGCAGCCGAGCGTGTTGAGCCTATTAATTACACGATGGTTGCCGAGTTCTACTCGATATTGTCTAGTATTGCCCCGGGTGAGGCGGAGGATGGTATGGTTCGATCTGTCACTATTCGCACTACCACAGTACCTTTCTCTCCCAAAATCATTAATGAGTATTTTCGTATCCCTGCCATTCCTGCTCGTGCTGAGTATAATACCGTTTGGGAATTAGATAATCCGTCTAAACTGTGGGAGCGAGCTGAGGCTTTCAGGAAGAAAGTTGACCCGACTGCCCAGTGGGTTCATGGCAGATTCCCTTTTGGGAACACTACGCGTGAAATCAGAGCTCTTAATCACTTTCTTGGTCACAACGTCTGCCCCTCTCGTCATCTATCTAGCTTTACTATGGAGGAGGCCTGCACTCCCTCTGCTATTTTTGAGGGTCTTCCGATCAATGTCGGCAACATTATTTATGCCAAGGCCCTGTTGTTTGCCGAGCAGTGTAGAAAGGACGGTAATATAACTTTTCCCAATCTTATCTCCGGCCTCTGCACGTTTCATAGAGTCACACCTCTTCCAAGTGACACAAAGATATCTCCATCTTCGGTCCTTATTGGCCCAAACCTGCCTAAGACCCCTCATCGTCGCTCACCAGTCCCTCCTACAGCTCAATCTCAGTCATCCGGAGCTCCACCTCAGTTTGCTCCATCCTCCAGTCAGTCTGCCCCACGGTCAGGACCCTCTACTCAAGACCCAGCTCTGTCTGCCCGTCTAGATTTTCAGGATGCTGAGCTTGCTTTCCTACGTGGTAGCCAGGCTGCCATGAGTGCAAATATGACCTTAGTTTTTGATAGGCTATGTCAGTGGGCCAACGACATCCGTGTTGGTGTCTGAGGCCAACGCGACTACTTTGCCTCGCTCAACCCGACCCTTGCCCAGAATGCCAACCGGTACCCCACTTGTTCTGAGACTGCTTACATCGTTCCTGACTGGTTGCCAGCCATTCCCGATTACACCCATTATCATCCTTATCCGTCGACGACCAGTGGTGGTGTGTCTGGGTCGGTTTTCACAGGTGTAGGTACGGAGACTCTGGCTGCCATGAGCTTACCATCTTCAGTGGAGTCACTCAGTTCTGGTCTCGGTACTTTGGGTTTAGAGAGCTCGGTCACGATGACTACTATCGGTGCGAGTTCGGGACAGTTCGCTGCTGGCATTGCTTCCTCTGAGCCGATAGAGATGCTCAGTAACCCCCACGCAGTGGATTTTCAAGGAGCCGGTCTTCTCAGTCAGATGAGTTATGCTCCGACGAGCACTAGCGTCGATCTCGAGGTTGTTTCTCGTGAGAGTAGCGAGGATGAAGACGAGGCTTAAGTTGTTTGTTTATTTTTATCAGTACAATTTCCTATTTCAAACATTTAAATCATCTGTTATTTGACTATTTTGCTTACTTTATTTCAATTTTAGATACAACTTTAACTGTTATACTTGTGCTTGCTACTATTCTTAACTTGTCAGAAATTTACTATTTTGGGGTCAAATTGAATGCACATTTGCAGTCTTATTTTGCTTTGATATATCTGGTGATTTTATATATTTTGGTGTATTATACCCTTCCATGCATCGTTTTCAATTTTGGCCAAGTTTTGAAAGTTGTGGCGTGCGCCCTGTAATGTTTCGGCGTGCGCCGAAATATCTTGATTTCCCTCTGATTAGCCTATCCAATTTGCAGTCGATTTGACACATTTCTGTCACTCGGCGTGCGCCCTACTATTGTGTGGCGTGCGCCGAGATTCACTATTGCTCATCAGAGAGTTTTACACTCTTTTCACCGTTCCTTTCCCCTCTTCTATATAATCTTAGTCCTTATTTTCTATCTACCCCATACCAACTTCCACCCCTTAGTTTTGCACATTTCTTCCATCATGTCCTCCAACAACGAGCTAACTCCACCGCCTTCGGCTTCCCTAATCTCCCACCACCGTTGTTCCAAGTACTCCCAACTACAATCACCTATCCATCTTCTCATATGGCTCCGAGGAGGCTATCGCTCGCTATGTCAGCTGTTTCCGTGAGGCTCCCATTCAACATGAAAAAGGGGCTGAACATTAGCAAGCTTTCTCAGTTTTCGCGGGTCAGACCTAACTATGGGGGGTCTCGCTTCATTCAGGCTCCCTCGGGTCGCATAAATATCACAATGGTCCGTGAATTCTACTCCGTTCTCTCGGAAGCCAATTCCGCTAGTGATACCCACGTTGTCTCTATGCGTGCACGGCTGGTGCCATTTCATGCAGATGTCATCAACACTGTCTTTGGACTCACCCAGGACTTTCCCCCAGCCCAAGCTCATCATGAGGAGCTGTGGAACCTTGATAGCAGTTGTCATTTCACTTACTATATCCAGGAGGCTACCTGTACTCTTCTACCCAGCAACCGCCCCCCAAACTACTACTTCACCGCCGCCGACCTTGACCGTGACTCCCGTACGTGGAAACACTTTGTCAACTCTCGCGTTTTCCCGACCCTTTGTTTTTCTGAGGTCTCGGAGGAAGAGCTTCTTCTGCTGTATGCCCTAAAATTGGCGCGGTTGTAAATTGGGGTGTTTTGATTCATCGTGCCGCGATGCAGTTTGCCAGTTCTCAGGAGCATCCATGTCCCCCGCTTCCATTTGCTTGGCTTATTTCCCACCTTTACACTCAGGTTGCTGAATTACCCTCTCGTCCTGGTGATGAGTTTTTTCCCAGCCATGCGACTCGCCTTGGTCTTTTGCCTGTTGACCCACCCGGTAGCTCTTCCACCCCACCCAGCTCAAGTTCTGATAATGAGTGATGATGATGTTTCTCTGTTGTTGGTTAGTTTCTATGTTTTGCAGTCCCACCCGTTGTTCACATTTCAATTTAACTGCTCGTACTTTCCGTTTAAGTTGGATGTAATAATTTGGTGCTCGGCACCTTAGCCCGTGTGTTTGTTTTTATTTCCTTTTCTCTGTATAATATAGTATGTTTCTTGAATAACTTTCCCTTCTACTATTAAATTTATGTTCATCCATTTTCTGTCCATGCATCCATGCATACGTCCGGCTTGCGCGCGAGGACTCCTTCGGCATACACCGTATCCTTTATTTTTATCTGTTTTGCACCTGCTTTGCATGCATGCATTCTCCCGATTCGATTTTTTTCACGCTTTGCTAAAATTAGTCATGTTCTTCCCTCATACTACTTCTATCCTCACTAGACATTGAGGACGATGCTAGATCGTAAGTGGGGAGTGGAGCCGAAGTCGGGAAAACACAAGAATTTATTCACTATATACTTTAGAAACACTTAACTTTTAGTCAGACTTGAACACTTAAGTTGATAACATAAATTTTGGTATGAATTAAGATAAGGAATCAAAAGAATAGATGTTTCAACAAAGTAAGTAACTTTAATGAATTATAAATGCATTCTATCGTGATTCCGTGATTATAGTGTGAACCCTTAGAGTACGTATATTTAAATTTTTGTTAACAAGTAAACTTTTATGTGATCATGCAAGCATACTCCCTTAGCATCTAGAACTTAGGCCTGATATCCTTTCGATGCGAAATAGAGAGGTATTTAGAGTCGGAGTTAGGGATGACGGTCCTGGCATTTCTTTGATTTAGCTACAGCCAAATGGCCTACCCGAACATAAATTTCCACCTGTCCCCATCTCAGCCTTGTAGAGTGTCGAGACCTCACTCGAAACAGCCATTCGTGATTAGCCTCATTATGATCCGACCCTTAACCGAATCTTGGTCTACATTTCCTTGTTATCCTGCAAGTATAGTAAGTTTCTATGGATTGTGCGGTGACGACTTAGGAAGTTGAGAGTTGGATGACATTCGTGGCACATGGTTGAGATGTTATTTTATCAAGTTCGGAGCCATTATTGTATATTAAATTGTTAATAGTTAAAAGAAAAAAGAAAAAAAGAAAGAAAAAAAGGAGTTATTTCATCTTTGTTGTAAATATTATCAAATAAAGGCTGTAGTTCAAAGAAATATTGGAAGGATAACGCATCAATCTCTAGTAACGTGGGTTGGGAAGTTAATTACTTTGATAGGGTACAGTTATTCCCGTGTTGGTTATGAGGGAGATGTCTTTAGTAGCTCTTTGATAATAGAAGTACCGGTTCATTTTTCATTGGAGTCGAAGGTGTAGAATGCTTACTATCTTGCTCATTCTCTTTTGATATATCCTTTTTATCCCTTTGATAAGCCGATTCCCGAGCCTAACGTTACAAGCTTGTAAGTCCTGCCCGATCTATTGATTGAGCTGAAATTCACCCTCCAAAAACAATTTATAAAGACTCGAAACCGTGGGCAAACTAACTCTCTAACCGGCAGTGTTCCGGGTCGATTGATAGCATAGCTACATGAGTACGAGGTCGAACCCAAAGGAATATGGTTGTGAATACCAAAGCAAACTTCAAACTTAGTCTAGGAAAATCGATGGTTGAAATTTATACAACTACAACGACATTAAAGCGATTAGTAACGAAGTTTAACTAATGGAGAGGGACATAGCCGAACCATGATCCATCTAGCTAGTTTTAACCCTAAGGATAGACAAAACCGGGAGTGTGCATTAAAACAAACGAACTCTTGCAAACGATCTCACGGGTGCGTGCTCCTAATTCTGGTGCTAAGATCTGAACAACTCTCCTTTCAAACCCTATGCCATGTTAACTACCCTTCCCTTTAGAAGATTCACTAACAAGACATGATACGCACTAGAGCCGCTTAAACGTTAAAACGAGTAACCTCACTTTGGGCCCGGGCTTAACAACTAAGCCGGGTCTACTCCACGATCCTAGAACCCCTTATCCCACATCTTCCCGCAGAACAACTCATATAATGTTTTTGTGTGTGATATTTGACCTAGGTAGATAATCTAGTCCAAATCTGTTACAACAAGTTCTAAGACGTGAAATATGCAAGATAAAACATTAAAAAGCACTACCCACTCCCAATTTCATCACCCAATGGTGATTTCACCAAATTTCACATGATTTGACTATGTTAAGGAATTAGCTACTCATTATACTAATTAAAACATGCATAAAACAGTAAATAAAAGCCATATGAGGTAAGGGAGAGAAGAAATATATCATAAAATCAAGAAATCCAAGTTTGAGATCCAAAAGTACAAAATAGAGAAGTAATTAAAAGGTAGAGTCTTTGAGTTTGGAATTGAGATTTGAGCTTGGAAAGAGTAGAATCTAACTATATTTAAGCTAATCTAAGCTAAGAGAAAGTGTTTTAAACTACTACAAAAATTGAGCAAAAGAGGGGTTAGGGTTAACTAAGAGAGGGGAGAATAGATAAGTGAAATTCGATGGAAGAGGGTATTTATAGGGGTAAAAATATGTAGAAAAATGACTCCAAACGCGCGTTTCGATTCATGTACTCACTGTCCAAAATTAGCAGTTTGAAACGCCGGTTTGAGAGTTGAAACGCGCGTTTGAGATGATGCAGTTTTCTGGCTGCAGTAAAACCATGATATCTTCGCGTGTAGAACTCCGATTTGAGTGATTCAAAATGTGTTGGAAAGCTCTTTCAATTATCTGCAACCTTCATGAAGAATACATGACCAGAAAATGCCTCCATCATAGGTCAAATTGCTGCTGAACAGAACATAGGGGTTGAGATACTAACACTTCTCCCCCATTTTCTTCATTTTTCTTCTTCCTAGGTTCATTTTTGCACCTTGATCATACTTATCATCATAAATCTTAGCCTTCTGGGTTCTCGTGACACCTAGACCCTACAATCTCATGAACTAACAAGACACACAAACGATTCTGGAGGGTAAAAGTGCTCGGAATGGGGTTAATATCAATAAAAATGAGGCTTTACCAACAAAAGATGATAAAAGCCCTTGTGCTCTAAAACATGTGGTACCAACCCATTTTGAGACCTTAATGTGTCAAAATATACCAAATATGCATCAAAATGGGGGCTAAAAGAGTGCCAGAGTCATGCAAAGTTACTCCTATAAACCACCCCACACTTAGCCTTTGCTCGTCCTCGAGTAAATTAGGCGTTTTAAAACAACCCAAGGGATTCAACTTTGTGACGTATGTGCAATACTTACACTTTCGAGGTACTTGACAAGTAAGACAACGAATATGTACACCGCAATACAATATTATAAAGCAAATGGAGTGCGTGTGTGGTGCAAAGCTAGAACAAGTACCCAAAAAGGTTATTGGGTTTGAATCCCAATCAACATGTCTACACTCAAATCTCATACCACCTAGCATCTCCACTAATCGAGGCCACAAAGGATAGATACGATCAAGTAGGACTTTAATGTTATAACGTTAGGCTAGGGTATTGGGGTTAACCGAAAAGGATATTTAGGAACTGGAGAAAAAGAAGTATGAGTGAACCTAATCAACAAGTGTACCACTTCATCTCTACCATAAAAACCATCCAAACTCTTCTTTGATTACTTTAAGCACTTGGGAACTATATGATACTAACATACCCGAACTCATTGCCAAACTCAACTATGTTTCAAGCGTCATGAGGCGAGATCGAATGCATTAGCACCTATCTAACTATCCCAACTCTAACATCATATAAAACACTTATAAGCTCATTATTGTCTAGTCTTTGACCTCTAACCCTTTATTGCTTTATCTACTTTGAGCTTTATTCATTGAGAACTTCTCAATTTATTTTGAACTTTGATTTTTTTTCATAACATACTTTTCTTTTCTTCTTGGGCAAAATCCAAACACTAAGCCCAATTGAGCTTCTCCTCTCCTTATAGCTCAAAACCGAGAAACCACCAACCCGAACTTAAAACACCATTTCCCCCACCCCACACTTGCCTTAGCAAGTGTGGCCTTACAAAAGACTAAATCCACTCGTAGGGTATAGAATGAAGGAAGCGTGACCAAAATAAGGGCTAGGGCTAGGTTTTTGACTAAGTAACAAAACGGCTATAAAACGAATGGTGGTCAGACCATTCTAATCAGGCTGAGAGGGGCTAAGAGGATCATATGTTGGGATTTAGGCTTATTTGGCTCTGGTCGGGTCAAAGAAGTGCCAGGAACTGTCATCCCGTATCCTACCTAAGCAACCTTTCTATTTCGCCTCGAATACTAGAGATATGAGTGAGTGTAGCAACCAAATTGTACACAGGTGTAGCTTAACGTGTATAATAAGCCTCTATTTCCAATATAAGACTGAATCAAAATGGACACGTTCGAAATCCCGCTAAAACAAGTACCACTCAAATGTGAGCATTACACATACCCACAGTGTTGAAAACCCTTGAAATTTTTTAAAAATTGCCCAAAAATCGACTCGAAACCGGTCAAAGACTGAGTTTCAACACATATAAGGTATAATGCAACTCAAAACATCGAAAACGGCTAAGTCCACCAACCCACACTTTGAAATCACCACTGTCCTCAGTGTGTGCGAAAAAAGGAGTAAAATACTTAGCTGTTTTAGAACCCGGCAGAAAGGCGCACTAGAAATCTCGTGACATCTTCTTTCAATGTCCATCTCGAGCACCTAGAGCCCTATAGACAGAAAACAAATCAAACACATGCACGGGAAAAGTCCACGTGCCAAAAGATGGTGATAGATACGAGATATATAAAAATAGAAGCCATGCCACAAACAAAGTATCAAAGCATATCAACCATACTAGACGGGAATCGCACTGGATGTAAAGATAATCAAAAGAAACACAGAGCATCCACGCATAAAATAAGGCCATAGAGGCTCACATAAAAAACATCCCCGCCTATGTACAAAAGCCGGAACCAAAAGGAAATTCTCACCTCAATCTCTCTTTTAAGCCAAACTCTCCCCTCTTGCACCCAAAGACCACTTCAAACACATTATTACTGCCAAAAAGGTGGGTTGCCTCCCCCAAGCGCCTTTGTTTTGTGTCGTTGGCTCGACGGGATGACTTATACAGTGCCAATTTGTTCAAAGTTATACTATTGGCACAGGCGATAAAAGGTAGAAGTGCTTTGTTTAACGTCGTTAGCATCGACGTAGTGGCACTAAACGGACTCATACCTCAAAAGACTCAAAACAACAAATCAAATATTTTATTTCAAACAAGTATCACCAAAACCATCAACCAAAATCCGAGCTCAAAAAGATCAACAACTCAAGAAGACTAAAAATAGCAAGCATCACGGAAACCGAATTCACTAGAAACTTACCTCTCACGGCCCTCGATGTTACCTCTTCCCAACTCGGGAATCCTCTTTTATCAAAATCTCTCATCACCTTCTTCTTGTAATTGCCATTCCATGGTAGTTGTCCCCTTTTACAAATTCTATAAGCTCCATCTACCGGTGAGTACACAAAATCGATCGCATAATACTCATCAACACAATGTGGAAGAGTGTAATAATCCAGGACCGGCATGCTAATAATCTCCACTTCTCCCGGTAGCTCTACCATAGATGGCTCTTTGGTCTCATACGATTTCACCACACTCTTCATAATGAAATCTTCATTTATTTCAATTGGGAGTGAGGGTGAAATGGGCGATCCCAGTTTCTCTTCCGACCCTAATTTTGTCTCATCAAACAGTGTGCTCAAATCTATCATACACCCTTCGAGGTCATCATTTTGCATTTCTTCGGGAGGCGGTGTAATAGATAAAATTTGCACCTCTTCCATCTCCAAATCTTGCACTTCCTCTTCATCCCAAAACGAGCTATTCTCATCACCAAAGAATTCTTGCTCAGTCATAACAATGGTTGGTTCCACCACACACTCCATCAAGGTTTCATCAATTTTCATCTCAATGGGTGAAGGTGCAGTAGGTAGAACGTGAAACCTGCCATAATCAAATATCGCAATTGGAGGTGGCACTATGAGCAATCCCAACTCACTATCTGGCTCAGAAATCTCATCATAGCAAACTGAATCATCAACCTCATTCTCAACTGAACTTCTTTACTAGTCAATTATTATAAAATTTAAGCAATTGTAAGGATATGTCACGTAAATAGAATGACACTTAAATTAATTCAAGTTTAACACTACATATTATAAATTTTAGGAATTGTAAACTAAAAATAAGTCTACTCTGCCATTCGAGTTTTAACCTTGCATCTGATGCCGCCGTGCGGTAGGTCAAAGAGATCAACGGTTAAATCAATGAGATAACTTGTGAATCAGACATCCCACGAGAATCGAACATCCCTTTTATTTTTGACTACCTTCGCTTTAGCCTAAGTATTTATCAAAAATACCGCCAGATGAGTGTGACCTCACTATACTCAGATCTCTTGCGTGCGCCCAGTGTGCCATTCAGTAGAGATCGTCGAGTGACCGAGCCAGTACCAATCCTATCCTTTGGAGACAAGCCGCATGAATGTTGATAAGGGTGAACACCATCCGTGAGGAGAAGCGAAATCAAAGCGCGCGGCGTCACCCTTGCTTCTCACTTACTTGCGTCTATAAGTAGAGGCGTGGGAGTTGTTGTCGCCTCCCGGCTCCGCTCAATATTTTTGGAAGTGGTGGTGGAGTTAACTAACCAAATCTTTTGATGTTAACATAAGCACATCAAAATCAAGGATTCCGAATGAGTATGCCGGTGAGCGTAAGCCGCCCTACCAAATCTATTCGTTGGAACATATCATAACCCGGTCGGGCGATAAGGAGTCAAGAAAACGCGTTGAGATGAAGAAGAATCACCCCTCCGTTCTCCGGTGTAAACCAGTCTTTGCGGACCCCGTGCATACATCCACCGCTAGGAGGCACTAGTCGGTCAGAGACCAAAGCTCGATTGACCACCTTTATCAAGCGAACTGATTTTTATCAAGATTTATTGTTCTTTTACCATCATTCAATCTAAGTAGACAACTCACGAATTGAAAACGTGATCTCGATTTACCGACTTTGAAGCGGTTCACCGAAACACACGCGAAAGAATTAACGATTTCATGCCCGTCCTGTGGATCTTTAATTAGTTCTTTAAATTAGAAATTAATTACCACGTATTAATTAAATTTCAACTAATTACGAGTTTGTATATCATGCCTATTTTAATTGCAAAATTAAAATTCTACATGTATGCATGGAGTGGATTTATGATATGATACCGTGTAAGCGGCAATTCGGAATTTTATGCTCTATTTTATGATCAAACACATAAAAATAAATCACGGAAAATTTAAACACCGAGATGGATTATTGGTAATTTGTATCTAATCTATCTTCTAAGGAAGAGTAGAAATTTAATCAGGTCTTCCAAATCTACAGTGTTGATCACTGATGCTTGAAAACTTACCGGATCTTACCACCCCGATCTTTCTGAAACCTTGAGCAGCGAGAGAGAGGCCAGTAATATCTAAATCCTCTTAAAAAATATATCTATATTATCAATTGTTTAAAAAAAAAACCACTTTTTTTTATAATACTACGGACTTAAAATTTTTATTTTTTTATTTATTTATTGTTATTTTTAAATCGATTGAGATCATGCGGCCAAAAGTAAAATAAATTAAGTTACAGCATTACAGAACGCCTGGTACGTATAAATTTATCAAAACAAAGTGCATTTACAAAATTGCTGAGACAAATTATTTTATCTTTATGATTTAGTTTAAATGCATTGACCTAGAAACAAATCAGACCCTCTCCAACACTACCTTGTGTTACCCGTATTATTTGATCTTGAATATCATGGTCTTACATTCGTCTCTTGAACCGGAACAAAAAATAAATACAAAAGGTACTACTTTTACAATTTTCGAATACAACATAAATTAAATTACAGAATCTATGCTCAATTTGTTACTAAACAAAGGAGCTACAATAAATCCCTACTGAGTATGCAGTACCAACACAGATCCATCTCTGTTGGCTAAGACATTAGCTCACTTGTATAAAAAAATTTAAACATAATTTTGATTTACTTTTAAAAAAAATTTGGGACAAAAAAATCTGTGATAATAACATCATCATTCCGGACCACCTCTATTGCACATGTCTTTTCCTCTTTCTCATGCCTCCTCTTTTCAATCAATTGCCCCATCCCATCTTCAATATTTCTTATGTCGGAGTCAAAGCTTCGATTGAACTCTTGCATATCCTTGTTCATTTGAATCAAACCCTCGTTCAATTGAATCAACTGCTCCATTTGAATGTCGGTGAAGCCTTCTTGTGGCATGGGGGGAAACTGATGAAAGTCAAATTGGCTATCATTTTCTATGTAATTATACACCGTTTATACCTCGTTTTATATGTTTTCTGAGACATTTGGTTGTATTTTGATGTATTTACACCTTGGTTATCATTTCGGGACCTAGGACATAAAGTCCGGGATTCTCGGTCTTTTTCGGTGTAATTTACTATACTCTCGGTCACCCTAGTTTCCTGTAGGGATTATGTGTGGTATTTGTTGTGATTTTGTACAGGACTTAGGTGTTTGAGATGTCCGGAAGGCGAGATACGAGGATTGGAACGTGTGCCCGAAGCATAAACGTTCAAACGGATCAAAACGCGGTGGTACTACAACCATACCTTCCATTTATCTGTATTTTGATCCACCTTATAGGCATTTTCCGGGCTGGACATCTTCATGAAAGTTGTATAAAATTTAATGATCTTTCCAATGCATCTTGAATCACTCAAATCGGAGGTCTACAGACAAAGTTATGGCTATTTTTCTGAGGGTATGTCACCATAGGCGTTGCTGATAGGTTTTGTGAAGGGAAAAATCTGACAGGCGGCCGCCTGTCAGTACAGGCGCCCGCCTAGCAGTCCAGATCTGCAAAACAATTTAAATACCCCCTCATTTTGATCTAGATCGAACCCCACCTCTTTTAGATCGATTTTTCCAGTTTTTGCTGCGTTTTTCTTCATCTTTTCTTAGCTTAGATTAGTTGTAGGTAGATTAGCTTAGTTTAGTCGTAGATCGTTGTAATCCGGAGGATCTCGGGGATAGCTTGACGCGTTATTGACGGGATTTCTTCCGGAAAACCAATTTTCTACCCGGTAATTTTAATTAACATATTGTTCTTGTTTTCAATCTTGTTTTATGTTAGCTTTGATTGTTGATTTCTTTTATTTTGCTTAGTATAATGAGTAGGTAATCGTTATATAGCCGAGATATGTGATAGTCTTCGAAATCGAATCCTTAGCTCGTTGATTGAAGTGTTTTGATGTTATGATTGTTAGATTCTCGGTGTTGTTATCATTCTAGAACTTATTCTAAATGACTTTTGTCGAATTAATTACTCGATAATCGTATTTCACGTGTCTTCTTTACATATGTATTTTGCGAGAGGATACGGGAAAAGGGGTTCTAGGATCACCCTGTAAAACCAACTGAGTTGTTCAAATTCGGTTTCGTGTGTGAGGTTTACGAGCGTCTCATAGATCGTAGACCGTGTCGGATCAGTTAAATCCGGTCAGCAGACTGTTGAACCTGACATAGGAGGGTAGATTATTGAATTAATGTCTATACTCGGAATTAGGAGACGACACCCTTTGAGTGACAACGAGGCGGACTGTTGAATCTAACATAAAAGGGTAGATTATTGAATTAATGTCTATTTTCGGAAACAGGAGACGACACCCTTCAACGATGCCGAGAACATTAGAGTTTGTCGAAACACTTCCGGAAACGAGTTAGGGTTAGAGAGTAGTTGGTTGGATCATAGCTCGTCTATCTTGTTTTTCGTAGTTTAAAGTCTTTTCTCTTATGTTTATTTAGTTGTTAGAACCGGTGATCTGACAAATCACCACGTTCAATTATTGTGTTGGCCTGAACTAGGGACGAGACCGACTTTGGTACTCGACCAGATTCCCTGTGGGATACGACATTGACTCACCAATTCTAGGCTACAGTTGACCCGGTATACTGCCGGTGAGATTGGACACTTAGAAAAGGCCGATCAAGTTTTATGGCGCCGTTGCCGGGGAATCGGGTTGATATCTTGTAAGTTAGTTAAGTTCTTAGGATTAGGTCATTTTTCTTATTTGTTTTTTTAATGTATAGTTTGTTTTATTTTGTTGTTGTTGAAGTGTCACACCATCTACTCCGGTAGTGGTAGTGACTTGATACCGTGATTGTGTTCCCGTTGTTTCCCTGATTTGCAGTTAATGGATCCTTCTGGGAAAGTGAGTTCGTTGTTCTATCCAATGGACTCATCGAACCAATCTTGGTGGTGGGGATTGAGCCCCATATTTCTTTTGTTTCATTTTCAAGGGGTGCTCAATTCCTATGATTTTGGTAGGAAGAAGCAACGGTTTGCTCTCCTTTGGTATAGCCATCCTTGACATAGTTCGGGTAGAAAGTCGAGCTGAGGACTATAAACTCAGAATGTGTTTTTATTGCTTTTCCTTTCCCCTCGTGTTTCACTGTGTTTCTTTAGTTTGTATTATGATACTTCGGGCAAGTTTTGTTGTTATATAACCCGAAGAAGTTTGTTTTGGGGGGTTCTAGTGTGGTGTTTTTGGTTTTGATGAGTTGTGGTGATCCGTCTTGTTTCATTTCAATATCTCCATACCTGTGTATCTCGTATGTGTTGTGTTGCTTGTTGATATTAGAACAGGTACCCTGGGAGGACTTTTATGGATGCCACGTGATTGTACTCGTGCATTTTTCCGGTTGTAAGCTAAGTTTTCTGCCTTTATCATTCGTGTTTAGTTTTAAAGTAGGGGTGGTTGGTTTAGCTTCAATGTTTCGTTTTCATGTCAAATGAGTTATACTTAGAGATTGATATCCCTTTGGTGTAAATGAGTCGGTTTTTAGAAATTTTGATGGCTTTGACATTGTTGATGATACATTGAGCCTATAGTATTGCTTTGATTAAACATCTAGTGATTGTACGAATGCATTTCATTTGAGTTGGGATCTTGTATTGAGAATGGAATAGCTTTATCACGTTAGCTTCGACTTGATGAATCACCTTGACTAGTGAACGATTATGGTAGCTATTAATGACCCGGTTACCTAGAACTTATATTAGTAACTTCGAGGCAAAATAGAAAGGTCGTCGTTGTTAGGTACGGGGTGACGGTTATGGCATTTCTTTGACCCGATCAGAGCCAAATGCCATCCCTTATATGTATATCCTCAGTTCCCCCTCTAAGCCTTTGTAGGGTGGTTTGACCGCCACCCGAACTAACCTTTTGTGCCACTAACTCATAATTACCAATGCCCTTAGCTTTTATTACGGTCTACGTTTCCTTGACCACCTTGCAAGATTGAGCGTATTGTTTTCACATTTTCTGATATGGTGTGGGGTGGTGGAGTGGCGTATCTTTCGAGTGGTGTCGGTAAAAATGAGTATATTCCGGAGGAGGTGGAATGTTATGGCTTTTCGGCCTTTGATCGTTTTTGTGGTTTTGAAAAAAAAAAGACAAAAAAAGAGAAGAAAAGAAAACAGAAAAAGAAAAAAAGAAAAAAAAAGTTGTATATATATAAGAGTTCTTGGAATGCCAATTTTTTTTGGGGTTTGATTTTTGTTGTGTTGATGTTGGTGAAGGGGTACTTCTTCTAATCTAGTACGGAGAAGGAGATGTTGTTGTGTTCTGTAGCGGTTTGTTCTTGGTTGACGAGCTTATGTATGAACTAGACCTGGATATGACGTGTGTCTCCAGCTTGTGGAATGATGAGGAGAAGTGGAAGGTTGGATGAATTATAGGTTGAAACTCGGTTGATGGTTTGTTCTATTCAGGCGAGCATCCTTATAAGGAGTTGAGTCTTCCGTCGCTACGAAGGGAAGAGCTTCGGTTTTAGTGTTCGATGTGCGGTAAAGCTCACTTGCACTTTCTACTTTCTATTTTATCGTAAATATCCCTCTCGTTAGCCCCGACCCTAGCTTAACATTACAACCTATCAAGTCCTACCTGACCCTACTAGACTTTGATTGACCTTGATTAGTGGAGATGTTTACGACGTATAAGCCTATGGTGTAGCCTCGGTACATTATACGTCTATAATCTAAACCGGTCATTGGTGATAAATGTTGAAAAAGCTATACACACACACGTTCTTTTCTTGATACAAGGTAGAACTTAAATCTTATGCACTTGTGTCATTTACTTGTGTTTTACCATTTCAATTCTTATAGACTAGATGTATGATTTCAATGTTGACTCCATCTTTATTTTTGAATCGCTCATTTTTGCCCGAGGGCGAGCAAACGCTAAGTAGAGGGTAGTTGATGAGAGTCAAATTGGCTATCATTTTTTATGTAATTATACCCCGTTTATACCTCGTTTTATATGTTTTCTGAGACATTTGGTTGTATTTTGATGTATTTACACCTTGGTTATCATTTCGGGACCTAGGACATAAAGTCCAGGATTCTCGGTCTTTTTCGGTGTAATTTACTATACTCTCAATCACCCTAGTGTCCTGTAGGGATTATGTGTGGTATTTGTTGTGATTTTGTACAGGACTTAGGTGTTTGAGATGTACGGAAGGCGAGATACGAGGATTGGAACGTGTGCCCGAAACTTAAACGTTCAAACGGATCAAAACGCGGTGGTACTACAACCATACCTTCCATTGATCTGCATTTTGGTCCACCTTAGAAGCATTTTATGGGCTGGACATCTGCATGAAAGTTGTATACAATTGAATGAGCTTTCCAACGCATCTTGAATCACTCAAATCGGAGGTCTGTAGACAAAGTTATGGCTATTTTTCTGAGGGTGTGTCACCATTGGCGTTGATGATAGGTTTTGTGAAGGGAAAAATCTGACAGGCGGCTGCCTGTCAGTACAGGCCCCCGCCTAGCAGTCTAGATCTGCAAAACAATTTAAATACCCCCTCATTTTGATCTAGATCGAACCCCCCCTCTTTTAGATCGATTTTTCCAGTTTTTGCTGCGTTTTTCTTCATCTTTTCTTAGCTTAGATTAGTTGTAGGTAGATTAGCTTAGTTTAGTCGTAGATCATTGTAATCCAGAGGATCTCGGGGATAGCTTGATGCGTTATTGATGGGATTTCTTCCGGAAAACCATTTTTCTACCCGGTAATTTTAATTAACATATTGTTCTTGTTTTCAATCTTGTTTTATGTTAGCTTTGATTGTTGATTTCTTTTATTTTGCTTAGTATAATGAGTAGGTAATCGTTATATAGCCGAGATATGTGATAGCCTTCGAAATCGAATCCTTAGCTCGTTGATTGAAGTGTTTTGATGTTATGATTGTTAGATTCTCCGTGTTATCGTTCTAGAACTTATTCTAAATGACTTTTGTCGAATTTATTACTCGATAATCGTATTTCACGTGTCTTCTTTACATATGTATTTTACGAGAGGATACGGGAAAAGGGGTTCTAGGATCACCCTGTAAAACCAACTGAGTTGTTCAGATTCGGTTTCGTGTGTGAGGTTTATATCATTGTTAATGAGCGTCTCATAGATTGTAGACCGTGTCGGGTCAGTTAAATCCGGTCAGCGGACTGTTGAACCTGACATAGGAGGGTAGATTATTGAATTAATGTCTATACTCGGAATTAGGAGACATGAGTACGAGGTCGATTGATAGCATAGCTACATGAGTACGAGGTCGAACCCAAAGGAATATGGTTGTGAATACCAAAGCAAACTTCAAACTTAGTCTAGGAAAATCGATGGTTGAAATTTATACAACTACAACGACATTAAGCGATTAGTAACGAAGTTTAACTAATGGAGAGGGACATAGCCGAACCATGATCCATCTAGCTACTTTTAACCCTAAGGATAGACAAAACCGGGAGTGTGCATTAAAACAAACGAACTCTTGCAAACGATCTCACGGGTGCGTGCTCCTAATTCTGGTGCTAAGATCTGAACAACTATCCTTTCAAACCCTATGCCATGTTAACTACCCTTCCCTTTAGAAGATTCACTAACAAGACATGATACGCACTAGAGCCGCTTAAACGTTAAAACGAGTAACCTCACTTTGGGCCCGGGCTTAACAACTAAGCCGGGTCTACTCCGCGATCCTAGAACCCCTTATCCCACATCTTCCCGCAGAACAACTCATATAATGTTTTTGTGTGTGATATTTGACCTAGGTAGATAATCTAGTCCAAATCTGTTACAACAAGTTCTAAGACGTGAAATATGCAAGATAAAACATTAAAAAGCACTACCCACTCCAAGTTTCATCACCCAAATGGTGATTTCACCAAATTTCACATGATTCGACTATGTTAAGGAATTAGCTACTCATTATACTAATTAAAACATGCATAAAACAGTAAATAAAAGCCATATGAGGTAAGGGAGAGAAGAAATATACCATAAAATCAAGAAATCCAAGTTTGAGATCCAAAAGTACAAAATAGAGAAGTAATTAAAAGGTAGAGTCTTTGAGTTTGGAATTGAGATTTGAGCTTGGAAAGAGTAGAATCTAACTATATTTAAGCTAATCTAAGCTAAGAGAAAGTGTTTTAAACTACTACAAAAATTGAGCAAAAGAGGGGTTAGGGTTAACTAAGAGAGGGGAGAATAGATAAGTGAAATTCCATGGAAGAGGGTATTTATAGGGGTAAAAATCTGCAGAAAAATGACTCCAAATGCCAGTTTGGAGGTCCCCAAACGCGCGTTTCGATTCATGTACTCACTGTCCAAAATTAGCAGTTTGAAACGCCGGTTTGAGAGTTGAAACGCGCGTTTGAGATGATGCAGTTTTCTGGCTGCAGTAAAACCATGATATCTTCGCGTGTAGAACTCCGATTTGAGTGATTCAAAATGCGTTGGAAATCTATTTCAATTATCTACAACTTTTATGAAGAATACATGACCAGAAAATGCCACCATCATAGGTAAAATTGCTTCTGAACAGATCATAGGGGTTGAGATACTAACACTTCTCCCCCATTTTCTTCATTTTTCTTCTTCCTAGGTTTATTTTTGCACCTTGATCATACTTATCTTCATAAATCTTCGCCTTCCGGGTTCTTGTGACACCTAGACCCTACAATCTCATGAACGAACAAGACACACAAACGATTCCGGAGGGTAAAAGTGCTCGGAATGGGGTTAATATCAATAAAAATGAGGCTTTACCATCAAAAGATGATAAAAGCCCTTGTGCTCTAAAACATGTGATACCAACCCGTTTTGAGACCTTAATGTGTCAAAATATGCCAAATATGCATCAAAATGGGGGCTAAAAGAGTGTCGGAGTCATGCAAAGTTGACTCCTATCATCTATCTCCTTGACTCTAAATACCTCGATTAGTGGAGATTGATATCATTCTTAAGCCTATGGAATGCATTTTACGAGTTTTGCATGCATGATTTCATATTTTGATTTCTTGATAACAAATCTAAGGAATATTCACACACACACTCCGCTATTGTCCCGGATCACGGTAAACGTACATTTATAATTTTGATTAGTTACATTACCTAGTTGAGCATCCAATTCCCGACGTTTCACTATCTTAGCTGTACCACTGGTTATTTTATCGCTTGTTTGCTCGAGGGCGAGCAAAAGCTAAGTGGGGAGTGGTTGATGTATGTCAACCGGATGATAAATATTTCACGTTATTTTATCCCCATTCTCTAGTATATAGTGATAATTCGCTTCAATTATAGTGAAATCTGTTATAAATCGAATCACTTTTATTTTAGTATAAACGCAATAATTATCCAACATTTTACTATAGTTCTACTAGTTTTATTTCATTCTCGGAATTACTCGTGGCATTTTATTTTGATATTTTTCAGTAATTACGAGTACGGAATATAAGAATCAAACACAGAACGACTTATTAAGCGGGAAAGGAAATTTAGGAAGAATCGGGCTCAGTTCATCCAGGTTGCAGGACATGAGATGTTCCGGCGCGGGCCGAGACATGTTGATGGCGCACGCCGAGAGACCAAGTGTATAATTGCAGATGCATTAAATGTGATTTAATATCTCAACAACTCTGGACATGCATGGCGTGCGCCGAATTACAGAAAAGGCGGAAAAATGCAATTTAACTATTGCACGACAGAGAAGAAAAGGGAGAGTTGGTTTTTAGAAGTTGGAGAGAGAGACTTGCAGGCAAATTCATCCTAAGGCTTCCCTTAGCCAAAAAAATTCTTCCATTTTAACATTTAAATCTATTTTAAACATTTTAGAATCATCATTTTGGAACTCAAGTCTTTCAATGGATGTAGAAGGCAACTAGCTTGTGTTTTATTTTCATCAAAAACTGGAGTGGATGAACCTCACTTCGAGTTCATCATTCAAATTTGGTATTCTCTTGATTTTTACTTTGATCTAATTGTTCTTATCATTATGAATCCTAGCTTTAACCTGGTAGTAGTTGTAATCATGAGTAGCTAGTTCTTTGTATTAGCTAAGAAGATGTAGTAATGATAGTTAACCCGTTTATTGTTTGGAATTGATCGTTTATATTGCTAGCTTCTATTGAGTTGAAAATCTTCTTGTTTGCATTGATTGACAATATGTATGTTGGAGTAATTAACCAATGTATGTACCTACACGACTAATAGACACCGAACGGAGACGTTAGTTGTGAGACGAGGACAAGAGGGACGGAAGGTAGAATCGACCCTCGCGGAATTCGATTCCCTTATCCGGGGAGTATTGCATTCAAGTGTTTATCGTGTCGAGTCATTAGGTTTAAGGTGCTTAAACCAAGGATAAGTCATAGTGTAATTTTATACACTCATATGATGGAAAATTACATGTTTAGGAATGCACCATTCACGCAACAGAACATTAATGGAAGGCGGTAGGTTGATCATGTTAGTTGATTTCTTTTATCGTTTGAACAACTTTTGTAGCTAGTTATTATTTTATTAAACAAAAACTGTGATTCGGATCAAGATAATAACAACTAATTAGTGTTTTGTTAGTAATACCATCCGCAACGGAAGCGATTTAAGGATCTAGATCTATAAAATACACGTAATAAAATAACTAGATCTATATCTACAAGGGGGTTGTAGATCATACATCTTGGATCTCAAAATCCAAGTTGAAGAACCGCAAAAGAAAGATTGCAAGAAGATGTGAAGAGCACCACGATCTTCCGTACGTGTGATCCAAGCAACCCCGGTGGAAGGAAATTTCGCCTCGAATCCTCCCGATATGCTACCCGGAAAAACCTCCAAGATTTTCCCTTAGTCTCCCTTGGCGAAATTATCACTTCTTCTCTAAGAGGAGAAGTGGAAATTAATGTGTGTTGTAAGGGCAGGAGAACTCTCTTTATATATGAGAGAAGTAAAACTTAACCTCCAAGGATTTTATTTTGCAATTAAAATAAATCCATTAAATAAAAATAATTCCATAATATTCTAGAACAAATCTAGAATAATATTTATTTTTATTTCTTTCCATAAATATTTATCCAATAAATATTTTATGCACATGTCTTATTAATACACAAGAAAACAATTTCTTATTTACCAAAACATGTGTTGGGGCGAAAATTAGACTCATTGACCTAGTCAATATTAATTTTGCCATTACACAATAATTGGGCCAAGATTATGAAAAATGTCTTTTCCACATATTTAATTATTTAGCCCAACTAATTTAATAGTCCACTAAACAATTAATTCGCATATCGTTTTAATAAAGTCCAACAAGAACTAAATTAATATTATTAGGATTCGACGTCCGAGAATAGCTATGCTTATATTAGGAGGCACGTCTGGGACCATGGACTAATAATCAGTGCTCCGATAAATCAAATAAATAATTATCTTACTAACAGAATAATTATATTCGATAAATCAATCACAGAATATGCCACCATAATCCCGTGATCGCACTCCTCCGATTATGAGATTATATTTATCTCCTCACGAGAATAATAATAAGCGTCCATTGATATAATCATTACATATGAATTAATCCTCCATGATCTATTCATTCTAAATCGGAAGTTACCGTTAACCCTTTTCGTAACATCTTATCCTTATTTACCATTAACCCCTAAGTGATCAATTAATTCATACACCTCACTTTGGTAGCTAATCGGTGTAATATGAACTCGCGATCGATCGGTTTCTAGGATTAACAAATAAGTGGAGCTGTTTATCTACTTCCATAAATGGAAGGAATGGATTCGTATATCGTGATAACACGGACTACTCACTCAATCCAAGACAATACCAAGATGGGGTAATTCGGACCACGGACTCGGTGTAATCCTTAACCGCCAAGTCAAACCTCATACCGATTCAAGCAATTGTCGTGATCACCTCAGATTAAGATATATCCATAAATATGATCATCCATTGATTTGATAAGACTTCTCGATTACGGAATTATATCGTGAACTCTAATCAAATCGGTCCAAATTTCTATATGATATATCTATCATATATAAATGCCCCACTAGGTTCTCTTAACCGAAAGTCCGGATAAGACAATCACACCTATTGTGTTCAGGCGCGCATTAATAGCACGTTAAAGGAGAGACCCGATACTCTCGATTAACTTCACTACGGGCTAATTGTATTTTAAGTACATCTTCACTAACTCAATCCTCCGTGTATATCCCATACAATTTGAGTTAAGTGATTACATAAACGATATACTTTAGGTTTTTTGTAGTGTAAATACTATTGTCACATCGGTGAATATGAGAATAATAAATATGAATAATAATATCATTTCATTTATTAAATAAAACAATTACAAAATTGTCTTTCGGGCATCACACCTAACATGTTTAACCTCACAATTCCCTTGGGATACGACCTTGACCGCCACACTAGACTACAATTGACCCGGTACACTGCCGGTGAGATTGGAACCCTAGGAGGTTTGCATCAATAAGTCGTAGCTCTTGAGTCGTGTCGAAGAGAATTCGAAACACTCTATAGGTTTGCTGGAACTTGGATTTTTGAAGTACCGCTAAATCAGAGACGTAAAGATGTTGTATTTTGGACGACAGTTGTTGCTACCATGGGCACAAAACCAACAATTTGTCTTAAAGAGATAATGTTTACACTCGTCTCGATTTGATTTTCATTCTGTTATTTCTCATCGTTTGATTTTAATTTGCTGTTTGTATTATTTCGTAATTACATCCGATAATCACGAAATGGTTCCGTAAATTATTCTATACACGTTTTTCCTGACACCCAATTGCTTATTATATCTAATTGTTCTTGCCTCGTGGAATAATAATATTTTTAATTTTCGTAAAAGAAAGTTTAAATTAAAGGGACAGAGTACTAGTCATCTCTATCACAATGAATGTAAATAGTATTCTTTGGAAACAAACTATTTAGGATTCAATGAATGTAAATTTATCACGATTAACATAATTCGTCAAAAAAAAAGAAGGAAGAACATAATTAAAATTTAAAAATAATAAAATATAGTCAAAATATTGAACAACATTATGTGTTATATTTTTCAAAATAAAAAAAAAAAAATGGTTATTAGTTATAAGGCCGTCGTTAGAGACTTAATGATCATTTAAGACACTCCAAATTTTATTTAGTTATAAGGACGATTTAATTTTTTTCACCATATTTTATGCTCTGCTTTTTCACCATATTTTTTTTCTGTGGACGCTGGGTTTTTGGAATCTCAGGGGATAATCGATTACAGTCTTATTTTGGGTCTGCATTTCAGCTCCCCGGAGCATCTAAAAGCCTTGATCGAACACTCTGACCCGCTACCCAAACTTGAGAGCTTGTCAGACTCAGGAGATGGTATCCACTTAAAAATTGTGTATTTGCATTTTTCTTTAGTTTTTGCATCATCATTTTCTTCGGTAATCATTTTTCGAGGAAACCTAGATAAAATGCATGAATAAAACAGAACAGAGTAGATGGGCTATGAGTGAAAGAAACATGGAGTAAGAAAGTTTTGGAAAGTGAGTGGTGGATTGATAGAATAAATATAGGTGGGTGACTGGGTTCTACTTTATTGCAGCACCACACTGCTTCAGACACCAAATTAACTTAAGGCACCATATTTTTGTACTATAATTACTCGGTGCACAACATTTTTGTATTCATTATATATTGTGCCTGAAGCACTTAGGTGGTGCCAATAGAACAACCTAAATATTCATTCTAGTAAGCACCTTGTCTTCTTGGTTCATCACGTCCTTGTTTCTAACCAGTGGTGCGTATTTATTAAGCAGATTTTAATTTTCTTGTTCAATGATCTTAATGATGAAGGTCCAGATGTGATGTTTTACTTTGATTTTAATTTTATTTAGACATAACCCATTGTTGGGCTTTCATTTAAGGTACAAATTCTCATGGGGAACTCTCGATAATGCCAACGGGTTTGCTGTTAGTAACCCATGAACCACATCTATGAGAACTGAACCAGGTCCTCATATAAGATGAAGTGTTTTGAGAGCATTAACTGTAGGTGAAAAGGAAGTTGATCTCCTTTTACCTGGCACCGGAAGGTATAGCTTCACCTAGTTTGCTGATTTGAGACATTGATGTCTGATGCAGGGACATTGATGACTTATGCAGTGACATTGATGTCTGATGCAGGGACATTGATGACTTATGCAGTGACATTGATGACTTATGTAGTGACATTGATGTCTGATACAAGGACATTGATGACTTATGCAGGGACATTGATGTCTGATGCAGGGACATTGATGACTGATGTAGGGACATTGACGTCCGATGCAGTGACATTGATGAATGATGCAGGGACATTAAGCTAAACAAAATCGTCAAATGATTCAAGATCGTGTTAAAAAATTGAGGGATTCCACAATGAATCCAATTATCAGGAGGGCACAAACAACGTGTGGCCATTACAAGAGTCATAGTGAAGAGTCTTTGTAGTTTCACCAAACTTGTACTTCTATCCATATTAAAAGCTCTACATTTGGAAAAATGCAAAACAAGAGCAGAGCTGACTGATGCAGTTGTTAGGTTTTATGCAGTGACATTGATGTCTGATGCAGGGACATTGATGACTTATGCAGTGACATTGATGTTTGATGCAGTGACATTGACGACTTATGCAGTGACATTGATGTCTGATGTAGGGACATTGATGACTTATGCAGTGACATTGATGACTGTATTTTACAATTAGATAACTGATGCAATGATATTGATGTCACCGCATATACAACTTGATACACACATTTGATAACTTTGTGAAGTAACTTTATTTCTTTGTTATCTTTAAATATTTGATTGATGTTGGTTTATTTGATTAGTGTTGGTTTAAATTTTCGATAACTTTGTAAAATAACAGTATTTATTTTGTTTTTTTTTTTGGTTTAAAGGCATATTTTTACAACCAAAGGTATGCATAAATTGTTACAATAACACGTCACTGCATAAATCGTTACAATAACACGTCACTGCATAATTCAATACAATAAGACATCACTGCATAGATCGCTACAATAAGAAGTCACTGCATAAATCGCTACAATGAGACGTCATTTCATAAATCGCCACAATGAGATGTCACTGATCAAGGTTGTCAATGGATCGCGGCGGTCAATGCATCGGGGTGGTTAATGGATCCCGGTGGCCAATGCATCCGGGTAGGTGGTCAATGCATGACGGTGATCAATACGCCACGTCGATTTTTATGAAGAAAAAAAAATTGATTTTATGAAATTTATTCGGAAAAATATCAAATTTGATTTTAGAATAAAGAAGACGAAAAAATATGAATTTTAGTGAAAAGATTATGATGATCTGAGTTTTAGATCAAAATATATGACCTTTAGAAATATGGTGAATTAAAAAAAAAAAAAAAAAAAAAAAAAAAAACCCACCCACACACGCAGTAAATTTATTTTTTCTTTTTTTTATTAACTTTGAACGCTTCTTTTTTTTTCCTCCTTCCTTTTTTTCCTTCTTCCTCTTTATCCACTTGAAATTAGAATGTCCTTATAACTAAATAAGTTTCCTTCTTAAAATTAGAATGTCCTTATAACTAAATAAGATTTCGGAGTGTCCTATTACCCCTAATAAGTTGAAAATCAGTCCTTTTAAATAATTGGCCCAAAAAAATGCGTTATAACACATTGACATCAGTGATCAATAAATCAGCTATAATTGTTGTGTTCAAATCGTTTCTCATTACGATTTACATTTGGCGGAGTAGATAGGGTTGTAAATGAATTGGATTACTCGTGAGCTACTCATAGTCAACTTGTAAGAAAGGGTAACTCGATTCGGTTCTTTTCGAGTTTGAGTTCAATTCGATCTATTCGAATAATTAACCGAGTCGGTTTCGAGCTTCAAAATATAGTAATTGAGTAGCTCGCGATTAATCAAACTATATTAAATAATTAATAAATTAATCTATTTAAATCATTGATTATTAGTCAAGCTCGATTTGCCATATTTTATGAAAGTCAAATTAATTTTAAGAAAATAATCGAACTTACAAGCCGAGTTGAGCTATATCAAGTATATGCGGAATCGAATCCGATCTTGTATTTATATGACTTGATCGAGCTCGACCCAAATTTTGAGCCCGATTTTTTCAATTGAGTCGAGTTCATTCTCTATGGCGTATCGGCTCGACTTGCACAGTTACACCCTTTGGAACACATAAAGAGTTTATTAGAAGTGTGATGTGTCCACATGCCTTCAAGTATATAAAATAACCTCTTAGGTGAGAGCATATACAGTGGAATATCCACTTATACATGGTTCTAGCTTCTATTTCTTTTTCTTTTCACATTAGATTTCATATGTTCCCATTGAGAAAAATACAAGACAACAATCCAACCCCTTACCATACAAATTATATGCCCCGTTGCGTCTTTTAATCCATTATCTATCATAATATAAAAAAATAAAACAAATTTTGCATTCACATTCGTCTTCATGATTTAAATTTGCCTATAAAAAGAACCATAAGTGTAAGCAAAAGCTCATCACTAATTATTATTTATCAAACTTAAAAGCACTAAACAACTGAGAATTTGGGTGATAATAATGGAGAAGAATTGCATCTTGATCAAGCTATTATTTCTCTTACAATGCCTCTCGGTCTTCTCTTTTGTTCAAGGTTTCGATTTCTTTTATTTCGTGCAACAGGTAATTAAATATATAATCACTTTTAGCATTATAAAATATTTGAAATTGTTGTATTATAGTGCTTGCTAATTAAAACATGCAGTGACGCGCATTTGTCTCGTTTAAGTGTTATCTAGCAAACGGTATCAAGATGATTCGGGAATTAGGATTAAATGACAGACAGATTTGTGTAAAAGTTTATATGTATAATTATCATTCTTGATAATCTGAGTTGATGCACTTATATAATTTCATGCAGTGGCCGGGATCATACTGTGACACAGAACAAACCTGTTGCTATCCAACAGAGGGAAAGCCAGCATCAGACTTTGGGATTCATGGTCTTTGGCCTAATAACAAAGACGGCTCCTACCCGTCAAACTGCGATTCCAGCAACCCCTTTGATCAATCCGAGGTAGGTATAATATATTCGATCATACAATAGTTCTAGCATAAGTTATCGCGTTTGACCTTCTTTAAGTTATTTAGAATATTGCCACACGCTTATAATTTGATAATTATTATATATGTGTCTCCCTCTCTCTCTATATATATATAGGTATCGGACTTATTAAGTAGTATGAAGACGAATTGGCCAACCCTTTCATGTCCAAGCAACAGCGGTACAACATTCTGGACACACGAATGGGACAAACATGGCACTTGTTCTGAGTCCGTATTAGACCAACATGCCTACTTCAAATCTGCTCTAAGTCTCAAGAAGAGCATAGACCTCCTCCAAATCCTCGAGAGCGCAGGTATCTGTTCGATCCTTCGTACTAACTTTTAATTTATCTCGCGTTAAATCAAACACGTCATGTGCGATCACAATGAACTTTCAATCTGACATTTGAGTAAAATGTGTTAGGAATCCAACCGGATGGGAGTTCATACAGCTTGAGCAGTATCAAAACCGCGATACAAAACGGCGTCGGTTATGCACCATGGATTGAATGCAACAGTGATGGATCCGGAAACAGTCAATTGTATCAAATATATGTATGCATTGATAATGATGGTTCAAGTGTTATTGAATGCCCTGTATTTCCAAGGGGGAAATGCTCTTCTGATATTAAATTCCCATCTTTTTAATAATGTTTTTAATATTAAAAAAAAGGCTAGGGAGCACCTTCTGATCCCGAGGGGTTTCAACTATGTGTTGAAATTGTGTTTTTATATTTAAGGAAGGTGACTTCTTGTTGTAAATCTTTATACATATAATATATGAAATTCTTATAATGTATATTTGAAAAATTATATAGTGTGACACAAGATATGATTTAGAGCTAGCACGTAATCATCCAAAGATTTCTACCTAACACCAGGGGCGGCGGACCCAAGTGAGAAAATGTGAGTTCTCCGGCCACTGAGATCCGAAGAACAGTATAGTTTTGTTTGTAAGAAACGTAAAAGAACCATACTCATGTCCTCACTCAATCTGTCAATTTGTTCCGATGTCTTCACTATAAAATATAAAATAAAATAAAAGAATCTTTAAGTCCTCCACCGCCTAACACATCAATATGATTATGATGTACTATCTAACCAAGCAACCAACAACAAAACATGAATGGTGTTTTAATTTGGGGAAATACTTTGTGCGGAGAGGAGATTTTGAGGTGAAGTGACGGGTGAAACGATCGAAACCATATAGTTTAAAAGCAGAATGAAACTGTGTGGTTTATATTAAACCACACGGTGTCTCCACGCGACACAAGTATTTCTCTTCTCTTTAATTTGATGTATCTTCGTCTAAAAGTTGTCTTGTTTCTTCTTCACGTTCCTGAAATTAAGAACTAATGACGTCGTGCCAATAATACAGTGCATACCCCACAATAAGACTCATTTGCAAACTGGAATCATTATTTCAAAACATTGTCCGAAAAGAAAAGGAAAGAAAGAAGAACAAGTAATCATTTGAATTGAAAACGAAAATGACAGCAAAACTATTTTAAAAGAAACTAATGCGAATTCCATAACATACGGTTATAATAAAGGAAAAATTAGGTATAAGTCCACTTTTTTTCCCTTAATTAAGCATTAATCCACACATATTTTTTTAGTTGCAATAAGGACAAATAATTTCCTTTGAACTAAATTACCTTTATTTTCTACCGTGAAGCTCGTTGAAGCTACGCATAAGAATTCAGATCTCATACACGTAGTAGAAAATAACACTATTCCGTGAAATATACTACTACTTTTGAATGGATTCATTCACTTTGTAACCTTTTCTCCAAACACAGAAATCAAGATTTGTTTCATCATTCAAAAAAAGGACCCAATTTCTCTCTCTCACTAGCCACTGAAATTTTGAAAGCTTAGCTTCCAGCAGCAGCTGATACGGCGACCGGCTTCGAGCACCTACAAATATAAAAGCATTCGGCATCAGTTTTTCAAACAAAAATTCGTTATTTTACCGACTCAAACATCACTTTTTATCTAGTTTACCAAGTCTCTGTTTAAAATAGAATGTGCATCAGAATCACCACAACATATACGTAAATAGCAGTGTATAAATTAGGACTATGTACTTCACATCTCCGATCGGAAGATTTTCTACTTATGCACTTCATACATACAAATAGAGATGATTCCACGGGATGTTTGTTGGTGGCATTCAATGATTTGGATATCTATTTTACGAATTTAGCTTGTTTTACAAATTTGGATCTCTATTTTGGTTTGATTTGATTGGATGTGAAATATGTTCAGGTACCAAGCTAATCCGATGCTGAGCTCCTGGTAATGTGTTTTTGATACACTCATATTTATCATTTAAACTATGCAGAGACACCGCGATAAGTGACACCGCAATGCAGAGACACCGCGATGCAGTGACCACCCCCGATGCAGAGACACCGCGATGAAATGACACCGCATTGCAGAGACACCGCGATGAAGTGACACCGCGATGCAGAGACACCTTATGGTATCGATTTATGTAGTGACGTCTTATTTTATCAATTTATGCAGCGACGTCTTAGTGTCGCGATTTATGCAGTGACATCATATGATATTGAGTTATGTATTGACGTATTGTTATAGCGATTTATGTAGTGATGCCTTACGGTATTACTTTATGCGATGACGCCTTATTGTATCGATTTACGGTGGCGACGCCTTATTGTATCGGTGTATCGCAGTGGACGCCTTATTGTATCAATTTATTGATGGACGCCTTATTGTATCGATTTATGTAGTGACATCAATGTCACTTCATTAGTTGTCTAATGTATGCGCGATGACATATCGCAGTGACATCAATGTCACTTCATTAGTTGTCTAATGTATGCAATGACATCTGCAGTGACATCAATGTCACTTCATTAATTATATCAATTTGGCTTGTTTGGCAATGGAGAAACTCTAATGGCGTGTTTGGATTGCGATAATGGAATGAAATGGAATGCTTTTTTCATTACATTATATCAATTTGGCTTGTTTGTCAACGGAGGAATGGAATATGATTTCATTCAAACGGAATGAAAATAGATGATTTTCATTCCATCCAAAATTCAATGGAATAGTCGGAATGGAATGAAAAAATAAATCCTACGGAAAGGGTGTGGTTGTGGCATTTGGCTGCTTGAATTCTTTTTCCAAAAGCATTTTTTGGGTCTCAATTTTATGCCACCAATGAGTGGATAATGATTATGGGGTAGAAATTAATTTTTGCATGAGTTTTGACGCCACCTTTTGTTTTTCAATTCACTCATTCCCTAGCTAATATTTGTGACACGTAGAACGTGGTAGTATTTAATGGTTATGGTTTTTGCTTGGAAATTGGTCTGGTTCGTTCAGTTACTGAGGGAGCATCCTAGTTGGCTGACTATTAATTTCGATTATTTTGGGGCAAGTGAATCGTTGAAATCTGAGAATCAAGAATTCCAGATTATAATTGACAAATTTCTGGGGAAGTTGGTCGCAACTATTCGATATTTCAGGTAAGTATTCTCGATTCCTTTTAATCTTATTAATAAGGTGCCTACTCATTGTCAATTCTTTGATGGGATGCTTTTGAGGCACCACACTGAATCTGCCTTTGGCACCACATTGACAGGGTGAAAGTCGATTCTTAGCTCTAGAATTGACTTTTATCCGGTCGATTGTGAGAATCGACCACCATAAATTCGATTCTCAGCTCTCTTAAATTGACTGCTCAATACTCGATTGTAATGTGGTGCAAAAAACAGTAGATTTGATGTGGTGCCTTTGTTGAAGATATTTTAGATAATACTATTAGTTAACGTATTCTTACCGTATTACCCTTTGTAAACTAGTATATATATTGTACCTTGTAAACTCTTTTTACACAATTAATACAATACACAATTACCACATGGTATCAGAGCCCTAAGTGATCCACAAAAAAAAACCCTACCTGCCGCCATCACCTTCTTCTTCTCCGGCATCACCATGTCTGAAGATGGTTCCTCCACCAGCACTCGATATCCAACCTTCACCAGATCATCCTCATTGATATCACGAAATTAACTCGGCGAATTACAACCTCTGAGAGCCCGGTTGTTGTTCCTACCTACGCGGCCAGGGCGTCTTTGGCTTCATCGACGGCACCATACCCCCGCCGTCACCCAAGCTTACCACCGCTGCCGGAAAAATTGAAGACACCCAGATTACGACGAAGACCTCGCAGCCTGGACAAAAACGGATCAGATGATTCTCTCCACCATCACCTCCTCGCTAACAGATGAAGTCCTTCTTCAAGTTTACACAGCAACCACCTCGGCCGCCATCTGGACGGCGCTCCAGACGTCGTTTGCGTCCCAAAGTCGTGCAAAACTGGTACAACTCCGCACCGAATTGGCTTCTACCTGCAAAAATGAGCTATCTGTGACTGAATATTATTTTAAACTCAAGAACCTTGCTGATGAACTGCACCTCGCCGGCCATCCTCTGTCCAACGACGACTTTGTCACCTATTTGCTCACCGGACTTGACCGTGAATAGGATTCTCTAGTCACCATGGTCTCAACCAACGCCAACCTCACTCCTGATGAACTATATGCGTTTCTTCTCACCATCGAATCAAGAATTCAGCACCATCGACCCCTCTATCTCGTCGCCCACCATCGCTTCATCGGCACAAGCAAATTACAGCCCGTGCTCCCTACCACCAACAAAGAACTATGGAAATAACAACAACACCCTTCTAATAATAATAATGGTTATAATGGTACTCGTGGCCGTGGTGGTCACTCCGAATTATCGAGGTCGCGTGGTGGTCGAGGTCGTGGTCGTGGCAATCAACGCTCCAATAATAATGGTAACGAACCTTCTCCTACTTGTCAAATTTGTGCTAAAGTAGGCATACCGCCCATGCGTGTTATTACGTGTACTCAATCTGCCGACCCATCCGCCACACCTCCCCACCCAACCCACGCCCTCAACGCCCACCCCAAGCGTATGCCAGTCACGCGCAATATAATCCTAACTCTGAATGGATTCCCGACACTGGTGCCACCCATCACCTCACTCATGACTTCCGCAACCTCAACCTTCATTCTGAACCTTATGATGGCACTGATCAAGTTCACATCGGCGATGGCTCAGGTTTGCCTATCACTCACTTTGGTTCCTCTAAATACTACTCACCTCCGCACACGTACCATCTTTCTAATGTCCTTGTTTCTCCAAATTTAACCAAAAATCTATTATCGGTTCAACATTTTTGTGCCGATAATTCTGTTTATTTTGAATTTCACGCATCTTTCTTTCTTGTGAAGGATCATTCGGGAACCACCCTGCTTAAAGGCTTTGTCCAAGACGGTCTATACTACTTCCACAACCTCACTCGAAGCCCAGTCCAAGCTCATCACTCTTCGCCTCAGTCGTCTGCCACGTGGCATCAACGCCTTGGCCACTGCTCTCATCCCGTCCTCTGCCAAGCTTTGCGTAGTTTGTCTATTTTTATTCCTAATAAATCACCGGAAGCGGTTTGTGCTCCGTGTCAACTTTCCAAAAGTCATCGTCATACTTTACGTACTTCTTCGTTTACTTCTAGTGCACCTTTAGATTTGATTTATTCGGATGTTTGGGGACCCACTGAGTCCTCTATTTATGGTAATTACTACTATGTGAGCTTTCTTGATGACTTCACCAAATATATATGGTTGTATCCGTTAAAACGCAAATCTGACGTACTATTAGTTAACGTATTCTTACCGTATTACCCTTTGTAAACTAGTATATATATTGTACCTTGTAAACTCTTTTTACACAATTAATACAATACACAATTACCACAGCCTTTAACAATGTCTTCTTTGTTCCCCTCCTCTGGCATGTAGAGTTGCTAGTTTCCACTATGGTCTCAAGTTATTGATGTCCTGGATATACAATCTTATTCTATGAGATCATGCTATTCACCTATTCTATTGTCGCAATGGGTTGGCTTTTATTGGTTACCATATCTTTCGTGACTATGTTCAAATTTCTCTACGAAGTGCAAAGTCGTGGAGTTAAAAGTATCATTTCAATCCTCGCCCAAACTACTTTTAAAGGATTCGAGAGACGTTTCCTTGTGCTTTCAAGGTATATTGTTAGTCATTGCATGAGTTGCGCCCAATGGAAACCGTGTTCGCTAATAGGATGAAGATCGCAAATAAATTAGTGTACCGGCTTGGGGCTTGGGAGGTTTATCGGCACAGTCTCATATGGTCATTTTGGTGTTTGAGAGCCACGTTAAAGTTACTTTTTACATCACATGATGAACGTTTGTTGGATGTGAACATCGCCGTTATTGAATTGTCTGTGTACTGTGCTTATTTTGCATCCTTATGGACCCAAAAGAACATTGAAAGTCTTTCTGTTATTATAGAACCTCTTTTATTAGATTATGGGTACTGACAGACCTAAACCTAACCTTGGAAACGGCGCCAGAAAGCTGACGGACATTACCTAGGCTATACAGATCCTAACCGGCAGTGTACCGGGTCAAATTGTAGCTCTAGTCTGGTGAGTCAGGTCGTATTCCTCAGGGAAAACATGGTAATTCTTTTAAGTGGGGTTAAACACCAAGAAGCTATTATTAACTCGATCTAAGTCGCAGGTTTATAACATTTTCCTCGGGTTAGATAGTTAGATCAGTTAGATGTTAGAGTAAACAGTAAATAAAATTAAACTATACTAATATAATATATATAAATATATAAATATATATAGATGTACATAGATTGTAAAATATATATATATATATATATAAATATATAGGTACCAAAATATAATATATAAACCAAACTAGCCAAAGTATATGTAATCAATTTACTCGATCTTTTCAATTAACGGAATGTGTTCGATCTTCCTTTTAGGTCCAATTGAGTAAATGAAATGGTGTACTCTAAACTAGACAACTAACTCTCCTCACACGAAAGCGTATGAAATTGTCATATGTCCATTGTCATCACCCAAGGTCCACAATCATTACGGTTTTTCTGAACAGGTCCCGAGTACAAATCTACCTTTAGATAAAAAGGAGTCCCTCCGTTCGTCAAACGGTCAATTTTATTTAAAAGGTTCCGGTTGTCAAGCCGGACGATTCAACTTTCCGGTTTAAGTTTCAATTAACTGATGATTTAACATTATTACGATCTCGAGTACAAATTATAATAAGATTCATTTCTCCCAAAACAAATCTACCCCCGGGTAGGAAATAGGATTCCGTTGTCACGTTATTCACATGGCCAATTTTACCCTCCGGTTTTTCTATTAACGAGTTCATAACCTAACTACGAGGCGTCAATTCATAATTAGATTATGAATTCCTCAGATCGATTAAATACGTCAATACGAATACGATCAAAATAGAAAAAGATTCAATTAACTCAATTTTAATCATTTTAACTTAACAACATTTCTTTAACGAAAAGATCGAATTAAAACGATTACATAACTTTAGCTAGTTATTAGATCTAGCCTAATAACATTATAAAAGATAAAAAGATGAAAATAACAAAGAAAAACATAAACATAAATACTATAGAAAATTACCCGATTACAACCGCTGACTCAGAAATCGTCTTTTTTCCGGGCATTACAACGACTTCAGCAACACCGATCTTCCGGGAATTTCCCGAGCATTACTACCGTACTACTACTACTGAATTTATTTCGGCATAAGGCCGATTTACAAACTACAAAATAGAAAGGGAGAAAGAGATATATATATATAGTATATGGTATATATATATATTTTAGGTACAAATGATCCGTCTGCACTGAGGCTCCTATTTATAAGCAATTGATCCTTCCCGGATCGGTCCGGATTGGTGCCGGATCGATCCGGAATCCATCATTGCAAATGATCACGGTAACATGCAGCACATGATCGACGGTTATATATAATTATATATAATTATATATTAAACTTCTAAAATTCGTAACTTGAGTTGTAGATCTCTAAAAATCGTGATTTAAACGTCATTAGAAATCTCTCGGAAAACTCTACAACTTTCATCAAAGACTCTTCTTCAGAAAACGTCATTTTGATGAGCCATTTGTATTACGAGTCTTTTTCGGCATTTTCCAGTAGTACGAATCAAGTAGCCACTTGACCACCGTTTGGGTTGTAGACCTCCAATTTTCATGATTCAAATTGCATCGGAAAGCTTGTACAAATATCTTCAACTTTTACGAATAACACTTTCTCAAAACGTCGTTTGATTTGAGCCATTCCCAATACGTGTCGTTTTCGGGATTGACCACTTGATCTAGTGACGTTTCATATCTTGAGTTCTAGAAGTCCAATTGACGTGATTCAAAGTGCATCGGAACGTTTATATGAAGATCTACGACTTTCATTAAGGCCACTTCTTCAGAAAATGCCGTTTTGAAGGGCCATTCCCATCGATACTCGGGATTTTTATTTAAGAAACGATTAACCCTTTGATCATTTGACTTAGTGACGCTTTATAACTTTCTTCCAACGACTCAAATTGACTTCAAAAAGTGTCGATACTCGGGATTTCAGTTCATCTTAGGATTCTGCAAAGAAACAAACAGAAAATACCCGCGTAAAACAAACACGACACTCCGGTCACTAAAACCGGTACAAAACTAACAAAAACTTATAAAAATACGATAATTTATATAATAACTACCACTTACATATTTAGATAAAACTTAGTATTTATGACTTGATTTGATATAATAATGTTCAAAATGGTATCGAAATGGGCGAAATATCATAAAAACGATCATAAATTTATCTCTCATCACAACCCCCTACTTAGCTTTTGGTCGTCCTCGATCAAAACAAGCGATAAAACAAAATGAATAAGAGATAAATTCATGAAGATAGAAGATATAAGAGACAACCAGATGTTGCAACCGTATAGAATTACAACCAAAGCGTTATCCTCAATATAAATGTATAACAAAGTGTGTGTGTGACAAGCCTTTTCAATTTCCACTATCTTCTCTTGAATAATTCAAGCAAACTAACAAATATCCATTCAGCATACCCTAATGACTTTCCTAGGTATAGTAATGTGATTCCACACAAAGTTCTCCGTGTACTTATTAGGATAATCCCTAAAGCATATCATTCAGTTTATACTGGGGATAGTCAGAAGATAACTACGTTTTCAACCATATTTCCATTTTTTTTTTAGTCTTCACATTTGTAGCATATGCCTTCATTCCCAGCAATAGGACATTTCGTGATAACACCCTAGCTGGACTACTATCATCAGCAAATGGGAGCTTTTAAACCTCATAGTGATATAGGACGTTTCGTGATAACGCCTCATCGCACTCAAATCATTGGTAGCTACAACCAACATATAGATAGTTCATCTTAATTTGGTATTCTTCTTTAACTTATATCCTTCCTATCACATTCAAACCTTCAGATATTCACAGTACACATTCAAAAGTTAGGTACTAAGTTAATGCAAATCTCTCAGAATAACCACTAGGATCTTGAATGGATCTGATTTAAAATTTTCCGCTTTAATATCAAAGGCTTTACGTGAAGGAATTCATGTTACACAAATATATTTGGAATTACAATGCACTTACGGTTCACATTGGTTATACACATCCAAATTGATCATTATATCTTCAAATCCATGAAATATATACCTTATATGATTTATTTTAATCAACTAAATAATGCTCGAAAAAAATCGAAAACTAAGAGATTTATTGATACAAAATAAACATTAATTCCATTGTTAGACCAACGACTCCACTCCCCACTTACGAACTTACATTGTCCTCAATGTAAAGTGAGTGTAAATAAGTTGTTGGGAAAGCAATGGTGCACTAAAACAAGTCAAAACAAATACTCGGATGATAAAAAGGGTGGGTGGGTGGGTCAAAGTTATGACCGTTGTGTGTGCAAATGAAATAAAAGTGTGTGGAGTGTGACGATTGTAATGCAAAAGGGTAGATAAACACACCACATAAACTTTTATTGATTTAAAACACACAATATTCCACAAGAGTTGAACTAATACATGTCACACATTATTTTTGAAATTTAAAACAGACTAGATCATGATATGAAATATGTGACAAGTATTAACTCGAGTCTTTTATACCCCAGATCCTCAAGGGTTATTTCAAATTGTTCTAACAACCTAAGTCCAAAAAATGACGATTTGAATTTTTTTTCTTTTTTTTTCTCCATCGGGATTTTCGGATAACCACCTAATCGCTCCCGTTTAATGTCATTCAAACATTCATCCTAAGACTTGGTGAAACAAAATGAAAATCAATCCTAAGTATTAGCAAAGTATCATCCAAAGTATGAGTAATTATTATATTTAACATTTTACGGGTTTGCCTCCGGTAGCGCTTTTAGTTAACGTCGTTTGCTCGACCAAAATGATAAGGATTAACTAATATAATATACTAAACAAAACGGGATACTTCTAACAATTACTCACAAAAGCACGTAACAATTAAGCACATAATCCACTAAAAATAAATGCTTAAGGAGTAAAAGGAAGGATAGTACCCGTCATTGACTACATTTATAGTCTATAGCCGGACTTTACCGTGCTTGATTTTTAAGGCACGGTGGTGGGTCATCCTCACGCACCGCATCCTTCTTCAATACCGGTTTCCAACAGAGGTTAGACAATTCCCACCAATCCAAACGATTCTTGACCTTTTCCTTTGATTTTCGAGTTTTAGGTTTGCGAGCTTTCACATTATTGCTGAAGTCATCTTCTTCAATTACCCGCGTGTTAGTACAATCCACAGCAAAAAAAAACACAAAGTGTACACACAAGAACAAGATTCTAGTGTAATGCATGGATATTTCAATGGAATGTAAATGTTGAAGACAACGCGCTCATGATTAACTCCCAAACTTCTCCCTTACTAAAATCGTCAAGAAAACATACATACTTTTTATCCAACTTCATCTTTGTAATAGGGATAGAATGTATACCTCCCTTACCCTTGTCATTAGATGAATATGGTAAAGCTTCCTCGAATGACTGTGTTTCATCATTCTGTACCTTTTTCTTCAAAATATGCATTGGATATGGTGTTGCCTTATACGGTTGAACCGAGATGAATTTGGGTTGAGCCGGATAAGGTTCGGTTTGAATTGGCCCTTTCAAACTTGGTTCCTTCCAACTTCGCTTCCAATTCTCGATTATTTCTATTTTTATTTTATTTATTAATATTCCCTTGGGCATGATCAAGCCCTCGTTCGGTGTTTCATCACTAGTTTTGATCATTCTCGTATTTCGATTTGAAAATGATACTTGGTCAGGATTTTCCTGACTGATATGACCGCGTTTACTCTCTACTCTTAACTGCCTTTCGTAAGTGTTTAAATCAGGCCTATAAGGAGTGAGTGGGGCCTTACCACTTCTGGTCATCAACTATCGAAAAATAGAAAAATAACTTGAAATAGATAAAACCTGAATCAGATGGTGTTTCATTACTGATTTCGGCCGTTTTCATAACTCGATTTGATGATTTTTGTGGAATTGAAAATATCGAATAGAAAATAACACGAAATCGATAAAAAAAACCACATTTTTTTTTTCTCTCGGTAATTACCGACTCCACTCGGTATTTACCGAGTGTATTTTTTTTATTTTTTTTTATTATTATTTTTTTAATTGGTATCTTACCAATAGGTAGGTACCAACAAAAATAAACGAACCGCGTTTACTTTCTACTATCGAAAATAGAAAATAACTCGAAATTGGTAGAAGAAGAAAATTGGTAACTAAAAGAAGGTAGATACCAACGGAAAATAAAAATAGAAATGTGATAAGAAGAGTGTTGACTTATTCTAGAAATTTTGAGCTAATACAAGTAGTAACCCTAGACACAAAGAAAGAAATTAGCGACGTTTTCCCCGGCAACGGCGCCAAAATGCAGACAGACCTAAACCTAACCTTGGAAACGGCGCCAGAAAGCTGACGGACATTACCTAGGCTATCTGAGATCCTAACCGGCAGATATACGGGTCAAATTGTAGCTCTAGTCCGGTGAGTCAGTCGTATTCCTCAGGAAAACATGGTAATTCTTTTAAGTGGGGTTAAACACCAAGAAGCTATTATTAGCTCGATCTAAGTCGCAGGTTTATAACATTTTCCTCGGGTTAGATAGTTAGATAAGTTAGATGTTAGAGTAAACAGTAAATAAAATTAAACTATACTAATATAATATATATATATATATATATATATATATATATATATATATATATATATATATATATATATATATATAAATATATAGGTACCAAAATATAATATATAAACCAAACTAGCCAAAGTATATGTAATCAATTTACTCGATCTTTTCAATTAACGGAATGTGTTCGATCTTCCTTTTTAGGTCCAATTGAGTAAATGAAACGGTGTACTCCTAAACTAGACAACTCCTCCTCACACGAGCGTATGAAATTGTCATATGTCCATTGTCATCAGTCCAAGGTCCACAACTGTTACGGTTTTTCTGAACAGGTCCCGAGTACAAATCTACCTTTAGATAAAAAGGAGTCCCTCCGTTCGTCAAACGGTCAATTTTATTTAAAAGGTTCCGGTTGTCAAGCCGGACGATTCAACTTTCCGGTTTAAGTTTCAATTAACTGATGATTTAACATTATTACGATCTCGAGTACAAATTATAATAAGATTCATTTCTCCCAAAACAAATCTACCCCGGGTAGAAATAGGATTCCGTTGTCACGTTATTCACACGGCCAATTTTACCCTCCGGTTTTTCTATTAACGAGTTCATAACCTAACTATTTAGGCGTCAATTCATAATTAGATTATGAATTCCTCGGATCGATTAAATACGTCAATACGAATACGATCAAAATAGAAAAAGATTCAATTAACTCAATTTTAATCATTTTAACTTAACAACATTTCTTTAACGAAAAGATCGAATTAAAACGATTACATATCTCTTTAGCTAGTTATTAGATCTAGCCTAATAACATTATAAAAGATAAAAGATGAAAATAACAAAGAAAAACATAAACATAAATACTATAGAAAATTACCCGCTTACAATCATATCGACTGTAAATCGTTTTTCCGGGCATTACAACGACTTCAACAACACCGATCTTCCGAATTTCCCGAGCATTACTACCGTAATACTACTACTGAATTTATTTCGGCATAAGGCCGATTTACAAATTACAAAATAGAAAGGGAGAAAGAGATATATATATATAGTATATGGTATATATATATATTTTAGGTACAAATGATCCGTCTCTGCACGAGGCTCCTATTTATAAGCAATTGATCCTTCCCGGATCGGTCCGGATTGGTGCCGGATCGATCCGGAATCCATCATTGCAAATGATCACAGTAACATGCAGCACATGATCGACGGTTATATATAATTATATATAATTATATATTAAACTTCTAAAATTCGTAACTTGAGTTGTAGATCTCTAAAAATCGTGATTTAAACGTCATTAGAAATCTCTCGGAAAACTCTACAACTTTCATCAAAGACTCTTCTTCAGAAAACGTCATTTTGATGAGCCATTTGTATTACGAGTCTTTTTCGGCATTTTCCAGTAGTACGAATCAAGTAGCCACTTGACCACCGTTTGGGTTGTAGACCTCCAATTTTCATGATTCAAATTGCATCGGAAAGCTTGAACAAATATCTTCAACTTTTACGAAGAACACTTTCTCTGAAAACGTCGTTTTGACGAGCCATTCCCAATACGTGTCGTTTTCGGGATTGACCACTTGATCTAGTGACGTTTCATATCTTGAGTTCTAGAAGTCCAATTGACGTGATTCAAAGTGCATCGGAACGTTTATATGAAGATCTACGACTTTCATTAAGGCCACTTCTTCAGAAAATGCCGTTTTGAAGGGCCATTCCCATCGATACTCGGGATTTTTATTTAAGAAACGATTAACCCTTTGATCATTTGACTTAGTGACGCTTTATAACTTTCTTCCAACGACTCAAATTGACTTCAAAAGTGTCGATACTCGGGATTTCAGTTCATCTTAGGATTACGCAAAGAAACAAGCAGAAAATACCGCGTAAAACAAACACACGACACTCCGGTCACTAAAACCGGTACAAAACTAACAAAAACTTATAAAAATACGATAATTTATATAATAACTACCACTTACATATTTAGATAAAACTTAGTATTTATGACTTGATTTGATATAATAATGTTCAAAATGGTATCAGAAATGGGGCGAAATATCATAAAAACGATCATAAATTTATCTCTCATCAGGTACTTTGGTCCATGTAGATATATTATGTCCTTAAAAGTCCAACAGATTCCTTTATGTCCTTATGAGGCTAATAAGTATAAAAAAACTATACCTTTTAAGAAATTAACCCTAATTTGTTTTAGGGAAAATTAGGTTTTAGTCGACTTTCCGTCCTGTATATAAATTTTAATCCAGTTTGTATTTTTTTTTGGGGCAATGGTCCAAAAGGACACATATTGAACTTAATTAGGCAAATACGACACTTAGGAATCTTATTTGGTTATAAGGACACAAAATTAATACATAGACCAATCTACCCTCAATTAATTTATAATAAAAAAAAAAGGCGCGCTGAAGGAGGTAACGTGTTGTATTGCTGCTTTATATCATATTCAGGATGCTAACTTCTTAATTGTGTTTTTTTTTCCCTGGATACTAAAACATGGTTTTTTTTTGTTTTTTTTTCTGGATACTTTTTTTTTGAGGGGATTTTCTGGATACTAAAACATGTTTTTTTTCCCCGGTGACCACTGCATTGACCACCGTGATAAATTGACCACCCCGATGCAACGACCATCTCGATGAAGAGACACCGCGATAAATTGACACCGCGATTCAGAAACATCGTGATATTATGACATTTGACGATGCAAAGACACCGCGATGCAAAGACATAGCGATGAAGTGACACCGCGATGCAGAGACACCGCATTAACCACCACGATGCATTAACCACCACGATACATTCACCACCGCTATGCAATGACCACCCCGATGCAACGACCACCCCCGATGCATTGACTACCGCGATGCATTGACCACCTCGATGTAGAGACACCGCGATGAAGTGACACCGCGATGCAAAGACCACCCCAGATCCATTGACCACCGCATACAGTGGCCACCCCCGATGCATAGACACCACCATGCAGTGACCACCCCAGATACAGAGGCGCCGCGATGTAGAGACACCTCGATGTAGAGACACCTCAAATGCAGTGACAATCGCGATGCATTGACCACCGCGATGCATTGACCACCCTCAATCTATTGACCACCACGATGTAGTGGCCACCCCGATGTAGAGACACCTTGATGCAGTGACCACCCTCGATGCAGAGACACCACGATGCAGTGACCACCCCCGATACAGAGACGCCTGTAGAGACGCCTCGATGCAAAGACACCTCAAATGCAGTGACCATCGCGATGCATTGACCACCGCGATGCAGTGGCCACCCCGATGCAGTGACCACCCGCGATGCAGAGACACCGTGATGAAGTGACAACGCGATGTAGTGACCACCCCAGATGCAGTGACCACCCCCGATGAAGAGACACTGCGATGCAGAGACACCGCGATGCAGAGACATCACGATGTTATAACATTTGACGATGCAGTGACCACCCGCGATGAAGTGACACCGCGATATATTGACCACGCCAGATCCATTGACCATCTCGATCGCGGTGACCACATCCGATCGCGGTGACCACCACAGATCTGAGAGACACGCGATCGCGGTGACCACCCCGATCTGAGAGACACTACGATGCAGAGACACCGCGATGAAGTGACACCGCGATGTAGAGATATCGCGATGTTATAACATTTGACGCTGCAGAGACATCGCGATTAAGAGACTCCGCGATGAAGTTACACCACATTGCCGAGACACCGCGATGCAGAGACACCACGATGAAGTGACACCGCATTGCAGAAACGCCGTATTGCAGAGACGCCGTATTGCAGAGACATCGCAATGTTATAACATTTGACGATGCAGAGACACCGCGATGAAATGACACCGCATTTTAGGGACACGACGATGCAGAGACACCACGATGAAGTGACACCGTAATGCAGAGACACCGTGATGAAGTGACACCGCGATGCAGAGACACCGCGATGAAGTGACACCGCGATGCGGTGACCACCACGATGCGAGAGACACCCGATCACGAGAGACACCGCGATGCAGAGAGATACGTGATGAAGAGACACGCGATGTCTCTTTAGCGTTTAAAAAAAATCACATCCATGAAAAAAAAATCAAGTCAAAAAAAAAAAAAAAAAAAAAAACTGTGAACACCATTAAAGTGACATCAACAATTTATGCAGTGACATCAACATTTATGCAGTGACATCGACAATCATATATGCAGTGACATCAACGTTTTATGCAGTGACATCGGTAATGTTATGTAGTGACATCAATGTTTTATGTAGGAACCAATATGCTGGAAACATGCCAAAACATGTAATAGCATAATATTTCATTGAAAAAATGCCACATTACACGGCACCGGTAGAATTGAGATCACCACTACAAAGTGAGCATACCCGTCATCAAATAAGCTACTTTCAAGCGCCGCCCGTAATGGCATCAAGCGCCTCCCATCTATACAACTCTGTAATTCGTGGTTCTTCCATACGCAAGTACCAACACAAAATAATTTGATATGTACCTTAGAAGTTAGAAGATGAATGCAAGATAAATTGAAATAAAGTTAATAGCCGAATCTAGATTATGCGAAGTGCTGAGATATGCAGAATACTGAATACGTGGATCCGGTGTGTATCCGTGTCGAATATGTATCGAGATACAAGACACACTACCAAGCGAAACAAAACAACAAACATGATTTTATGGATGCAAGGGTAGAGAATGATGAACTACTTGTTGCATCATCATCGGCTAATCTTTTTTATAAAAAAACTTTTTATGCACGATTTCTTTGGTGTTAGCCCAAACGCCACCGATGTTTCGGTTGCGGAATCCCGATGAAGGAGTGGAGCGGGTTGAAATTCGGCACCGTTGCCGTCATCGGCGATCTCGTGACACAAGGCATACTACTCGGTTCGAAGCGATAGCTCGAGCTCAAGGCACGTATCGACTGCTCACACCTTGCCACCGCAAATGATCAAAAATTGATTGTTCATTTGAATACAAAACTTGACTCCGTATGTCCATGGAAAACTATTACGCTTCCCACTAAATTGAATGCTAAGGCGAATGTTGAGCATGTTCAAAGATCGAAGACGCTTCCTATTAATATAAGCGATAACTTGCACTGTGATTGAGCAAGTGCAAGATCGACTACCAACAAATTCTCGCAAAAATTCTTCACCATTGGAGTGCATCACGACTTTTAAGCATCAAAGCATTTTGTTGTGTGCTGTTTCCAAAAAAAAAAAAAAATCATTTTGATGTCCATTGCAACTCTAGAACATTATAATTCAGTGGTTATACACTGATAGAGTATATTAGGTACTAATAGAAATGCAAAAGCAATAAAACACCCAAGTATTTCAAGTTTATAGTATCCATTTTCTTCTCAATAAGACCCCAGTTGATGGCTCGTTGAATTTTACACTATTCATCTTCTTCTCCGCGATTGCATTTGCCGCCGGATCGGCGAGAGTTCAAGCTAGGAGGGTTCAGACCGACCAGATTTGTCTTACGCCGGCCGGAATCTATATAAAAGGAGTTCAGGCATCAATCAACAAGAGATTTGCTGCTCACACTTCGGGGGATCAGACTGACCGGATTCGTCTTACGTCAACGGAATCGGGCATAAAAGAAGTTCAACAACCATCGACGGCAGCTCTTCGGATCCATTGCCACCAGTGGAGAAGAACTCGCCAAGGCTTTCAATCTTCTATTGAGCAACTGGAAACGGGTTTCGGTCGGGAGATAAGATTTAAGGGTAATAGTGGAAAAACAATTGGAATGTGTCCTTATAAACAAATAAGATTTAAATGTGTCCTAAATGCTCATTAAATGTTGAAACTAGTCCTTATAAACAAATATCCATTATTTTTTTTGTTAATTTAAAGACAAAATATTTACTATTTTACCCTTTCTTTTAATCCCAATCAAAATTAATCAAAATTTAATCGACGTCGGCCCTCTCTTTTCTTGCCATTCTCTTCTTACCAAGCTCCTCTCTCTTTCCGATAAATCCGGTGATTTTGCCGGCACCACATTTGCTGCCTCTCATTTCCGATATATACTCACCGGCGCGTAGCAAAATGGCTCAAGACGATCAAGAAAGATTCTCCGATTCTTCTTCGGATTCTGAGCAGAGGAAAATAGTGATGTTGTTGATCGGAGTCCTCTGCTATTTCGTCTCCAAAATGATGCGCTCCACCCCAGTTCCTGATCTTAAACTCATCAAAGAAGGGTAATAATTTATTTTTGTACTTTTTATTATTGTTGTTTGGATCTGAGATTGCTTTCGCTTCTTGTCTTTCTGATTTGTAATTGCGCCTGTCTATGCTTTGTATTTTGTAATTGGTATTGTTTTTTTTACATTGAAATTGCAGCTGAGAAACTTGGGCTTCCATTGATAAAACCTTATCCCGCAAAAGGAAATGAAAATAAAAGAGAATTCGAAAAAGGAGTGAATTTTGCAGTAGTAGGAGCTACAGCACTTGATGATTCCTTCTTTAGAGAATGAGGAATCCATAATCCATTCACCAATGTATCTTTAGGAACTCAATTGCATTGGTTCAAACAGATGCTGGCATCGAAATCTTCAGGTAAACAACACTGATTATCTAATTGGAAAAGGAAAAAAAATCCGATTTCGAATACTGTATTTCTTTGATTGGCTGTTTTATAGAAACATATGTTGGCATTGTGTATTTGATGATAGTTTGTGTTTATCTCATTTATTAAACATGATTTTTTTTGTTTGTTTATTAAACGAACGATGACAAACAAGCTTGGCTTGAGACCTAAATGAACAAGAGTTTGAACAACACAAGATCTTAGCATTTGCTCTTACCTTTAACTAGGGAAAGGGTTGCAAGATATAGATTACGTTTTCTGAAAATTTGAAGCATTGGTAGATCAATGATAGGCTTAATGAAGGCCTTGTGTTTTGAAAAACTATTTGTATTGCAATTTGCAAGTCAGTTTTATTGTGGGAGCATCTTTTGCCATTTTAAACAGACGCCTATATTGTTCACTTGGTTTTGTTATCAAAACATGAAGTAAAATTTAAAAATGGATATTTGAGTCAGGTTTCAAGTGGGAAACTTGATCATAATTCAGGTTGACATGTTCATCTTACTGAATGATTTTCTGAAATGAATAAATGGTTTCTGATGAAGCTTGATTAGCACTAGCAATCCATTTGTCGTGGTTGACCACCATTTTCAACGGGCATTAGACTAGTGTGTTACTTTGTTGGTGTGTTACTTTGTTGAGAACAAAAATAGACTAGTGTGTTACTTTGTTGGTGTGTTACTTTGTTGAGAACAAAACTAGACTAGTGTGTTACTTTGTTGGTGTGTTACTTTGTTTGTGTGTTACTTTGTTGGTGTGTTGCTTGGTTGGTGTGTTACTTTGTTGGTGTGTTACTTTGTTGAGAACAAAAATAGACTAGTGTGTTACTTTGCTGGTGTGTTACTTTGTTGAGAACAAAAATAAACTAGTGTGTTACTTTGTTGGTTACTTTGTTGGTGTGTTACTTTGTTGAGAACAAAACTAGACTATTGTGTTACTTTGTTGGTGTGTTACTTTGTTAGTGTGTTTCTTGGTTGGTGTGTTACTTTGTTGGTGTGTTACTTTGTTAAGAACAAAATAGACTAGTGTGTTACTTTGTTGGTGTGTTATTTTGTTGAGAACAAAAATAGACTAGTGTGTTACTTTGTTGGTGTGTTACTGTGTTACTTTGTTCGTGTGTTACTTTGTTGAGAACAAAAATAGATTAGTGTGTTACTTTGTTGGTGTGTTACTTTGTTGAGAATAAAAATAGACTAGTGTGTTACTTTGTTGGTGTGTTACTTTGTTGAGAATAAAAATAGACTAGTGTGTTACTTTGTTAGTGTGTTACTTTGTTGAGAACAAAAATAGACTAGTGTGTTACTTTATTGGTGTGTTACTTTGTTGAGAACAATTTTGATGATCGGTGTTCTAAATCAAAACACACTAAAGATGATATTTCTGTCATTAATGGATTCAAACCCCCTCCCTTACATTGGAAAGCATACTAAAGATGATATTTCAGTCATTAATGGATAAGAAATGCAATGGATATTTGGCCTATGTGGTTGAAGATTGTTGATTCAAATGGTTATGTTTGTGTTTTTTTGTCTTTAGAAATTGGAGGAGCCTAGATTCTCTATTGATGAGCCCGAACAGATGCTATTTGATGCATTTTCTGATTCATACATCTTTCATGGAGTTTGATGTGGTGCGAATTTGAAGGATGAAGGTCCATAGATGGTAAAACGGACTGCTTTTGTCTTCAAAAACTTGAAGAATGTTTTAGTTTCATTGATAGACTTTTTGATTACATCCAATAGTATTATGCTTTTATTCTCTTGATTCCCCCGGAGTTGCATCTCCATAATGCTTTCATAGATTGTTTCATTAGGATATGAAGCATTTTTTGATAGATTATTGTATTACGCAATGTTAATGGTGATATTTTGGATGTTAATAAAATGTATTCTTGTGTTCTTTGTGTTCTTTTGTGTTACCGTGTTACACAAAGAACACAACAACGTAATGTTATGTAAACGCTTCGATAAAATTCGGCTTTCAAATACTACGTCGAAAGAGTATCAAACGCGGTCTCAAAATGAAGATAAAAAAAAAGTATGAACTTTGGTGAAACAATTTTGATGATTGGTGTTCTAAATCAAAAATTGCGGTCGTTTATAAGAATAAAACTCTCCGGTTAATATAAATATTTTTTCGTTTTTCAAAATATACGTCGGAAGGGTACCGTGTTTGGGCTCAAATTGAAGAGCAAAAAAAATATGAATTTTGGCGAAAAAATTTCAACAATCGGAGTTGTAAATCAAAAGTTACGGGTGTTTGAAAAAAAAAAAATAAAAAATAAAAAAACACAAACCTGAAGCAGCGCACGTACTGAAGCATGTGTATATGCACGTCCATTTCAATAAAAGGGGTATTTTTTTTCGTCTGAAATTTTTTTGTCCTTTTTACAGCTTAGAAAAATGAGTGTGTCCTATTTATTCATTTTGTAAATATTTTTGTCATTTTCCCTCGATCCCCTTTGTTTTAAGTAATAAAGCCACACGACACTAAATTCAATCAGCCCAATTCAAGAAAAAGGCTCAAGACTTAGTTAAATTCAATCAGGACAATTTAAATTCAAACAAAGCAACATTTATCTCTCCTAGATCACACATCAAGATTGTTTTGTTTTGAAGACAAGATGATGCGGTGGTGATCATCACCTTGTTGTGGTTGATTTGGAAGACAAGATGTTGGGCGCTTTTCGAAAATAAAGAGGTTCATGTATCATCCATTATTATTTGAGCGCAAGGTGAAGCTAAGGAATATTTCAAAACTCAGTTGGAACTGTCTCAAATTCCTCAGCCTTCGATGTGGGATTCCGTATGGCAACCCCCACCCTTGGATAGTGTAAAATTCAATGTCGACGGTGCTTTTCAAAATCAATCAGTACGTAGCTATTGGAAGAGTGCTAAAAAATGGATATGGTGGCATTATCCATTCTTTTTCAAGAAAGCTTGAAGGATGTTTCGAATTTTATGTAGGCGAAGCTCTAGCTAGTCTACCACGCTATCATCTTAATTAACCACTACTTGAGGTTTCATTCGTGTCGTTTTTTAGGGAGACTCTCTTACGGTATATCAAAAATTGACATCACATGATGCTGATTTATTGAAGACTTTCGCACTATATTTGTTGGCATGTTTCACTTCTTATAACTTCTCATTTGTCAAGAGAACAGAAAATTTGGAAAAGTATAAATATAGGCACTAAATATTAGGGATCTTTCCCCCGTGTGAATGTAATCATGACGTCTTTGTTTGATAAAACTGAATAAAAATGTTTTCTTCCCTAAAAAAAATATATTTTAAAGCTATCTATTTATCTGTCACATACCATTTCCCAAATTCCAGAGGATGAAGAGAGACTTTATGGTGCAACGGTTGTAAGAAAGTTGTACCAAGTGGCATACATTAGAGCCTCTTGGTATGGTTGAGAGGTTAGAAATGAATGGTTGTAATGTATGCCACTTGGTACAACCTTGCTACAACGGTTGTATTATAAAATTTGTCGAGGATGAACAGTACATCCTACAGCCTAGCATGTTTGAGAATATGTCCGTCCTTGGATTTAGGCCCACCAGACCAATCCTCAGGGCCCATTTAAAGTGTAATTACTAAAGACTTTCAATTTTGTGTTAAGCTGGTAGTATTAGTATATTTTTAGTCCAATAGTATATTTTACATCTAATGATACTTCAGCTATAAACTTAGTATGATTCAAAATTTATTCATAGTTTTAACTCAAATTATGTTACTCTTATTTCACATACCTCAACAATATCACAAGAGATAATTAATGGTTTGTCATATACTCGACTGAAAAACCTTTGGCATTGATTGATTACACATATTTAAATAATACTTTTGTCACTAAAATGATAGAGGTCAAATGTTGAAATTACATATGTGTCTATATATAGAGAGACACACACGTACATAGATATACATATACATATATACACACGTGTCTGTGTGTCTGTGAGAGCGCGCGCATGCTTTTAGTATTTAAAATGACAATAATCAAGGCCTACGGCTCCAGATTACACAATGATTCGTTCGGTTGATTAATTTTGTTATCAATACTTTCGTTCAACCATACTTGAAACAAGAGGATATTTTCCTTGAAAATCCCTTGTGATGTTTCAATCAGTACCGTATCGAAGAAAAAATCTAGTCATAAATGATACTTGGGATTTATAGAGATATCGACAACATAGTGGTAAGTAGTTATGATCATACCGTACGAATAAAACCAACGTGGAAATGTAGAGGGAATGTTGTCCATGATCTCAACTAGGCCTGTAAACGAGCCGAACCCTACCGAACCCTGGCAGGGTTCGGCTCGGCTAGGTGTGTTCGAACCTTAAGCTCGGCTCGGCTCGAAATGGCCGAGCCTTATATTTTCATTATTCGGCTCGGGTTCGGGCTGGTATTTGGGGAAAAAAGCTCGGCTCGGTTCGGCTCGAACATGTCGAACCGTTCGAACATGTTCGGCTCGAATCGGGTTTTAAAAAAATCGAACATGTTCGCTCGGTTTTAAAAAACATGTTCGCTCGAATCAGATATGAATTTATGATATACAAGCCGAACATGTTCGGCTCGACCACCGAATATCTAATTTGTAAGGTTCGGCTCGAAGTTCGAACCCACGAAACGAGCCCGAATCGAGCTTTTTTGAGCCGAATACTCCGGATCGAATCGAATACTTAGGTTCATTTACAGCCCTAATCTCAACCATGGTGTACAGGATGAAGGAGTAATCCATAAATAATGTTTAAAGAAAATCGTGTAACTATAAGTCAATTTTAGGAGGAATGGTATGCTCCGAGCCAGAGACCTATTTATGGCTTCAACCTTCAAGGTACGTTTGGGAGCGGCTACCAAGCATAAAGAGAGTCTCCGACCCGTCTATGGTCTTGGTGGAGATTCCAAATTAGTGACTAAAAGCATGCCGAGTTTGAGACCGGTTTGTGGCCTCAAGAGAGATTCCAAATCACGAAAGAGCACATGCCAAACCTAAGACTTGCTTGAGCCATCGGATGACGGTATGTATGATCATAGAAACATCTACCGATATTGAGTATTGTCTCGAGTATGGTCTAACCATGTCATCTGGCTCCCTTATGGGTTATAAGGGATTGCATCTGTGGTCTTATTTCAGATATATATATCAAAAAGAAAGTTGATTTAACCTGAAGAATATTGTTACAATGATTGACACAACACGTTTCTACACCATTAATAATGATTTATAACTCATTGATAATTATTATATATCTCACTATAATAATGTTTTCTTTAAAGACGCATGCTTAGTTCTCTTGTGGCAATATCATCTTTCAAAATACCACATTCCCCCTCAAAAGAAAAAAAAGAAAAACACATCACATTTTTTTGGGATTAACACTTTGACCTTATTAGCGGCCTGTATTTGTAATGATCTTTGGTTATCATCCCATAAGAATCCAGAAAGCAAACTTTCAACTACTAAAGAAGAAAAAGGTGCTTGACTAATTAGATTGTTGTACAGTAATAATTAGATTGTTGTACAGTAATACTTTCAGTCCTAAAATATAAATTCGTTTAGCTTTTTAAATTTGTTATATAATATAAATCCATTTAAAATACTAATGGAGTATTTATTACATATTTTTTCATTTTACCCCTAATTTATTATTATACATTCACATATTTTACAACTATTACATTAATGAGAGAGTCAAAGGCATTCTAGACTTTTACCATTCAAATTAATGACACTTAACCACTTTTTTAATCCGTGTGAAAAGATCTAAACAGACTTACAATTTGGGACATAGGTAGTATACTAAAAACAAAGTTGAAGCCGTTCCTCCATAAGATAAGACAAGACAGAACAATACTTGTTTTGAATTCTTCACATTCTCGAGCGACATGGGTATGATCCAGAAGTCATACACGTGACATTCTTAAAGCTGTCTACTAGGCCATAAGAGAATGGGCCAAACCAGACTTAGCCTACTATTGGGCCCATTTCTCGAAGGTTTCAATCAGGGCTTTACTGACCTCGTTTCGGTTGTCCTCAAATTAAGTATACACAAGTCGTGAGTTTGGCTCAGTTCAGACTCACTAAACATCATTTCAGCTCGGTACAGGTTACCTGCAGCTTCTGATAGCCGGCATGACACAGAGTGTCTACAGTCTTGTATTGCCAACCGGATGACATGCTCATCCTGGTCGCTCATGAGAAATAACAGATCGCCCCCAAGCTCAAAATGCGGTTTTAACTCATTAAAGAGCATAATCTCACGATTGATATTCATTAACCGTCATTATCTCATGATTGATTTCATCTTTTGATACTAGCCTAATTGAATCAGAACTGCTCCACAATAGCATCATAATCACCCTCAATCACAAGCCACGAAATCAGAGATTCATACACTAACTCCCCCACGTGAGACTCCTATAAGAGCATTGTCCTCATTTTCAGAACTATATTAATTGACTTGATCCAAACAATTTGAGTACGTAGACAGTCTCATTAACACGGACATAAATCATCAACAAAACCATCAGTTTATTTAGATTTATCCTAAAAAAATCCAATTACTCAAAATTATATCTAGACTATTTGCAGCACGATATCCCTCAAACTGAGGCGGCGAGGGTGTTTGTTGATGCAGCCCCGGAAGCAGGGGCAATGAGATGGTGTCTACGACGGTGCTTAGCTTTAGGTGTAAAAAATCTAGTCTGTTCATCAGATTGTTTAATTCTTGTAGGTTTCTGTAATAGTCCTAGTCCACCTCCCTGATTGTAGAAAGAATTGTAGAGGACATTAAAGTCTTTATGCACAGAAATTTTTGATTTTTATCTTATTTCAGATGTGTTGAAAGGAAAGCGAGCAATGTTCTGGCGCGTGACTGAACTACGCCTTCTCTTTCAAGTCGATTTTGGTTTTTTTGGAAAGAAGGCCAGACAGATTTGCCATATATACACGTATTAAATTAATGAAAGCTTCCGTTTCCTGGGGGAAAAAATACAAATGGAGTTGTCTTTCATATCAAAGTATCGTGCAACTTTTCTCATTGGAATGATCTTTTATTTATTTTTTCTATCAAATCAAAACATGTATTATGATATCACAATCACTCCTAAAGAAAATAAGATGTCTTTGAATCGACAATTCAATTGTTGACCACTTAAAAAATGTGTTGAACATTCAGGGAAGAAGAAAGAAACGTCAAACACTTGTGTGGGCTATATATATATATATATATATATATATATATATATATATATATATATATATATATATATATATATATAAAATGCTATCCAACATAAGTATGTTATTGTTTTTATTTTCAATTTTTTATTGGTTCTGGATAATCAAATCATATATATCACTTCGGATCAAGCTTAAATTTGCATAAAAGTTTATGTTTCCACATTAAAATATTCCTTCATCTCTATAGCTTGATGTAAATTCTTTAATTAACTTTAATTTTCGTGTGATCGAAAAAAAAGAAACTTTAATTCTCATATATTAAACCATTCACGGTTTAAGTTATATCATATACAATCTCATAAATCTTTTAAAAAGTTGAACGGTTCAATTTTAAGATGTAATATCAATGTAAAACCCCATCTTACAGGAGTAACAAGACAATTGTTTCAAGACCGAGACATGCTCGACGCTTCGGATGACCAGTTTATATGATCGTAGAATCATGCATCGATGGTAAGTTAAGTCTTGATAATGGTCTAACCATGTCATCCGAACATATTCTGGGCTACAAGAAAATGCATTCGTATTTTAAGCTTTCTGCGATTATTGGTCATGTGTTGGTAGGTTTATTTCAGTCTCAAAAATATTAAATGGCATAAAAAATTATGTCATAATAATTAACACACCACATTTTTAAAACATTTATAATGATGTATATGTTGAAAAAGTTTGTGATTAAATCACTATTCAGGATCTAGTTAATGTTAAATCAATGTAAACGTACTAATGCCAAAATTAAACCGGAAACGTACATGGATCCGTTAGAATTATACTCTAATTGCAGTCCCATGAATTATACCAGGGCCGGCCCTCGCATTTGTTGGGCTTAAGACCAAGTTTCCGAATTGGGCCTTTTAGTTATAGTTGTCTTCTTTTTTTTTGAAAAACATACTTATCGCGTTTTTAACATCCGTAAGTACAAAATTCAAGATATTTGTTAGATATTTTATTCACAAAGTCTGTTTTTATTTTTGTTTTGAATGTGTTGTTGCACACTGAGTGCGACAGGTGTCGCCGAAACCTAAATGAACCTATGCAAATGACACGTGATTTCGTAGAGGGGTTTTTATTGGGACACATCCTTTGAAAATGAACTGTTTTGTTCTTTCGCGAAGAGGGACATTATCTTTTCGTTGTCTATATATAGAGAGACATCGCGATTCGGTGTGAAAGATAATGAAGTTTTTTAGAAGCATCATCAAGATAAACATATTGTGTCTCTAAAGTAAGTCTCTATTGAATCTCGAGAGAGATCTTAAAACATCTCTTTAAAGAAACATTTTATACGCGCCTTGGAGATCATTCAATTCTGTTTGTTTTATCACATTTTTCTATTATTATTGATAGTCTCAAAACACGCCTACAAAAGTAGTCTTTTCTAGCGATATTTTAAACAAAACCAAATTCATACGTATACATAAAACATACTTACATATTACTATTTCAAGATCGCTTCTTGCAACACATTTTAGAGGCGAAATCACTAATCAAAGTAGAATTGTCAATTTCATTAACCATATTCTTCTCAATTGAGAATTTGAGAATAGAATTTATCATTTATGAATGAGAAATTGAAAGAAGGAAAGGAAAACAAAAAAAAAATTAATAAATCAATAGCTCAAGCGGCAGGGGAGCTGGGGAAACGAAGGCAGGACTGAAGGGGAGGGCCGGAACTTAGGAGTGAAAAATGAATTCTATCTATTTTTGTTTGTTTTATTTATTTTTGTGTGTGTTTTTTTTATATAATATAGATATGTATAATAAATTAATAATATAGATAAAGTCATAAAACAAAAAAAAAACTTGTTTGTATATATCTATTTTTTTGGGTCACAAGTAATTTTTTTTTGGGGTCTTTATTTATCAATTAAAAAAAAAAATTGGGGCTTTATCAAAAAGAAAATTAACATATTATATTAGGTTGGATCGGATTAAATCTACACGATTTTTTTTTTTTTTTTAACTAAATACGAATTAGGCGCCCGACACACACACCGCTTAAGGCTGGCCTCGCCAAATTTCAAGATAGGGCGGCCTGAATTATACTCTAATTCATAAAATCTTTCGTTTAATAAAATCTTTCGCTTCTCGGAGGAAAAAAAAAAAAGAATTATACTCTAATTGCAATCCCATAATAAATCCAGAAAGCAAACTCAATTATTTAATTAAGTACCGGCCTAGACATGAAAAATAAAAAAAATAAGACAAGACAGAACAGTCCATTGAATTCTTCACCTAGCTTCTGGAGCAAAGGATAATAGTCTCATGAATAGACAAATGGAACTCCTACATAGAAATCTTTCACTAACAAATCAAAGGATCTTGTCTTTTTGTACATTAGAATGATCCTTATCAATCAATTAATGAATGTATTATATCACAACTTTATAGTAAAAAAATAAAACTCCTAACATTAAATAAAACAAGGAGATATGATAGTGGATTTTACGGTCTAGCTAACAGAATTCAAAACTACGTTGTTTTGATGAAAACATATTACATTTTACAGGTCATAATAGTCTCTCATTAATGATACTGCTAATTGCGAGCTTTTTTTTATAGGTTTCTTCCAATATAAGTATTTTAAAATTTTATATTTCCACATCAAAAAATTTGTTCCTCTTTAATTACTTGGTGTAAATTCATGAAGTTTTCATAAATTAAACCTTTCGAAATTTAGTTTTTTTCACTTAATTAAGCTTTCATATATCAGTTAAAAATTAAGTTGAATGGTTCAATTTTAAGATGTAATATCATTGTCAACCAAGCCTCTTATTACAGGAGTAACAGGACAATTCTTAGCATCAACTGTTTTCATAACATTAATATATATCTTTCTATATTCAAACCCTTTCTTAGAGGGCAATTCGTTTCACATTGCTAAATTTAATTAATTATAAGAGAATAATTTAGTTGGAAATGGTAAATGGTCCTTCTTGTCTTTATTGCTAACGCTAAGTGTAACAATAGAGATATACCATTCAAGCAAGGGTACATGTTAGAAAATTTGGAAGTAGCTAGGCAGCTGAACTTGCATCCAATTCAAGTAAAAAGTGGGGTGGCGTGGGGGGGGGGGGGTGTGGGGGGCTGGCAGGGACGGATCCAATGTATTAAGGGGTGCACGGCCCCCACTCAACTTTTTTTGTGCGAAGTTACTAAAATATCCCTCTAATAATATTAAGGATCGTGTATGTATATTATTTCAGACAAATTCTAATGTAATTACTTATTTAGTTCAACTAGTTAGAAGTATTACTATTATACTTGAGGTCACTTGTTCAAAACCCTTACAGTTGAATTGGAAGTATTTGGTCTTAATAAGATTTATGATGAAATAAATTGATTTTAGTGTTAATTAAGTAAGTCTAAGCATGCCCCTCATGATTTTCACATTCATTTTTTTTTTTTTGAAACAGAGATCTTTATTAAATAACGTATGGGAATAGCCCCCACCGTGGCAAACAATTTTGAAACAGAGTGCTAATCGGCTAATCAGCAACTAAAATAAGCAATGGAAATTTTGTGTGAAGCAAGCTATTCTTCAATACCCCAAACTAAACGAAGGTCCTTTGCTCTTTTAATCGCCTTCGAGATGAAAACTTGTGACGGGGGCCTGTCCGAGTTTGGATCATGGACGACCTTATTACGCTAATACCAAATACCATAACAAACTTCACGAAACACATAGGGCCATTTGTTAGCCTTTCGAAGGTTGCTAATAATCCAGTTTTTATGGCTCGATTGCAAAGAAGCGCTCCCACTCCATATCCGGGACTATACTTCGCCATATTGAGTAGGAATAATCGCAATCGCGAAGGGCATGGAGAGTAGTTTCGTTGTGGTGATTGCATAAGCCGCATTCGGTGTAAAGCAATTCGCCGATGGAATAGAAGCTTCCCACCATGAGGTCATCATGACCAATCGCCATGAAGGAAATTGTATCGCATGGGGCCTTTCAAACTCCATATCAACCTCCAAGGATCTCTCTGTTGGTTATCTTGACAATCCAATTGCCAATTATAAGAACTCTTAATGTTGTACTTTCCTTCGTGGAAGGGTGCCAAATCACCTCGTTATTAGCAACCACACGAAACCTCTTGGAGGACCTTGTCGCTACATAAATCCCTTTCCAAGTCGTAGAGGCATCGAGTTTTGGTTTCTCAAAGGGGCTCCCGTATTTGTTTATAAGGATCGAAACCCAAAGGGAGGAATCATCCGTTAAGAGTTGCCATGTGAGCTTTCCTAGTAAGGCTACGTTCATGGCTTCAATATTTTTGAAACCAAGCCCCCCCTCACTTTTCGGTTTACAATGTTGATCCCACGCCACTGAATGTAATTTTCTCTTGCCATTTTCTTCGCCCCAAAAGAACTGACGACACGCCTTTTCAATCACACTAGTGATGGCCTTCGGGAGCTTGGTTGTTTGCATTACATAATTAGGAAGCGTTGATAGTGAGCTTTTAATGAGTATCGTCTTCCCGGCTTTTGTAAGAGCTTTCATTCTCCAAGCACATAACGTTTTCCTCATTTTATCCAAGATGAAGCTATATGGCTTAATCTTCTTGCGGGATTGAGTCAAAGGGACACCCAAATAGGTTCCAAAGTTGCTCGTGTACACCATTTCCAGCTTTTGCGCGATTGATCTTTCTTTGTTGGGAGATATATTTTGGATACCATGAAACTCGATTTAGTAAAGTCTCGATTCGTTGGTCCGATGCCTTGCAAACGCGCTTCAAAGACTTGATGAATAATCATAGCTTGTTTCTCGAAGCCTCGCAAAGAGAAAGAGGTCGTCAAGAAAGAATAAGTGGGATATCAGGGGTCCATTCTTTTTTAAACAAACCGGTTTCCAATCACCTTTTCCCACAGATTCCTCGATGAGTTAGCTAAGCGTTTCCATACATAAAACAAACAGATAAGGTGCAAGTGGGTCACCTTGGCAAAGCCCTCGTTTAGGTGTGATAGGCTCCAACTTGTTACCGTTCCATAGAATTGACAGTTTTGAAGAAGACAGTCCATGCATGATAAGTTGTACGATTCTATCACTCAGCCCAATAGCCTTAATAGTGGATTGCACAAAATTCCAACCGACCCGATCATAGGCCTTTTCCAAATCAATTTTAAGCATCATGTACCTGTAAGGCCCCATTTTTCCTAAAGCGTGTAAAGCTTCTTCCGCACAATTAAGATGTTCCTGTGCTACCACGACCCGGAATAAAAGCACTTTGTGATTGACTGATTAGTTTATGCAACACCAATCTCAGCCTGCTAGCAACCACTTTGGAAATAATTTTTACCGTGACATTTGAGAGCGCAATCGGTCGGAATTGGGCAGGGCTTTCAGGGGGGTACTTTTTCGGGATAAGGGAAACGAGGGTCTCGTTGCACTCCTCAGGAAAATGCCCATAATTAAAAGCATTTGTAACAAAATCAATAATAGACGTACTAACTCGAGGCCAACATTTTTTAGGAAAACAATTTGGGATACCATCCGACCGGGGTTTTATAGAGCCCATCTCGAACAAAGCATCCTCGATTTCTTTCTCTGTTACATCCCTATTGATAAAATCAGCGTCTAGGGCCGAAAGAGGTTGTAATTTAATCGATGGCTGCTCCTGTGCTTCCATATCATCCGGCTGGTACAATGAGTTGTAAAAATCTCTCACCAAAGTTTCAATTTGGGTCCTATCACTAATCCAATCCCCATTTGAGTTCTTAAGGGTAAGAATCTTTATGCTTTAATCGCTTCTTAATGGTGGAGAGGTGATGAAAGTGAGTATTTCGCTCACCTTCAACCATCCATTGGAGTTGGCTCCGTTGATGCCAATACACATTCTCCTGGTCTAGAATGGCATTGATCTCGGTTAGGATTTCGTCGTGGAGGTTAGAAAGGAAAGTTGAAGGATATTGTTCGAGGTTTCTTTCTATCCCTCCAAGTCAGGCCAAGCACTTCTTCTTTCGCTCAAAAATGTTTCCAAATACATGTTTGTTCCATCTCTTGGCTTCTTTTTTGAAATGATCAACGGTGCTGCATAAATCCCCCATATATCTCCAATGTCTTTCCACTAAGTTCTCAAACTCCTCATGTTCTAACCAGGCCCTTTGAAAAAAGAAAGCCTTCGGATCTTTACGTTTTCTGACCTCATCTCTCATGACTAGAAGTATAGGATTATGGTCCGAGTGCAATCTCGGTAGATGTTAAACGAAGGCAGACGGGAAAGCTTCAATCCACTCGGTGGTACACCACGCTTGGTCTAGTCGTTGGTGAATTTTTCCTCCTCCACGCATAGTGCCTGTCCAAGTAAAACGGGAACCTTGTTTTCACATTCATTTTTGAGCAGTATTCATACTTGAGTTTTCGATAATCTCCAACACCACATTTAATTATACCCCGGCATGCATGTAGGTCATTAATTCATTAATAACATGTGGTTGTTGGACTGGTTATGACTAGTGTCCACCTATGGATTCAAAATAATATGCTTCGGCTAGCATTTCATTTCATTCAATTTAGTCAAATTGTCTTGCCCACCTTTCTTAACGAGTATGACCAATTAATGCGTAATACTCTAGAATCAAATCTCACTTCAGTTCACTTATTCATTCAATTCAATGCATGTCAATCAATCATTTCAAGTAATATAGTTGTATTCGTAATATCGTTGTCCAGAAGGGTGAGTATACATTAGTTGTTAGAGAATATTTATTACAATTATTCACTTTTACTTTGCACTTTAATTATCGTATAATTATTGTACTCACTCTATTTTCATATAAAAGTGCATTCATGAGATAACTCTAACAATACTTTCTAGATATTTTTGTAGTTCGCTTTTAATAATAGTTTTCGTATTGAGTTATGAGCTTGCTCCGTATCATTTTTAAAGGAGGAGCCAGTTGACCATGACAAGTACGAGGAGCCTGTAGAGCACTTATATGCTTCTTCAATATCATGATTCCAGGTGTTCTAATTTCATTTATTTATAGTTTTAAGGGTTGCACCTCCACAGTCGACAATCTTTCTTTGGCAGTAGTAAGTTGTACTCATGACAATGTTAGCATATAGACAATTTCCTTTCCTTTCCTGACCAATTTTGTGTTGAGTTTAGGATTTTAATAAGTATAGTAATGACATATTATATGTTCAAAGAGTTTTAATGTATAATTCAGTTGTAGGGAAACTGTCTATGGCAGTAGCTTGCACCGTACCTGCGGTAGGTGTCGAAGCCGGTGTAGTGGAATGGTGATGCTGTATGTGGATAGTATCATTTGTTCTTAAACAACTTCATGTTCTATAATTTTTTAGCTTTTCATTATGTATTTTGCACTTCTCTATGCAAGATATGACTACCGCATGTTTCTTAAGTGTTCAGTTATCATTGACTGAGAAGTGTGGTAATACCCTACTCCCGACCCTAGGTCCACCGGGTCATTCCAGGAGAGGTTGAGAAGCTTCGCCACTGACTTCAATAACAAGACTATATTCCCAATAAAAAGAATAAATCCACAATTTAATTTTACATCAATCACTAACTATTTCTATTGAAAATATTACAACAAATAAATTACATTAGCTCTTAAAAATACATAGCACGGTCCATAACATCAATTTTCCTTTTTCATCGAGAAGGTCTTACGCTCGTAGGACATGTGGAATGGGGTGTTTTTCCGTCCCCTCATGTACTTTTACTGCTGATTGCAGTTAATAAATTTTCATGTTTTCCCCTAAAAAAATTAAATTAATATTCTTCACTGAGAGTAAATCAATCACACGTTAATATGTATTCTTTTATCTCAACTTAGATTTTTTCCTATCTAAAACAAAACTCTCTGCTCAAGCTATGAATAATGTCAGAATGCAAATTGGATTTGCCTCTGGGTACCATATTAGTTGTGTGGGTACTAGGGGAGGACTCTCCTTACTTTGGAAAGACTCAGTTTCTGTTAAAATTCTGGGGACTTCTCATGGGCACATTGACTCTCTAGTCACTTTCAACAACACCACCTTTAGATTTACTGGATTTTATGGGAAACCCTCTCACTCACTTAGAAAAGAGTCTTGGAACCTGTTGAGACACCTTTCTTCTTGCACTCCCCAACCCTGGCTCTGTGCGGGGGATTTCAATGAAATTCTCCATTTATCTGAAAAATCTGGGGACTCTGGCAGGCCTAGGTATCTGATGGAAAATTTCAGGAAGACTCTTATTGACTGTGAGCTTCATGACTTGGGTTTTAATGGATACATATTCACTTGGGATAATGGATGGAAAGTAGGCAATGTTAAGGAGAGACTGGATAGAGCAATTGCAAATAAGGAATGGATGAACCTTTTTCCAAACTTCATTGTAAACCATCTCACAGCTTCAAGGAGTGATCATAATCCTATCCATATCACTGAATATGATGCTACTCGTACTAAAAAGGCTAAATGGCACCCTCTGCCCAGATTTGATCCTTTTTGGATCCAAGATGATGAAATTTGGAATGTCAACGAAGAAGTCTAGGACTCTTATAAACCTTCAACAGCCCAAGGGTTTGCTGATAGTATCAGAATGGTCAGGGATAAGCTCAAATTTTGGAGTAAACACAAGCATGGCAGGCTAGAGAAAAGAATCAAGGACCTCCAAGATCTATTGGCTGAAACTCGAAGACTTGGTTCTAATACTGATGTGGAAAAATCTCTGATGATGGACCTTGACTATATGCTCAATTTACAAGAGGACTACTGGAGGTAGAGGGGTAGAGCTGATCGGATAGTTTATGGGGACAAAAACACCTCTTTTTTCCATAATAAAGCCTCTGTAAGAAAGGAGAAGAACACCATTGAGAGCCTTACTAAGAAAGATGGCACTGAAGTCAAAGACCAAAAAGAAATTTTGGAAATGGCCAAGGATTTTTTCACTAACCTTTTTTCTTCTAATGCAGGTATTCTTACAAATTTGGATGATATTCAATTCAGGCAACTTAGTCATTCTTCTATTGATCTCCTAAGTATGCCCTTCACTGAAATTGATGTCCTAAAAGCCCTCAAACAGCTCCCCAAAAGAAAGAGCCCTGGACTAGATGGAATGCAAGCCATCTTCTTACAGAAACACTGGCCTATTTACCTTAACAAGCTGCTCCCTTTTATCTTAATGTCCTTAACTCAGGAACCAACTTCTCAGCCATCAATGATACCTATATCACCCTTATCCCAAAATCCCTCAAGCTAAACTCTTCAAAGACTTTAGACCCATAAGTCTCACCAACACCATCTACAAAATCATCTCAAAAACCATTGCCAACAGACTAAAAGCTGTCCTAAACACCATTATCGACCCCTCTCAGAGTGCTTTTCTTAAAGGTAGGCTTATCACTGATAATGATATGGCTGCCTTTGAAGCCTTTCATTCCCCCAACTTTGGAAAAAGGAAGAACATAGATCTCATGGCTGTCAAGCTTGACATGGTCAAAGCCTTTTACAGAGTCGAATGGAACTACCTAAACCTTATCCTAACCAAAATGGGCTTCCCCACCCACTTTATAAACCTTATCATGAGCTGTGTCACAACCTCCTCCCTTCAAGTCATAATAAATAGGAAACCCTCTTTTGTAATTCACCCCACCAGAGGCATAAGGCAAGGGGATCCTCTTTCCCCCTTCCTTTTCATCCTCTGCTCTGAAGGCCTTTCCGCCATCATAAACCACTCAATCTCTCTTGGTAACCTAATGTTAGGAAATCACTAGTTTAACGCAGCGGAATTTAAAATTTGATTTCCTTTTTTCTAGATAGTTCTTCGTTTAATGCAATAAACACGTTAAGTAGTTTGACGGTTATACCTTGATGATCTATAAGATCGTCGCTTTGACTGTCAACGGAGAGTAGTTCAGTACGCAAGCCGTCCACGCGTCCGGCCTCTATCGCTAATCCACACGAACCCCTTGCCGGAATCCTCATTGGATTGCTATTGGAAAACTCCGGTTGCTAGACCGGCCTTTTTCCTCCCTCACAAACTCACTATAGGTTGCTCTCTATTTTACACAAAAACTATGAGCTCTAGCAATTGTGATGTACAAAAGAGCTTGACACCCACTTCCTTTATATAGGCAAAGTGGCGCCCCTATGTTGTGTGAAGGAGAAGAAAACTTTTTCCCAATAAAATAAGGAAAATCAATTAGATTGATTTATCTCTTTTAATATAATTAATTTTGCCAATATCTTATATTGAATATAATTATCTTATTACCATAAATCTATTCTTCCAAAGTCAATTAATATCTTATATTAATATTATGACAATCTTATTAATTAAAGTGTACAATCCAAGTGTATCTTATACACATAAAAAGTGGTGCCCCTACAGTCAACTAATTGACTTCCGGAATATTCTTTAATTAATATAATTTGTATATAATTAATATCTTGTATTTTATTTATTCGTAATAAATAAATACCACCATATTAATTTACCACTATAACCTTTATAGTCTAGAGATAAACTTTCATTATTTGGTCATCAACTATAACCGTATTTTAATCCGACTCGATGTTCATATGTGTGTGACCCTTCCGAATATGTTGGCCATAAGACACAAAGTGCAAATTACTAAAATGCCCTTCATGCCTAACGATCATGGGATAGCGTCTAGCAACACACCGTGACCCCCAATCATCGGAAGAGTCAAAAGCAATGACTACTACCTTTCATGTGAAGTAGTTACCGTGTAACTTACTGTTAGTAATATCATCCGCAACGGAAGCAATTTAAGGATCTAGATCTATAAAATACACGTAATAAAATAACTAGATCTACATCTACAAGGGGGTTGTAGAACATACCTCTTGGATCTCAAAATCCAAGTTGAAGAACCGCAATAGGATGAACGAAGGAAAGCGTGAAGAGCACCACGATCTTCCGTGACGTGTGATCCAAGCAACTCCGGTGGAAGGAAATTTCGACTCGAACCCTTCCGATATGCTACCCGGAAAATCTTCAAGATTTTCCCTTAAACCCCTTGGCGAATTTTATTCCTTCTTCTCTCTAAGAGGAGAAGTCAAATTTCATCATTGTGTGTCTAAGGCTTGAGAACTCTCTTTTATATAGGAGAGTAAAACTTAGCCTCCAAGGATTTAATAATTAATACAAAATCAATTATAATAATCCCATTAAATAAAAGATAATCCCATAATATTCTAGAACAAATCTAGAATAATATTTATCTTTATTTCTTACCATAAATATTTATCCAATAAATATTTTATGCACATATCTTATTAATCACAAAAAAAAAAAAAATTCTTGTTGATTAAAACAATGCAAGGGCCGAAAATTGTCACTTGTGACCTAGTCACAATAATTTTTGACTAACACACCAAATTGGGCCAAGATTATGAAAAATGTCTTTTCCACATATTTAATTATTTAGCCCAACTAATTTAATAGTCCACTAAACAATTAATTCACATATCGTTTTAATAAAGTCCAACAAGAACTAAATTAATATTATTAGGATTCGATGTCGAGAGAATAGCTATGCTATATTTTGGAAGCACGTCGGGGACTATGGACTAATAATCAGTGGCTCCGATAAATCAAATAAATAATTATCTTACAAACAGAATAATTATATTCGATAAATCAATCACAGAATATGCCACCATAATCCATTATTTGGATCGCACTCCTCCGATTATAAGATTATATTTAACTCCTCACGAGAATAATAATAGGCGTCCATTGATATAATCATTACATATGGATTAATCCTCCATAGACTGTTCATTCTAAATCGGGAAGTTACCGTTAACCCTTTCTAGAACCTCTTATCCTTATTTACCATTAACCCCCTAGTGATCAATTAATTCATACAACTCACTGGTAGCTAATCAGTGTAATATAAACTCCATGGATCGATCAGTTTCTAGGATTAATAAATAAGGGAACTGTCTATCTACTTCCATAAATGGAAGGAATGGATTCCGTATCTGTGATAACACAGACTACTCACTCAATCCAGTACAATGCCAAGATGGGGTAATTCAGACCACAGACTCGGTGTAATCCTTAACCGTCAAGTCAAACTTCATACCGATTCAAGCAGTTGACTGTGATCACCTCAGGATTAAGAATCCATAAATATGATCATCCATTGATTCGATAAGACTTCTCGATTACGGAATTATATCGTGAACTCTAATCAAATCGGTCCAGCCCTATATGATATATCTATCATATATAAATGCCCCATTAGGTTCTCTTAACCGAAAGTCCGGATAAGACAATCACACATATTGTGTTATGGGCGCATTAATAGCACGTTAAAGAAGAGACCCGATACTCTCGATTAACTTCACTATGGGCTAATTGTATTTTAAGTACATCTTCACTAACTCAATCCTCTTGTGTATATCCCATACACTGAGTTAAGTGATTACATAAACGATATACTTAGGGTTTTCTGTAGTGTAAATACTTTTGTCACATCGGTGATTATGAGAATAATAAATATGAATAATAATATCATTTCATTTATTAAATAAAACAATTACAAAATTGTCTTTCGGGCATCACACCTAACAATCTCCCACTTGCACGAAAGCATGTGATTAATTGTTTTAAAGCACACCCTATTATTTAAAATACAACAAACTACATCTCCCACTTGCTCTAAAGCAATGGAGACCCATCCCGTATTCTAGTACCCATTAAGCATATCATAACCATTTCAGATTCCAAAGTACACTCCGAGTATGCCGTCGTAGGATAGGTCAGTGACTCGGGGAGTACCTACATCTAAATGTCATGGGTCTTAATGATTAGTCAGGTTGTCGGCTCGAGACGATCCGTAGAATCGAAACGTTACCGGTCCATCTAATCATGTGGTACTTAGTAAACACTGAGCCCGAGATCGACTTAACGATCATCCTCAATCTGACTTAAAGTCAAAATCAGCGTATCACACATATCCAAGTTCACACATGAATATGTCCGCATATTGTTCCTCGTTCTCTCAAGATACTAAAGGACATACTAAACTTGCTTTGTTAACCGCCGAATCTAAGATTCGATCAAAGTTGACGTTCAATAACCTGACCATCTCTTACTAGAAAGAGAATCTATCCCATTTCTCTTGATCCGAAGATTTGAGAGTCATTCCTGAGGCATAGGGTAGAACTTCCTCGTTGAATGTTGCATACACAGATGCATCATCTTAACCAATAAGATGGATGGGAAACCAGTGACTGATTCTAATGAATTCGATTGAGTCAAACTCTTCAGAATGTTGTCCAAATCTCTGTTGCAGAGAATTGTGGTATTGTCAGATTCTGACTTCAGATAGCACACCCATGTTGTTGCAAACTGGTGCAGTGTTATCCTTCACAAACACTAATATATATTTATATATTCACTACTGTACTAAAATTGATATCCAGTCTACAAAAGACTTATCAATATTCTGGTCAAATCCATATATTGTAGAAATATATGACTTCCAGTGACCGAGAGGTTTGCTTTTTATCCACAAAGGACATAAGCCTTGACAGTCATCCTGTCATAAGTTCATAAGGCAATACCCTTCTGTTCTGAATGAATCCAGACTCCGTTTGTTTGGCAAGAAAGTCTCAGGGAATCACCCCTATTTTCTGCTTTTGTACGAAATCATGCAATACTAAGTGGTAAGAGAGTTCAAGGTCTGATTAACTCTCTACTTCTTAAGGAATTACCCCTAGACCACTCAATCTTTGCTCTGAAAGATAAACTTTCCCATTCATTCTACTCTTTTCCGTGTTGCTCCAATTACTCCCACTGGGCCTGAGACGCTCAGGTGGTTCTACAAGAGCATGAACAGAATTGGAGTACCGAACTCCATTCACAGGGTTATGGCTATTAAACCAACCTCTATTATCAGAATCCTATACTGCTCACAAAAGAGCCATAGGTCATCACTCGATCCTCAGTCTACAAAGTCCGCAGAAACCCGTAATAGGTAATGGATAAACCATACTCCTAATACTTACTGGATCGAAATTCTGATCTAGTTTAGTAGTATTTAGTGTTATCACCAACAACCGATGTTGGTGTGGTCTGATTTTAATCAGTTAGTAACTACCTTGAGTAAACGTACTTCAAGGTTCAAGGTTTTCTTGTTCATGGACTCTATCGGAAAGGATGCAACAAAGATAAGCGCATCCTTCCCGATTTCAAGAATCCTATATCTAACCTTTATACTCAATAGCTTAAAAAGATATATCACGAATGGTCATTGACCGAACGGATGTGGGAAATTACCAGTCTTACCTTCAAGCACCGTGTGCTAAATGCTTATATTTACGGAAGTGGGGTGAACCGAATCCATACCTTATCCGTAAATTCCAAAGCATATTCTAGGTAGACTTCTCGGTTTTACATTTCAATGTAAACCGTTATTTCGCTTCCAATATCTTTATTGAGTTAAGCAGTGTATTGTAGCACATCTAAAACTATGTAAGGCAATTTAACGGTTTCTCACTTAGCGAGAACATGTCACAATGAGGCAGGCTGAGCATCAGTCTCGAGGACTATGAATGGCCTATTCCGAGTATAGAATACTCTATCTCTGTTGAAAACAGAGAAACCTCAAAATATTTTGGATAAACTTTCCGGAGTGTTTGAATAGTTATCGACAAGAAGTCACTACTCGGAAGCTCCTACTAGCTTGTATCTTTCATCGACCACGAAGGTCGTCATGAACAAGCTATGTTACTTCTTTATAACCATTATCCTTTCCCGATTGAAAGGAAACTTAGTCATTGAATCTTTGAGACAATATAACCAGATCGGGAGAAAGGAATCACCCTGAGCCGTCTTGTGTCTTGTCTTTTAGGGACTATGCACTAACTATGGAATATGAAAAAGCGTTTATCTAAATATAGAAACCAATTGCTTTTATGATTCTTAAGATGTGTTTTATATACATATTTCAATGATTCTAAGTGGTTTTGACTTTATCAAACAAAAGTCCGAGTCTTGGATTAGATTACAAATGGTATATTCACTTTCTATACGACAAACAAATTATCGAATGAAGGTAAATCCATTCGTTCCAACAAATCTTAAACTGAAAATAATTTTTCCGTGATATCCAAGGATTGAATCCGAGATTCATTTCCTTATATCACTCCCACTATTCTAGCTAAAATTAACTGCCCGTTGTTTACTCCTTTAATCGTTAAATGCACTGCTACCTTGTTCTTCCAAAGAACTTAGCTCGAGAAAATCGCCAAGGATTCATAGGTTGGTGATCCCAAATCACTATCCTTATCCTATGATTTTCAGTTAATTAATTTTTCGGTTCAACCTTAAAGTTTTCTCAGTTTAGATGACTAACACTTTTAGACATATTCTCCCATTCTTGACTTTCCGTGAATGGAAACAGTCTTGAACCAGCGGTTCGTTTGAGTAGACACTACTCTTGAACCGTGGGATGTCTATTTCGAGTGTTACTCGTGGGGACTTCTCGGATTTTCTAATATACCAGAAAAAATAACAAATCATAACATTAAAGCTCCCACTAGTTTATCGGTTCCAAATACCGTCTTACGAGCAATGCTTTATTTTTATGATTTTCCGATTTTTTCGTTTAGAAAATCTTTCGTACATAGTTCCAATGTTTCCAGAAAAACAATAAATCATAGAACTCCCACTAGTTCATCGATTCCAAATATCGTCCAACTAGCGACATTTCATGACTTTCCGGTTTTTCAATTAGAACGGTTACGTGTGTAGTCAGTTACACTTTTTAATGTTCTAGAAAAACAACAAATCATAATGCTCCCACTAGTTCATCGATTCCAAATATCGTCCAACTAGTAACACTTCATGATTTTCCGATTTTTCAATTAGAAAATTACTTGTGTAATTACTACACACTCAAAATTCACTAGAAGAATTTCAAAGTCCGAAATCACCTAAGTTTGTCTCCCGTTTGACACGAATGACACTAGTGACATACCTATATGTCACTCTGGTTTTTAAAAGGCTTAAGAGAAAATATCTCTTTTGAAAAATAATTGCATTATCGATTAACTAGTTCAACGTCCTAGTTACTTTCCACTTTTTAACGAAGTCAATACTAGTCAATTAATTTTTTAAGCAATTTAGTAAGGGATATAATGCTGTAAATAAAATGACATATATTAATTCAAGTTTAACACTACTATATTATTTTGTTTTAGGAATTGTAAACTAAAAAATAAGTCTACTCTACCATTCCAAGGTTTTAACCTCGCATCTCAGTGCCGCCGTAAGGTAGGTCAAAGAGATGACGGTTAAATCGAGACAATCTCATCAATGAATAACTTGTGAGAATCAAACATCCCACGAGAATCGAACATCCCTTTATTCATTGACTACCTTCCTTTTTTTAGCCTAGATATTACCAAAAATATCCTTTATGAGTGTGACCTACTATATCGGATCTCTTAGGTACGCCCCGAGTGTGCCGTCGTAGGATAGGTCAGTGACCCGACGAGTACCCAGAAATCCTATCCTTTCGGAGACCAAGCCATGAATGTTGATAGGGGTGAACACCATCCGTAGGGGGACGAAATCAAAGCGCCGCGAGGCGTCACCCTTCTCTCACTTACTTGTATCTATAGTAGAGGCCGTGGGGTTGGTTGTCGCCTCCCCCGCTCCCACTCAATATTTTGGAAGTGGTGGTGGGTTAACTAACCACGTCTTTTTGATGTTAACATAAAAGTACATCAAATCAAGGATTCGAATGGTGTCGGTAGCGTAGGCAAGCCTACCCGTCCTATTCGTTGGAACATATGTGATGATCGGACGAAATCGGGTCAAGAGAGCCCATTGAGATAAGAAGGAATCACCCTCCGCTCGCCGGGTGTAGCTTAGTCTTGCCGGACCACGATCGGGGTCAATCAGTTATAATATACTTGACCACCATAAACCAATACTAGCAAGAGAGGACTAGGCCCATCGTAGTATAGCTATAGTGAATCAAGGTCGATCCACACAGGAACCAATTGTGGATCATCTTATATACAAACAATTAATTAAACATGTCAAGGACATAGAGGCGGTCTACGACCAACATAAAACAAGAAAGGTAAAGACACGACTCGACACAGCGTAATTAACCTCCCCGATTATAGTCTTTATCGTTTGGACCTAGATAATTTATATAATAAATCGAACTTATTAATCTGTCAATCCGTTTGTATCTATCTTAGATTGGCTACGGAGTCATCCTCTTTAACTTGACTTAGCACCGGTAGAGTCACTAGATCAACGTGATATTGTTACGTGACTTCGCTTTTGGTGCCTCCATCTCATATAACTCACACGCTTACGGCTCTAAGGATGCCGATATTAACGCACACCTCGTCCAGGCAACATTCCTATGGTTAGGCGTACTTCTAAACGATCACTCAAACTCTCGTCCAACTAACAATTACCAAGTTATAGTCTCATGCTAGTTTACGATCTCACGTATAACAAGGTGCGCGCGCAATTCCCTAATATAAACCTACCTAGATAACATTTGAGCGTCCCAAGATCAATTCATGAGCCTAACTAAGAGTTTTATACCGGTATTTCCTTCTTACACGTTTTAATTAAATTAAGCGAGTGGCGTAGCCATAGCCATACCTCACGAGATAATAAATTCTATTAAGTTAACCTAACCATAAAGACGCGTGGCTATTTAACGGATGAGCAGGGCTCGGTCGACCGAATAGTCGGGCTCGGTCGACCGAATGGTCTTTTTCCCCCAGATTACATCCCCGAACGTATCTCTCGGCGTTTCATCATACACAACGGATTAAAGCAAGAATTGTAAAGCATTCATATAAACTAACATAGATACGCATTAATTAAATCAAGTAGATTCATGAATAAATACTAAGTGTATGACGTAGGTTATGGGATCCCCATAGACAAGGTGTCGCCACATCCCTAACGTCATAGCCTAGATCTACATCATCTAGCTATGATTAACTAACTCAAACGATAAAGCATAATTGGGAGGGATTAATTACTTAAAAGAAAGAAACAGAAAATAAAGGCTTACATATTGCAGCCCTTAAATTGCTGGAAACCCTCAAATTATTCTACATTGTATCAAAGTTGTATTAGGAATTGTAAGATTGAAGAAAGAAAGAATGGATTCAAGGTATGATTTACAATTTCTCGTAGCTGCTGCTTATATAGGGGTTTCTGCCGACTTATGAAGGATCTAGAAGGTAAATACGAAAAAATCCGAAAAGTGACCGAGCCGACATACTCGGTCGACCGAATGGATAGGCTCGGTCGACCGAGCCCTTTTTACACGTGTTAAACGCGTCTCTTTGTCTGACTTGTTCCCCACTGCACGCTTGCGTGTTGATCTGATTAATCTTTCATTTATCTCTTGATTAATGCTCCGATTTTCTTCCTTTTATCTTGAGATTTACTGATTGAATGACATTAATCCTCTCGATTTGTCGTGATCTACAAAATAAACATTTATAGCACAATAAATCAGCCTTTTAATAATAAAAACAGCTAAATATCAAATATCATATTAATAATCACTTAACATTAAATAATAAATATAAACGAGTGATTTAATATGAAATATATATTGTTAATCTCGATTTAAGGTCAACGTTGATGACTTTTACGGGTATAATTTGACCGTCATCAGACCCCCGTGCATACATCACACTAGGAGGGTTAAGTCGGTCGAGCCTAGCTCAGTTGACCACCCAACCTATAAGCGAACCGTTTTTATCCAATATTTATTGTTCTTTTACCATCATTCAATCTCGTAGACACTACGAATCGAAAACGTGATCTCGTTTGGGCTTTAAGGCGGTTCACCGAGAACACACACCGAAAGGCTTAACGATTTCACAACCCGTCCTCGGATCTTTAATTAGTTACTAAATTAATTAATTACCACGTATTAATTAAATTTCAACTAATTACGCGAGTTTGTATACATGCCTATTTTAATTACCAAAATTAAAATTCTACATGTATGCATGGAGTGGATTTATGATATGATGCATGTCATAGCAATTCCGATTTTTATCTATTTTATGATCAAACACATAAAAATAAATTGCGGAAAATTTAAACACCGAGATGGATTGTTGGTACCCCCGTATCTAATCTATCCTAAAAAAAAAGTAAATTACATAATCTATGTCTTTGAGTCTTGATCTTCAAATCTTGAACTCGAACCGCCGGATCACGAACCACGAACACCGAGGAAAGGAGGCCGTAATATACCAATATATTAAAATATATTTATATTACAAACTTGTTTTATAATATTATTATTTTATTTTTTATTGTACTAATTGCCCTCGGCAATCTTATCCAAAAAAAAATTAGGATTTTTTTTCTTCACTGCTGTTATGCAAAAAAAAAAAATGGTAGTAGGCAGGAAGAACAAAATAAGATCTGAAATGGGAAAAAAGGATAAGAAAAAAAAAAATGGTTGACAAGGACAAAAACGTGCATGTTACTACATGTGTTACTACATGTGGTTGTAGCAACATGTAGTAACACATGTAGTAACATGCACGTTTGTGTCCTTCTCACTATCTTTTTTTTTTGTCCTTTTTTCTCATTTTAGATCAAAAACAGTCCTTTACAACCTTTAACCTAAAAAAAAAATTTATTTTTATTTTTATTTGGTCAAACCTTGCGGCCAAACCTAATACATTAGGTTACAAGGAAAAAAATATTTGCTGCCGCCAGAAAATTGCCGACGGGAAGAAATTAATTAAACAATTCGGTCTCCTCCCGTTTTTATCTTTTTGATGATCTTCAACACATCATCTTCGTCGTCTCGAACCCGGATCAAAAATAAAATACAAAAGGTACTACATTTTACAATTTTTCGCATGACATAAAATAAATTACACATCCTATGCTCAATTGATACTAATCAAAAGAGCTACAAAATAGATCTACGGGTAAACAATACCAACCCCAATCCATCTCTTCAACCAAGACATTCATAACATAAAAAAAAATATAAAACAAAAATTTCGGCCCCTATAAATTTTGGAACAAAAAAATCTACATGTTTTCCACTCCTAGATCTATTATTTTATACGTATAAATATAGATCACCATGGCTCTGATACCACTGTTAGTAATATCATCCGCAACGGAAGCGATTTAAGGATCTAGATCTATAAAATACACGTAATAAAATAACTAGATCTACATTTACAAGGGGGTTGTAGAACATACCTCTTGGATCTCAAAATCCAAGTTGAAGAACCGCAATAGGATGAACGAAGGAAAGCGTGAAGAGCACCACGATCTTCCGTACGTGTGATCCAAGCAACTCCCGGTGGAAGGAAATTCTCGACTCGAACCCTTCCGATATGCTACCCGGAAAAATCTTCAAGATTTTCCCCTTAAACCCCTTGGCCGAATTTTATTCCTTCTTCTCTCTAAGAGGAGAAGTCGAATTTCATTGAGTGTCTAAGGCTTGGGAGAACTCTCTTTATATAGGAGAGTAAAACTTAGCCTCCAAGGATTTAATAATTAATACAAAATCAATTATAATAATCCCATTAAATAAAAGATAATCCCATAATATTCTAGAACAAATCTAGAATAATATTTATCTTTATTTCTTACCATAAATATTTATCCAATAAATATTTTATGCACATGTCTTATTAATCAAAAAAAAATCTTGTTGATTAAAACAATGCAAGGGCCGAAAATTGTCACTTGTGACCTAGTCACAATAATTTTTGACTAACACACCAAATTGGGCCAAGATTATGAAAAATATCTTTTCCACATATTTAATTATTTAGCCCAACTAATTTAATAGTCCACTAAACAATTAATTCACATATCGTTTTAATAAAGTCCAACAAAAACTAAATTAATATTATTAGGATTCGACGTCCGAGAATAGCTATGCTTATATTTGGAAGCGCGTCGGGGACCAATGGACTAATAATCAGTGGCTCCGATAAATCAAATAAATAATTATCTTACGAACAGAATAATTATATTCAATAAATCAATCACAGGAATATGCCACCATAATCCCGTGACTGTACTCCTCCGATTATAAGATTATATTTATCTCCTCACGAGAATAATAATAGGCGTCCATTGATATAATCATTACATATGGATTAATCCTCCATGATTATTCATTCTAAATCGAAGTTACCGTTAACCCTTTCTAGAACCTCTTATCCTTATTTATCATTAACTCCTAGTGATCAATTAATTCATACAACTCACTTGGTAGCTAATCGATTGTAATATGAACTCCATGGATCGATCGGCTTTTTCTAGGATTAACAAATAAGGAAGCGTTTATCTACTTCCATAAATGGAAGGAATGGATTCGTATCCGTGATAATACGTACTACTCACTCAATGGAAAACTTACTGGAGATTACAATGCCAAGATGGGGTAATTCAAGGACCACATGACTCGGTGTAATCCTTAACCGTCAAGTCAAACTTCATACCGATTCAAGCGGATCGTGATCACCTCAAGATTAAGATATATCCATAAATATGATCATCCATTGATTCGATAAGACTTCTCGATTACGGAATTATATCGTGAACTCTAATCAAATCGGTCCAAATACAAGATCCTATATGATATATCTATCATATATAAATGCCAATGATATATCTATCATATATAAATGCCCCCTTAGGTTCTCTTAACGAAAGTCCGGATAAGACAATCACACCTATTGTGTTACGGGCGCATTAATAGCACATTAAAGGAGAGACCCCGATACTCGATTAACTTCACTACGGGCTAATTGTATTTTAAGTACATCTCTTCACTAACTCAATCCTCCATGGATATCCCATACAGCTTGAGTTAAGTGATTACATAAACGATATACTTAGGGTTTTCTGTAGTGTAAATACTATTGTCACATCGGTGATTATGAGAATAATAAATATGAATAATAATATCATTTCATTTATTAAATAAAACAATTACAAAATTGTCTTTCGGGCATCACACCCAACACTTACAATCCTATCGCTGTAATAATATCCATACGATCGTATCTCGAGTGTCAATACATTAACGATCATATCTTATAATCTGGATATCATGCTCTCTCGGGATAACACATTTACTCCCACTTTGCAAAGATTCTTGAGAGCTAGACATTCCTTATAAGAAGGCCATTTCGGATATTCGATCCCAATCATAGGATACGCGATTCCCGGACGACCAATCATGTATACTCCGCATGCTTCAATATCATACCAATCACTACCGCATGATCGCCCCGTGGCTAGAGGAAATCTCAATAGTGTCAAAGCATGACAATCCACACCGTGATGCCATGAAGACTCCGGTCAAAAGGATAATTACACAACCGCCACATAGTGTGACACTTAATATAAGTGGGTCAGTCTAACGTATGCATTCTCTAATGCACGTCCACGTACAGTCCAAGTGTCCCTACACTTCGATAGATGAGATCTATCCCTATCTTCTAAAAGATAGAGGACATCCAATACGTGCTAGTCTGATTATACTATCAATGTCCCATTTGATAATATGTAAGACTAGAGACATTTAAGCATCAATCTTGTTATAGTGACTAGAGATCTCATCAACCATAATCACTATCATGGTTTCTCTATCACAGATTAATACTAGGGACGTTACTATATATGTACAACAAATAACATGAAGATAAACAATATATAATAACATAAGTGCTTTTATTAATCATAATAAAGTTATTACATGAACTAAATAGACTGTAAATGACCCGACCCGGTCGGATTCGATCCAACCCGATTGGGTTTAGGACACCTTTCCAACACCTAACCCCCTTCAAGTTTGGTAGGCAGGGCCTTAGCCTTTCTCATCTCCTTTTTGCGGATGATAGCATTTTGTTTGCTAAAGCCACCTATGAGAATGCTTTGGAAATTAAAAGAATTCTTCATGGCTTTGAGGTTTTGTTAGGGCAGAAAGTTAATCTTCTAAAGTCTGATATCTATTTTAGTAAGAATATGGACACTGATGCTAGATATCTCATCAAAGAGACCTTGGATATCCCTTCTGGTTCTGGTAAAGGCAAATACTTGGGGCTTCCCTTCATGATAGGGAGGTCCAAGTATGACATTTTCAAATAATTGAAGGATAATGTTTGTAAGAAACTTCAAGGCTGGAAAACAAAGATCTTATCACAGGCCGGAAAGGAAACCCTAATCAAAGCTGTCATTCAAGCCATCCCAACATATGTTATGCAATGTTTTATCTTACCTAAGAAGCTGTTAGATGAAATTCTGAGCATGATTAGGAAATTTTGGTGGAACAATAATTCTGGGGATAGATATATGGCGTGGAAATCTTGGGACTCTATTTGCAGACCTAAATGCAAATAAAAGCTGGGATTTAAGAATTTAAAACTTTTCAACGAATCCTTACTTGCTAAACAAAGATGGAGAATTATTTCCCATCCAAACTCCACATTTGCCTCTATCCTAAAGGCCAAATACTACCCCAACTCCACCTTCCTTCAAGCTCCTATTGGACGCTCGTCATCCTTCATTTAGCGCAGCCTTCTTTCTAGGAGAAATCTCCTTGTCAAAGGCCTAAGATGGAAAGTAGGGACGGGGCACAACATTAAGATTTGGATTGATCCCTGGTTACCTAGGGAACCTTCTTTCAAAGTCTCCGCTTTAGACCCTAGTACCCTACTGCTACTTTCACTACATTTAACCAACTCATCCATATGAGATCCTAGACCCTACCACTTCTTGATCATTTCTTCGAGCCCCATGATATAGAAACCATTCTATCTATCCCTTTACACCCAGACCCTAAACCGGATCAATTGATATGGCATTTCTCTGCTAATGGAATTTATTCTGTTAAATCCGGATACAAAGTAGCCCTGAATTCTTACCTAGAAAGCAAAAATACAGGAAATACCTCAGACCCAACTTCGTCTCATAGAACTTGGAATACCATTTGGTCAGCCCTTCCTCATCCAAAAATAAAAACCTTTGTCTGGCGTCTTGCTTCGGAGGCTTTGCCCCTTGGTTCGAACCTAAAGAAAAGAAAAATTACTGATGGGTATATATGTAAAATGAACATCGAAGACTGGTATCACTGCTTTTTTGGTTGTCACAAGGTGAAAGAAATTTGGAAGAACTTGTTGGAGTAGTGTCCTAAACCCAATCGGGTTGGACCGGATCCGACCGGGTCGGATCATTTCTACTATTTCTTTATGTTTATACATATATTAAATGGCTTTTCTGTTGTCATATATTTGTTCTTTTAAAGAACCAATTATGAATTGTTATATGACAACGCCCTTAGTATTAAAGCGTGATAGAGAAACCATGATAGGCGATCATGGTTGATGAGATCTCTAATCACTTTAATAAGTTTGATACTTAAATGTCTCTAGTCGATGTACTATTAAAGCAGGGCATTGATAGTATAAGCAGACTAGCACGTATTAGATGTCTTCTGCTTTAGAGGCGGGGATAGATCTCGCTCATCGAAGTGTAGAGACACTTGGTGTATGTGGGCGTGTATTAGAGAATGCGTACGTTAGACTGACCCACTTATATTAAGTGTTACACTATGTGGCGGTTGTGTAATTATCCTTAAGACCGGAGTCTTCATGGCATCACGGTGTGGATTGTCATGCTTTGACACTATTGAGGTTTCCCCTAGCCACGGGGCGATCATGCGGTAGTGATTGGGTGTGATACTGAAGCATGCGGAGTATACATGATTGGTCGTCCGGGAATCGCGTATCCTATGATTGGGATCGAATATCCGAAATGGCCTTCTTATAAGGAATGTCTAGCTCTCGTGAATCTTTACAAAGTGGGATTAAATGAGTTACTTCAAGAGATCATGATATCCAGATTATAAGATACGATCGTTAATGTATCGACACTCGAGATACGATCGTATGGATATTATTACAGCGATAGGATTGTAAGTTATACGGTAACTGTTTCACATGAAAGGTAGTAGTCATTGCATTTGACTCTTCCGATGATTAGGGGTCACGGTATGTTGCTAGACGCTATCCCGTGATTGTTAGGCATGAAGGGCATTTTCGTAATTTGCACTTTGTGTCTACGGCCAACATATTCGGAAGCCTATCGGGTCACACACATAAGAACATCTAGCCGGATTAAAATGTGGTTATAGATGATAACCAAATAAGAAAAGTTTATCTCGAGACTATAAAGGTTATAGTGGTAAATTAATATGGTGGTGTTTATTTATTATGAATAAATATAATACAAGATATTAATTATGTTGATTAATTAAATATACATAGTTGATGTATATGTGTCGAAATTTAATTATGTATATTGATACACATTGATTTTGCAAATTAATTAATCATAGTATTCTATTATTAATTAAATATATATGGCTAAAATTTGTGTGTATGACACACGTGAAATTGGCTATAAAAGTGGCGCAAGTTTTCTTTTATGTATATGATACATTTGGTTTGTGCAATTTAATTAATAAGATTACCATAATACTAATATTAGATATTAATAGATTTTGGAAAAATAGATTTATGGTAATAAGATAAATATATTCAATATAAGATATTGACAATATCCTAGATTTATTTAATATAAGATATTATAATAAATGAGATGAATCAATCAATTATATTTTCCTTATTTTATTGGGAAAAAGTTTTCTTCTCCTCTACTCTCTCTGGAAGCCCAACCACTATAAATAGGAGTGGGTGTGTCAAGCTCTTTGTACTAACACAATTCCAAGAACTAATAGTTCTTGTGTAAAATAGAGAGCATCCATAGAGAGTTGGAGAGAGAGGGAAAAGTGGTCGGTCTAAAGAACCAGAGTTTTCCAATAGCAATCCATGATGGGATTCCGGGGGGGGGGTGTTCGTGTGGACTAGCGGTAGAGGCCGAAAACTTGGGCGGCTCTATGCAGAACTACTCTCATTAGACGGTCAAAGCGTTGATCTTATAGATCAAGCAAGGTAACCACCGTCTTTACCTTATTTGTTTATTGCTTAAACGAAGTCGATCTTGGGTCGATAGGAAATAAATTTTTGAATTCCGTTGCGTTCCCGCGTAGATTTCCTAACAAAACTTACCTAACCTGAACTCTCTACGATCCTGAAAGGGCGGTTCCTTTCTTGATCTATGCTCGACACTCCATCTTCTCAATCGTGAATCAATTTGCCTCCATTTTGCAACTCTATGGTCTATTTGGAAAGCAAGAAATGCTTCTTTTTTCGAAGGAAGTCCTATCTTCTGCTCTAGAACCCTCAATCAAGCCCCCTCTTTGCAACAGGCTTTTTTAAGAAATAAAGACTCGAATTTTTGTGTCTCCTTGCAAAGCCCACCTTCTGATGTGTGGATCAAACCTGGAAAACCAGTCTTCAAAATCAACGTAGATGCCAGTTTCAAGTGTGGTATAGGTTCTGCTGGAATGATTATGAAGGATGATAACGGTTCTGTTATTACTTCAGCCACTTGTTACCTGGGTCCGACAGCCTCTTGTGATTCGGCTGAACTGCATGCCATCCTCTTCGGTCTGAGGGAAGCATCGAAAATCTTCTCTGGGGATGTGATTCTTGAGTCTGATGCCCTTAACTGTATTGCAAGAATTAACTACTCTGATTTGGATCTCTTAGAGTTGGGGGAAATTGTTGATGATATCATATCTGTAGGGAAGAATTTCCATTCCTGCATTTTTCACATGTTCTTCGATCTGGAAATGAAGCGGCACATTTACTTTCCGAATTAGGGTTCTCTAGTAATTCCAATTTGAATAATTTGTGTAACTGGGGTAGTAACCCCCCATTTCTGTACAACTAGCTATTTTAGCTGATTTTAATGGATAATGTCTGTTTTACCCTAAAAAAAATGATGTATATCATATCGGTTATATATTTTCAATGAACATCCGATTAGAGTTATGTAAAATATAATTTGATTATGCAAAATGATTAAGACACTAGGTATTGTCACAGCTCTATCGCCGAAAGTGAAGTTAGTGGTATGATCACGATTTCCCTTTTTTTTTTCTTCCTAAATATATAAAATGCGTGGTCCACAATGAATGTGTGTATTTGTTGTGTGGAGTATTTATGTGCCTAAATCATTATTTTTTTTATTAAATATCTATTAATAATCATTGTTTATGGTTCAAATCATTTATTTTGTTCATCCAACGTTGTTAATCATGCAAAGTCGATCTTCGGATACCCTAATTCAGAATCCACTAAAGTTAACGTATTATTCCGATGGGGGGCCAGAGTTCAACCCGTTTGGGGCGTTTAATGGCGTGTGTGTTTTTCGTCTCAAAAAAAAGGGAAATGAAGGAGAAGGATATAAATATTTCATCAATCGATTATAATGTGATCTTTTGAAACTTTTGCGTAAAAGATAAAACTATTTATTCATTTGTCGAAATTCACTTGTGTTCAAATTCATTATTTAAATTCATCGCCGAAATTCATTAATTTTCAAAATTCATTGTCGAAATTCAACGATTTTAAGTGATTCATTGTCGAAATTCATTGATTTTTGGGATTCACTTGAGGATTCATTGATTTTAAGGGATCAATTTGTTGTCTTACCATTATAAAATTATACTGATTGTCTTCTCCTATAAAAAATATGTGAATTTATCATATTCTTAAAAATATTAGGATTATTATTATTATCCTAATTTTCCAAAAAAAAATCATGCAAAGTCGTACTCATATATATATATATATATCTACCTAGTAGTACCTATTAAAGTTGCTAATTTGGTACGACCAAAGTTGGTCGACCAAATTTTGTCTTTTTTTTTTTTTTTTTTTTTTTTTTTTTTTTTTTTTTTTTTTTTTTTTCCATTGTTTTTTTTAACTATTAAATCTTCTAATTATGGACGACGAAGGGAAGTATACGAAGGGAAGTATAGTGCGCCGCTTTCTCCTACCCGTACACGTTTTTTTTCCCACTCACAATTGCCCACCGCCGCCTTCTCCAATAGCGTGTGTCCACGTTTTTTTTCCCACTCAATCAATTACGCCACCGCCTTCACCTCCTCTACTATTATGAAAACAATTTCTGAGTCCATAATTGTTGTTGTTCGTGCTGTCCATGGTTGTTCGTTTCAGCTTTTGGCAAGAGCCTATTTTCTGCAATTGTTTCCTCTGTTTTCCGTTGATTTTGGTTGCTCTAATTGTCATTCTGATGCTGTTTTCCGTTGATTTTTTATGCTCCTATTATTGTTCTGATGGTGAATGCATGCTGTTTTTCAGGTGATCGATCCTTTGAAACTTTTTTTTAAGGTACACCATGTTTCCTGTCCTCTTTTCTGCTTATTGTCTCCTTTGCATGTTGGTTTCTGAGTATGTTTGCTCTGCTTTTGCTTCGTTTTTGTTGCTGTAGTTGTTCTTCAAGTATGATAATCATCATACTTTGTTAATTTTCATTCTGCAGGTTTGTTAATTGGAGATTACCTGCTGTATTTCAGCTTCTCGATCGTTTTTAAGGTACACCAAGTTTCTTCTCCTCTTTTGATGTTTATTGTCTGCTTTGCATGTGTGTGGTGGGTTTTCTGTTGAAGATGGTTCGTTTGGCTTCTCCTTTCTTACTTTTATGTTTTTTGGAATTGCATGTTGTGTGGGAGCCCAAATCGGTAATAGTTCTTCTATAATGCTGATAGAAAGTTGTGAAAAACTAAGAAAAGAGCAAATTTTTCTTAACCTATAAGAGGTTTTTTTCAAGCTCAATTGAACTCAATGTATATTGGCTTTGGCCTCCTTGCTTAATATATTGATATTAGTTACTCACATGTATTGTAGTTATGAAGCTCATTGTTTGAGAATTTCCTTTTTTTTTTTAATGTCTGATTTGATGTGTCTGAGATTCTATGTACGCTTTTTGCTGTATATGCTCCAGATCTTGCTCTTTTTGTTACTAGGAATTTTGGTGAGATTAAGTTTAAGTAGTGATGTTTCTCTCAAATAGTCTTAGTTTGTTGACTTTTTCTTTGTTTCATGGATGCTTAGCTCATTGAGCTTGGAATAAGTTGAAGCAGCTCCTAATATTTCAGATATATCTCAGATCTGAAGCACATTTCAGTTATATTCATTTTAACTAAGTAAATTTGTCTACATTTGATGTGTAAGGACTTCCATTTACATTCGTTGGTTGAATATCCTGCAGATCTTGCAGAATTCTTGTTTTTTTTTCCAGTTAGTCGTTCTTCTTTGCAAGCAGATTACTTCTAAATGAGATGGATATGATATAGACATACCATTAGCTTTGCGGGCATTGTGTTTATACTTTAAACTCAGACATATTTGGTTTCGTTCTTCTTTTTCTAGGACATTTTGCAAGCAGATCACTCTGCATGATAAATTCAGACGAAGAGATTGCGATCTAGATTCATATGCTTCAATCAACATTCCTTTAGTAAGTTTTTGCTTTTCCTTTTGTTGTTCCATATGAAACGATCTCTTCTTCTATAACTTTATATATTTATTTTTCCCCCAAACGACTTCGACATACAAGTAATTTTACTTTTGTTGCAGATTCGATCCATCATTGTGTTTGTCAATAATGATCCTTGCTCGATGTGTATTTGACATAATCGCACTGGAATAATTGAATGAGTTGTGGTTACTTTGGTTCACAAACAAGGAAGTTGCTTTAGGTAAGTGTAGTTAGAGGTGCTACTGCAAACCTCAATAGTTAGGGTCTATGCCTTGAATCTTTCTGTAAGCATGAAATGAAAGTATTTGAGCTTAACTTTGGTTAGCTTTTCTTTTGCTGATACTCAGATAATCGGTTGTATTATCCTTGAGCATTGTTCAGTTGTTATGAAAGCAGGTATTGCATCTATATCCTTGTATTTGACAACTCCTCCCCCTATTTTAAGACTTATCTCATCTACAATCGAGAGATTTATTCTCCAACTTCTCAGATACTATGTGGGCTAGATTTAATGAAAGACACTGCCATAACTCATTGCCATGTCTTTATCTTTTGTTTAGAGTTTATTAAGTTGCTAAACCACATCAGTAACTTAATACTTACTCTACACACACAGAAAAAATTAATACACGGTAAAAATGATGGCAAATACTACACGTTCACAAATCACATGTGTTTTCAAGCCTGTGTCTCCATGTATTTTTATCAATGCAGATTTCTACTCTGCAGTAGTTCATTTAAGAGGATCTCCACCTAGCTTTAAGAGACTAAACTTTTACCTATTTGTAATTTGCAATGATTCATTGCAGCACAGAGGACTGGTGGGCAAAAATTGGTTGGAAACCTTGACCATACAACAACCCATGCAGATGAAATATATAATCATGAGCAAACCGAGCCTGCTACCTAAAACTATGCTGGGATTATTGGTGTTTTAACCAAAGCTAAATAGTCATTTGAGTACATAAAATCAGCCTCTTCCACATCTCAGAGAAAATTATTTGCTTTCTAACTGTTGTATTGTTCAGAACCAAGAAGTTCGTAAATTTCTCTTCACAGTAATGCAGCCTTGTGTGAGGTTTTGTCTAATATTGCTTTATTCATTCTTCATTTGTAATTTTAAGAATGAAGATTCGATTAAAGAGTTTCATCACCACCATAAGTAATCTTTGAAATAAAAAAAGATATCTAAGTTAATACAACACATACATTAACAACATTAAAACCACCTCTCAAACAATACATATATATATATATATATATATATATATATATATATATATATATAGTTAAGTACTCTGTATTTATTTGAGTTTAGTTAATACTTTTTTAGTTAAGTACTACAGTTAGGTATTTATTGGGTTACGTAATAATTTGAAAATTAAATGAAGGGATTTTTTAGAATAAATCGCCCCGTAGTTTCAGTAAAGTGCATCATTGAACATGCCAAATGAACTCCAATCCAATGCGGACTAGTCAAACCGTCCGAAATTACTATTTATTAAATAAATTTTGATTTGTTCCTCCAATTCCCGTTCCTCCTCAATCTCTATTTGTATATATTTCTTTCTAATAACTATAACTATGTATAAGTATTATTATTCTACAAACAAATTCAACATCATAAGCTTTTGACGTCGCCTTGAAGAAAGTCCATCTCTTTACATGGTCCTATCTCACCAAACCATATAGTAGTTGTTCTCTCTCTATCTCACTCATCCTTTTCTTCGAACAATTGCTGTGCAAAGGTTTTACCTCACAAACAACCTCCCTGCCTGTGGTAATGCATTCTTCTCCGATCTCTGTTTTGCTGAATGCGTTTTACTGTTGTTGTTATGATAATGTTGTTGTTTACTTATCTCAATGCTTTTGTTTATCACTATCGTGAAGTCGGAACTGTGAGCTTTAGTCATTGAGTGTGTCGTTTTTTGGTTGATTGTGTTGTTGTTGAAGTTTGATGAAGTGAAATTTTAACTTCATGCTTCGAATTGTCGATTTTTCAAATTTTTTTTTTTTTTTGTTGGTATTGTGGGTTGTGATGAAGATCTATACTGCCGGTTGTAGTATTGAAGTCGTTGAATTAGTGCTGGGTGGTTCTGCCGACCTGGTGGCGATCTGACTTATTTCCGTTGTGTTTTATGATCGCCATTCTACTTTTTGTTTTTGTTTGTCCGTATGTATTAGGGCGTGTTTTTTTAGGGGAGAGAACCGGTAAGCTGTGTAAAATGCATGTTTCCTTCTTCATTTTCAACTCTATCTTTGATTTATTGAAGGAAAAAGATAATTAATGCTTTTACAGAGCTTAGTGGGCTGGAATTCCCTCAGTAATTAGGTAGAAATCGTGGCTTTTATAAGAGAGAGAGAGTGAGACAAAAATCAGGGAAAGTTTCCTTGTATTTGTTTTTTTATAGATTTAAGCTCCCGTCCTATTCTTCTATCTCCATCTCAATAGAGTCACAATTGTTGTTGTGATTAATGTATCGATAATTTTTACATTTGCCACTGTTATTATGATTATGCTCTTGCATTAAAAACCTTCTTTCTCCCTTGATAATGATCTCTTGTAAACATTGATTGGCTTTGTTCATATTCAGGAAGATCTCTTTCTTTTCGTTTCTTAAATTATGCCTGATAGTGGATGCTTCGTAAAATATACTCTTCTCTTACATGTAGGCATATTAATCTTTTCTACGTTATCAGCCATTGTTATGGAAGTGTTTACATCTGTCAATGTTGTTTGTTGTAGCAATTTTGTTGCAAATTACTAGTGAATTTCTTGAAAGTTAAGTTCCTCTTCAGTAATTTGTCTGTTGTTTGTGCATTTGTTTGACTGCTTTGCAATGTTAAACAATATTTCTTTGGGAATCTAGATGCTATTTTATTACATGGCTATTAGTGTAAGAGTTTGTTGATAAGTAAAATAAATGAGTATCAAAGTCTTTGAAATCGTGGTTGCAGGAATCATTCATCATTTGATGAACCTTGGGCATTTTGTTGTTAGATTCTTGGGTGACTTAGTGCTACTTGACTAAGTTCACTCTGGTATGACGAGAAATGAAGAAATGGTATGGCGGTGTTTTCTTAGCTTCTTTGTTCATGCTGCTTGCTCTGGGTTTTTATGTTATGCAAAGCACCACCCAGCAGAGCAATAATACAAGACCTGTAATATTCAATGCTACGACGAATCCCCTTGAATGGATAAATACTGATACTCTGCCAGTAGCACACAGTTCAGGGGATAAACTTGATGTTGTATCTGCTGAAACTTTAGTCTCTCATCTCTTTGCTAAGAGGAACCTATCAAATGAAGGGGTTGAGTCAATGCATGTGTGGAATCGTCTTCAAGCTTTAATTAGCGGGGCCACTGTGTTGCCTAATGCTGTAGAAGCTATAAAGGAAGCGAGTGTAGCATGGGACAACCTTTTGAAATCAGTTGAGGATGAAAATCTTCACTCGAATGGGAGTTCCCAAAAGAGAGGAAAAGAGAAACAATGCCCTCATTATCTCAATAAGATGAATGCTACAGAGCATGATGATCAGGGATTTAAGTTACGGGTTCCTTGTGGATTGACTGAGGGTTCTTCGATTACAATTATTGGTATTCCTAATGGTCTTCTTGGTAATTTTAAGATTGACTTAACTGGGGAACGACTTCCCGGGGAGCCAGATCCTCCTTTAATCTTGCATTACAATGTGCGTCTCCATGGTGATAAAATAACTGAGGATCCTGTAATTGTCCAGAACACATGGACAAGTGCACATGACTGGGGTGAAGAAGAGCGCTGTCCTAACCCTACACCGGACAAGAATAAGAAAGGTAATTATTGTCATATCTCTCAGTTGTGTTTTTATGGCTTCACTAGCAAATGAATAAATTGATCTTCTATGATAATGTCATTGGAACTTTACGTACATATCTGGTAGTAAGATATACCTTCTTCTTTCTGATTGACCGACTAGGCTATGGCAGTTTGTAGTGCACTGTCTAGTTATGCAGCCCCAGTCAGTTATCTGAACATTTAGATAGATACTATCAGCACTGTCCGAAGGGATGCATCCACGTAGCTGTGGAAAAGAACTGCAACGTCGTTTTGTCAGCCTATTAGAACCATATTTGAGATATTTTATAGTTAATAATTAATAATATAGTTATAAACTTACAATTAGCTTTGGATAATATTGATAATCAGTGGTTGGATTTTGGATTGTAGTTGTTAGTTGATCTATTGCGATTTCAGAAAAAAGTGATGGAGGTTGATATAAAATGTGTGCACTGTGGTGCTTATATTAGTTATAAGAATTTAGCTTTATAATACAGACTTGGAAGCGTTCAATGCTGGCCATTTTGTATATTAACATTTTTGTGGTGTATGTAAAAAAAGGCAGAAAGTTCTCGTTTGATATTTCTTTAGGGAAACAGGCTCTTTTTTTATTAATAAATTTGTGTTTGAACAGAAGAATTGTATTCAAATGAGCTTACAAAATGACAGTTGAGCATCCATGGATGTTTTTCTAGAGATGTTTATGAGTACATCAAAAATGTTTAGGGCACCGACTCGGTGTCCTGATTCCCCTGGCCACCCCGCTGCAATGCATGTTGATCCCTCCCCCCTCCATATCAGAATAAGAATTTCCCCCCCAACCCCCCTCCTGCCACCCCTTGCCCACCCTTTCGGGACCATTGATCAGCACATTGCTTATCTATCTGCACTTATGAATTGTAATCAGTATTTATTTTTTTATTTTTTATTCAGGTGAAGCCAATGATTCAATTGATTTCTTCCTGGTCAACTGAATATTAGTCTGTGATTATAACCTTGTCTGTTTGTTTGCTTCTATATCCTCGTAAGAACAGTATGCATCAATTATACTTTCATTGAATTATGCTAATGGAGAAATTCCCTTATATATATGGCTAGAAAAATGTCTGCAGAATTCTGCAACACTGGCTCTGGTGACTGCATACTGATTGATTGTCTACTTCCAATCTCTTATCTTATTGAGATATGTTCTGTCATTATTATATGTTACAGGGTGGGCAGTTATGTAGTATTCTGTATTTTTCATTTATCTGTTTCCTGATATTTTTCCAGTTCTATTATATGTTGCATAATATTTTTGTTTCTGTGCAGTGGACGACTTAGATCAGTGCAACCACGTCATTGGGAAAGAGGATAACCACACGGCACATCTTAATAGGCATCCCAATATTTCAACTATGGATCAGGATGGGATAACCCCCAAAATATATTTTCCCTTCAAGCAAGGTTATTTATTTGTTGCCACACTCAGAGTAGGTACAGAGGGGATTCAGATGACGGTTGATGGAAAACACGTATCCTCCTTTGGGTTTCGAGAGGCAAGTTCCCCCTGCTTTTGTTATCCAATGGCTGGCTTTCTTGCAAACATACAATTTTTTTTTATCTCACTATGTTTCTTGTACATAGGCTTTGGAGCCCTGGCTTGTCAATGAAGTAAGAGTTTCTGGAGACATAAATTTAATTTCTGTTGTGGCTAGTGGCTTACCAACATCTGAGGACGTGGAACATATACTCGACATGGAAGCTCTAAAAGCACCATCACTACCTAGAAATAGGGAACTTGATCTTTTCATTGGCGTCTTTTCCACTGCCAACAATTTTAAACGCAGAATGGCAGTTCGAAGGACATGGATGCAGTACGAACTAGTGCGGTCTGGACCAGTTGCTGTGCGGTTTTTTGTTGGTCTGGTAAGTAGTTGCTACTTTTATGTGGTTTTGTATCAGTGAACTTCATTAATGTAATTGCAATAAAGTATGAAAAGTTGTAGTATGATTTATAAACTAGGGGTAAGAATGATGATTACAAAAGTCAACAAATGCTCTATTGTTATTTTAAAATGACTTGTAATATGACACAATTTTTGTTAAAATGACATATATCGAGAGACGGAGGTAGTATATCTCTTGTAACTTAAGGTAAAGTATCAAAATGGCTACCCTTGTTCCTCATGCACTATTGAATCAAGTTACCCTTTATATTCTTCTTCTTCTTCTTATGATTACTACTAGTACTTTCTTTTTTGTGCTTGGATTCACATAGTTATATCTTCTCTCGTTGCAGCATAAAAATCAGGTTGTGAATGAGGAACTCTGGAATGAGGCGCGGACATATGGCGACATTCAGTTGATGCCTTTTGTCGATTATTATAGCCTCATTACATGGAAGACTCTGGGAATATGTATTTTTGGGGTAATGCCCTGCCTTTCTTATAGCTTGTTCACTGCTCTATGTTCCTCTTTTGACGAAATCTTTTGAACAGACTGATGTCGTTTCAGCAAAGTTTGCCATGAAAACAGACGATGATGCATTTGTTCGTGTGGATGAAATCGTGTCGTCATTGAATAGGATCAATGCCACTCGGGGTTTGCTTTATGGTCTCATCAATACTGATTCCCATCCTCACAGAAATCCTGATAGCAAGTGGTTTATTAGCCCTGAGGTAACAACGTGCCTGAAAGTTCATGCGAGTAAATCATGATCATATGCAGTAACTTCAGTTTCTTTTCTAATGGCTGAATACGAATCCTTGTGCGCGTTCTAAATTCTTCTATCCTGGTGAAATTCAGGAATGGTCAGAAGACGCGTATCCCCCATGGGCACATGGTCCTGGTTATGTTGTATCAAGCGACATTGCAAAATCAATCTACACAAAACACAAACAAGGCCAACTGAAGGTGAGAAATCACGTGCATTTTTCGTATAAACAGCCATAGACTCTTTGACATATAATAATCGATTCAATAACAACCATGAGATTGAATGCAGATGTTTAAGCTTGAAGATGTTGCAATGGGAATCTGGATAGCTGATTTAAAGAAGGAAGGTTTGGAAGTGAGGTACGAGAAAGATGAACGGATATTCAACGAAGGTTGCAGAGATGGCTATGTCGTTGCACACTATCAGGCTCCTCAAGAGCTGCTATGTCTCTGGCAGAAGCTTCAGGAGTTAAAGCGCCCCACGTGTTGTGGATAGGTACCGTACGCGTAGTAGGATTGGCTTGACAAAGAGGTTTAGTTAACAACTTATAATAACGTAATTGTCCTCGGCGGTTATGTAGCTTCTTCTAGTTGATTGAGGTATTCATATATAGGTATTAAGTATAGAATAGAAATATATCTTATAGTTCTATATTGATTATATGGATTAGTGGAGGAAAAATGAGAAGGACCAGAGTGTTTTGTATATATATATGTTTTAATACAGAGAGCTTTTTACACTTGAGCTTAGAATGATATAATTATATTATACTAAAGTCTTGCTATTCACCAAGTGTGGCGATGGCTTTCAAGACAAATGATGAATTTTTCATCTTTCCAACGTCCAAGTGATGAGTTGGAAGCAGATTTCACTATGTAGTAAACACACCGATGTAATAGCTACTGTTTAATGTCTTTTTTTCCCCTAAGCATTTGGATCTTTATGCAGTTTCCATATGATTAATATTCAAGTTTCTATTAGTTTCAACTGTGCATTGAACTTACTAGTAACAACCAGGGGATTTATATGGTTTAAGTTTGCAATAACAATAAACTACGGGCACACACGGGATTGATCGATTGTTACAAGAGTAAAGGAAAACCCATTACTGCAAATCACCCCCAACCATCAAAGGAAAATTTTGCATAAGTTCATCTAATTTCTTGGCATGCTTAGGAAACAGACTATCTGTGACACAATGATCTAAAAAAGAAAAATCGTCACAAAAACAAAACCGTCATAAGCACATGACCAAAATCATCCCAAAATCCCACTTGATATCTTTGCATTTTCCGGCACTTCCACTTCTGACCCTAACTTGAACTGCCAATCCCTTCACGAAACCCAAGTAAACTTTCCGTCTGGAAGAAGCAAAAGAGTGCAAAAACAAGGAGGGAAAACACCTTAAAAATGGATACATCAAAGCATTCTTCTTTGTTGTAAACCAGGGGAGAAGTATCTCAAAAGTGACAATCGTCACACTGAACACCAATTGGTCACTCCATGAAGATTTCTATTCATTCATCAATGGCCGTTACCTCTGCTTCCCCTTTTCTTCACACACAAAATAAATAAATAAATTCAAATGTGTGCTCGTTATCCCTTTATATTTGGCCAGTTTTATATAAGGGAATGTACTCCATTTAGAGGCATAATTATGCTTACAGCATGTGACTTGAGATCTTGCCTAAGGGAATGTTACTCCATTTAACGGCATAATAATGCTTACAACATGCAACTTGAGATCTTGCCTAAGACTGTAAGGCTTCCTGCTTTCATTATGAAATGGTATTGACCAATATGATAGTTCATGTAGAAATAGAGAATAAAGGTTTATTATTCTCTTAGAAACACTTATCGGGTAAAGATAAGTGTGATTACACTTTATAGGGAAAGCCATAACGGCTAGAAAACCAAGTTGCACACTTGCAACGGCTATGAACAGTGGAAACTGTCCAGAAAGCAACAACTAGCAAAAACAGCTAGGAAAGAGATTAACTAATGCTAAATAAGTACAATTAACATTAATTAAATATTAAAAACACCATAAATCAACACTCCCCCTCAAGGTTGGTTGTAGATATCAATGCAGCCAAGCTTGTGATGAAGGTGTTGAAACACTTGATTGGAAACAGCCTTTGTAAGGAGATCAGCAGTTTGATCTTTGGAGGCCACATGAACAAGAGATATTTCCCCATTATCCACCTTTTCTCTTATAAAATGCCTGTCAATCTCAACATGCTTTGTTTTGTCATGTTGAGTAGGATTTTCAGCAATACAAAGAGTGGATATGTTATCACAGAGAAGTTGTATAGGACTGGAATTAGGCATCTTTAGGTCAGTCATAAGCCTTCTAATCCATATCCCTTCACAGATCCCCAAAGCAAGTGCTCTGAGCTCAGATTCAGCACTGCTTCTGGACACAACATGCTGTTTCTTGCTCCTCCAGGTTACAAGATTTCCCCACACATAGGTGCAATAACCAGAAGTTGACCTCATGTCAGAAGTGGCTCCACCATAATCAGCATCAGTGAAAATTTGAACATTTCTGGAAGGATTCTTCTTGATATGGATGCCTTGCCCAGGGCTCCTTTTCAGGAATCTCAAGATCCTATCTACAGCCTGCATATGCTTCTCAGTAGGATTGTGCATGAACTGGCTCACCAAGCCTACAGCAAAACATATGTCAGGTCGAGTATGGGACAGATATATGAGCTTTCCAACAAGTCTTTGGTATCTCCCTTTGTCAACAAGGGGACTGTCTTGTTCTTTTCCAAGTTTTAAACCTGGTTCAACAGGGGTATTTGCTGGCTTACAGCCAAGCATTCATGTTTCCTTTAAGAGATCTAAAGTGTATTTCCTTTGGGAGACAGAAATGCCCTTAGAATTTCTGGTAATTTCCATCCCTAGGAAGTACCTTAGATCCCCTAAATCTTTGATTTCAAACTCTTTTGCAAGAGATTCCTTTATCCTTTTTATTTCATCAAGGTCATTCCCAGTTAGAATAATGTCATCCACATAAACTACTAGGATAGTCAAATTCCCAGGTTTAGTGGTCTTAGTGAAGATAGTATGATCAGCATGACTTCGATTGAAGCCCTGTTTGGTGATAAACTTAGAAAATCTCCCAAACCAAGCCCTTGGGGATTGTTTGAGGCCATAGAGAGATTTTTTTAGTTTACACACATCACCCCTGTTACCTAGGTTCTCAAACCCAGGAGGGATGTGCATATAAACATCCTCTTCAAGATCCCCATTAAGAAAGGCATTCTTAATATCAAGTTGAGTTAAATTCCAGTCCATATTAACTGCAATACTCAACAGAACTCTTATAGTATTCAGTTTGGCCACTGGAGCAAAAGTTTCATGATAATCAATCCCATAGGATTGAGTGAAACCTTTTGCTACCAGTCTTGCCTTGTACCTGTTCATGGAGCCATCAGCATTACACTTTATGGTGAAAATCCACTTACACCCTACTGGAGTTTTTCCAGTTGGGAGTTGAGTGAGATCCCAAGTATTATTTTTGTGCAAGGCACTCATTTCTTCTTCCAGAGCTTCCTTCCATTTAGGACAAATAATAGCTTCATGAACATCTTTTGGAATTTGGATTGCATCCAAACTTCCTATAAAACCAGTCTCCTTAGGAGCAAGGTTGTGATAGGAAAGAAAGTTGTAAATAGGATGAGAGGTACAACTCCTCACCCCCTTTCTCACAGCAATGGGTTGATCATTGTCATCACTTATTTGTTTAGAGCTTTCAGAAGTGTCAGAGTCTTGTTTTTCACTGTCATTTGGACTATCAGGATTCTGATTTTCAGAAATATTTTCATAGCTATCAGAGTCCTGACTTTCAGAACTATAATTTGGTTCTGAAACATCACAGTTGGGATTTTGAGATGTGGCCTTCCTCTTTCTTGAGTACACAATGATAGGAGGGGATTCATGAGGATCATTAGATCCATCATGTATGCTCCCTGAATGATTCTGAGTAGTTTCTTTATTTCCAGTGTTTTCTGTGTTGATCACAGTATCACTGAGATTTTCGGTGTTCCATGATTGATAAAAGTTATGAAAGTTCTCCCCCTGAACATCTTGACCAAAGTAGGGAGTTTCCTCCATAAAAGTCACATCTTTGGTATTGTAGAACTTTCTGGTGGTTGGACAGAAGCATTTGTATCCTTGTTGGGAGGGTGAATACCCAACAAAGACACATTTGACTGCCCTAGGATCAAGTTTCCCTCTGTTATGGGAATGAATGTGAACAAAGCAGGTGCTCCCAAACACCTTGAAGGGAATAGAGCTCATAAGATGAGTGTTAGGATAAGACTCTTTTAGGACTTGAATGGGTGTCCTGAAATTCAAAACTCTAGAAGGCATTCTATTTATGAGATAAGTGGCTGTGAGAACAGCCTCTCCCCATAAGTACTTAGGTACTTTCATAGTGAACATTATGCTTCTGGCAACATCTAAAAGATGTCTATTTTTCCTTTCAGCCACCCCATTTTGTTGGGGTGTATCCACACAAGTGCTAAGATGAATAATCCCTTTTTCAGAAAAGAATGAGGTAAGACTCTTTTCAAAATATTCTTTACCATTATCAGTTTTGAGAACTTTAATTTCAGTCCCAAACTGATTTCTGATCATGGTGAAGAAATTTATGAAAATGGATCCTACTTCAGACTTTTCCTTTAAAAGGAATAGCCATGTAACCCTGCTATGGTCATCAATAAAACTGACGAACCATCTTTTTTCAGTGATGGTTTTCTTCTTTGAAGGTCCCCAAATGTCACTGTGGAACAGTGCAAATGGCTGAGATGGTTTATGTAGAATTTTAGGAAACACAGATCTCACATGTTTAGATAATTCACAAGTATCACAATGAAGAGATTCAACATTTATTCCTTTAAAAACATCAGGATACAACTTCTTTAAATACAAGAAATTAGGATGACCTAATCTGTAATGAAGAAGCATAATATTACTACAAGACATGTTAGGTCTACATATACTAGACAGACCCTTGGAAATGTCTTCAAAAAAAATGCTAGAGTGATTAGTCTTGAAAAGAACAACAACCACGAGATGCCTCAAAGACTTCCAATCTCCTCCATAGAGTTCAAACCACGAAATTTACATCCATTAGCATGAAATATCACAGAGCAATTAGAGTCTTTAATGAACTCTTGATGCATGACAAGTTGCGGTGTAGGTTGGGTACATAAAGAACATCTCTCGAGTGATATTATCATTTAAGGGAATTGTACCAATTCCAGAGACTTGAGATATAGTACCATCAGCAATTTTTACATTATGTGGTTGTTTGCATTTAGTTAGATTGGTGAAGAGGCTGGGGTTTCCAGTCATATGATTGGAAGCCCTAGAATCAACAATCCAGACTTTTTCCAGGATATGATTACCAGAATAGGCATTAAAACACAGACCTGTATTAGCAATGGAAGTGGAGCCTTGAGGAGCATTTGTCTGTGGATTTTGAGCGCATGTAAGTCTTTTAAGGCTTCAACTGCATTCGTGCTAAAAATCCTTCCGAGACTTTTGTTCCTCAATAGTGGCTAACCTCCCGGAGCTTTCAGTGTGTCTGGTTTTGCCTAGCAGAGTTTCAGTTAGCGAGGCTTGCCATGGATCTTCCAATGTGTTTCTTTTATGTGCCCGATTCTTTTGCAATGCTCACAAAAGGCTCATTACCGCCTCGCTTTTGAGCAAAGATTAGGGATGACTTTGGTGAAGAGGGCACTACTTTCAGTAGTGGAAGAGTTAGTAGTGTTCTCATTCATCATGAGCCTTTTTCTACTTTCCTCATGTTTAATATCAGCAAAGACCGTTTTTATAGATGGAAGAGGTTTTGAGCTCAAGACTCTGCCTCTAACATCATCAAGATTGGAATTAAGGCCCATAAGGAACTTAAAGATCCTTCTCTGTTCTTTCAAGGATTTGTAGGTTTTAGCATCATTAGCATTGTGCCAACTTATGCTCTCACAGTTGTCAATCTGCTGCCAAGATCGAGACAGGAGATTATAGTATTCAGTTACACTTAAATCTCCCTGTTTCATATCTTGCAGCTTTGCCTCAATTTCATACATCTCAGAAGTATTATCCTTCTTTGAGTATAAATCAGAGGCCTCAGACCAGATTTCCTCAGCAGTGTTAAGAAGGATGAAGTTTTCAGCAGTAGCTGTGGTCATAGACCCAAGCAGAATCGACATCACAAGGCTGTTTTCCACCCTCCATTTTTTGTAGGTAGCGTCTCCAGCATCTGGTGCCTTGCTTTCCCCAGTTAGGTACTCCTCCTTCCCTCTTCCAGTAATGAGAAGATGAATGGATTTGGACCACTGTAGGTAATTATCACCATTGAGCTTGTGAGTAGGAAGTGGCATTAGTGAGGGTTCAGAAGTCCAGGAAGAGGTATTTGAAGTTCCTTCTTCCCTTGAGTTTACTTCCGAAGAGTGCTCAGTAGCCATTAGAGAAGAGAAATATTTTTCAGAAAATCGAGCAAATCTCTGATACCATGTAGAAATAGAGAAGAAAGGTTTATTATTCTCTTAGAAACACTTATCGGGTAAAGATAAGTGTGATTACACTTTATAGGGAAAGCCATAACGGCTAGAAAACCAAGTTGCACACTTGCAACGGCTATGAACAGTGGAAACTGTCCAGAAAGCAACAACTAGCAAAAACAGCTAGGAAAGAGATTAACTAATGCTAAATAAGTACAATTAACATTAATTAAATATTAAAAACACCATAAATCAACAGTTCAAGAAAATGAAGAGCTAGTTTTTGAAGCATTTATCTGCAACATTCTCATCGAAAGAAGCAAGATCATCGTAGCAAGAATCCATGACGAGCAATGGAAATCTCAAAGGCTTGCATTCTTTCCCCTCTAGCAAATCCATTGCGATCATAAGATGAGATTTCATGGATGTCTAGGTCCATGCAAGCTTTCACAAGCTCTTCCCCAACCCGTTCAGCTGCTTCCTGTAAATGTCAAAACAAACAGTGCAGATACAACTCAGAAAGAACATAGACAGTTAAAGTTACTTCCAAGATCCATCAATACTGATGTACAGTATCCAAAGCTGAAAATTTTGGTATTTGTTTTGGCTGCTGCTGGGCAAATTGATCTGACAATAGCATCATACCCTGTCGTTTAGTATATTGTCAGGGCAGTTTTGTGAATACCGATGCAAATTTGCAGAACTGCTCTGACTATAGTAATGCCTATTTGTTTCTGCAAGAGAAAAGCTTCCCTGTTTTGATGATTTCAACTAATTTCTTTAGGACCCCTTAAAGGCACCACATTCAGCCTTACTATGTTATAACATCTACTATAACGCCACATTAAACATGGACTTTATAGACCTAAAAACGGAAAGGACTTTATTCAAGTCCGTTAAAAAATCGATCATGTAACATATAATTCTCTTTTGAAAAGTCGAGTATCACATTCTAACTTTTTAAATGTTGGGTTGTTTTATCTGGTACCCTGATAGCTATGATGTTATATTGATTCCGGTTTGATTCATCTAAAGATCATCTTTCTTTAAGCAGACTTGTAAACGTGGAAATGCTTACGCTGGTGGTACAAGGTGGATCCCCACGAATCGACTTCTGCAGAGTGCTGCAATAAAACAAACACTTCTTCTTCTGGTCATCTACTAACATAGCATATAACTGCTTATCCGAACAGAAGACTGAAAGCCGTGGTTTTGCAGATGTGCCATTGAACTGCTCAAAATGTTACAAAAAAAATCATTAACCATATTGCAGCAAAACGATTAACACATTCAAAATGTCCATCAATCAATCATGAACACTGTACCTTCTTTCTGAATCTTCTGTTTAGAATTTTGGCACTCTCCGTCCGAGGATTCCCCCTAGCTTCTATTACCAATGGCTTAACACCTGGAAGACTTGAGCTTCAATATCAATCACCAATAATCAAAAAAAAGGAAAACACCTAGATAGATATGATGGAGTAAGGATTGAACATTTGAATTTAACTTACTTTGAGATCGCTTTATCGGGAAATAATTAGAACGATGTATATGTATTGCTGTCCCAAAGAGCTCACAAGATTTGAACTTTAGCTGCAACGCGCCAAAAGTGCAACTTGCCATCAGCACAGATATATATATATATTTGTATCTTCCTTCTTCTTTACAGAAGCTTTCTTCAAATGGCTTGTTCACTTGCTAGCAAAACATGAAAATCAATCAACATCAAAATAACCAACGTAGTCCTTTTAGCAATTTCTGTAAACCCCCACCTAAAGAATAGTTCTTGTAGAATGAGCCTAGTTAACAAAGTTCAAAGAAATGGCAAGAAAGAGAAAAAGTACCATCTAACACTATAAGTGTCGCTCGGGGATGCTTGATAAGGGCAAGATCATAGGAGTGGTCAATTGTTTTTTTTAGAGCGGTCCATAATTCGTGAATCCCGTTTTGTATATTGTGGCTCCTCCACTGAAACTTATTAGTTTGAGGGGATCATGGCTCATATCATTGGCCCTTATCCAATGTTAGAAACAGATCAGCAGGGTACCTCAGCAAGGTCATCAGCAGGGTACCTCAGCAGGGTTCCAGTCTACTGACTCCTTCCTATTCATCAGTAGACTGGAGCTCTAATTTGTTATCATTCTGTGTATGTTTTTTACCTTGAATTAGCCCTAATAATCATATAAATTAGTGGCTAATCCTCCCTGTTTTTTCCTTGTCTTTTAGCAGAAGAAACACTGTCCAACTAACCGTTGGAACAGTGTTTCCTGCTTTTTGCCTTTTTGCCTTTATAGCCGTTGGGCATCCCTTCTACAAATAGAAGTAAGATGGCCCCTAGTGTGTAATGAGCTTTCTATTCTAAATAACAAGAATACTTTCCTCATTCTTTCTAAGTTTACAAAGGGTATGACAATACTATTTTTATTAGAACCGACAATACCAATTTTAGTTATGTCATTACCATCAAATAGGACTTAAATAAAATATTTAATCAGCTACAATTTTTTAATTTTCAAACCATATCTAACTCCCTAAAATCCTTCCAAATTATTCTCTCTTTTCTGTCTTAATACACCAATTCATACGGAGTAAGTTGTACTAGGCTGTGGTTTAATCTTTGTATTTCTTTTTTTGAGGGGTTTGTATGTTATTTAAAAACACTGTTTCTTGAAAATTTCGACTCTATTCGGTTGATATTCATCCTACCATCCCATTATGGTGAAATATTGTAATATGCATGAATTTGACAATTACATCAGATAAATTAAAACAAATAATGTCTTTTATTTTCCATATCATATGATGGTACCTAGTTCAAAATGAAGTCAGATGCGTTTGGTGCGTTTACGGCTTTCTTCCTTTATGGATTTCTTTATACGCTTGATGGAGGAAAAGGGGATGGATTGGGGCATGGGGCGGCACAATTTGTTTGACTTCTTTTGGGTGTTTGGAAGGCTTGATGATATGTAGTCTTTGATGGTCACGATGTGCATGTTTTTGCAGTTTGTTCATTATTTTGGCGGCGTTAGTCGAGTATGTGGAGGCTATGGCGGCTTACCGAGTGAATGCTCCGATGCAACAATTCACATATAAGTGGGAGAAGCTAGTTAATCTAAAAGAAGCTTGATCGGCCTCACTAGGCTTTCAATCTCACCGGCAAAGTACCGGGTCAATTGTAATCTAGATAGGTGAGCAAGGTCGTATCCTAAAGGAGAAAATTAGTTGAGTACCAAAGCGGTCCAAACATCTAGTCTAGGTGCAACCATAACTCGAGAATTGAATTTTTAAACTACTGCAAAAAAAATAAAACAACTAAGACTAAGTTATGAAAACGAACAAAAGGTGCAAATAGAAGCACAAAGTAAAATGATATGGAACGAGATGGCTCGGGTGATGTTCCAATGGGCTAGATATAAACACTCGTAACTACTTCGAATCAAGCTCTACTCACTAGTTCTCAACACATTCAAGGTGCAATTCACTATATTCGCGTCAATCGATCTCTCGCATTAACGTACTACAACCAAACACCAAACCTATCGGCTAGGACTAGATTGGGATGAATGGCTATGCATTAAAAGGACTATGAATTTCCCAAATCAAGATTAGGCAACACACACACTAGAAACCAATTCTACCTCTAGATGATTTTACTATGTGTTCATGGTGACTAGTTCCATGTCAATTCTCACGATTAGGCTTCGAATAAACACTAAGAGGATGCAATTAGTGATGAATTAATCACACCCATAAAGATGAAACACCATGACTTGAAAAAAATTGAGAGCATACAAGGCTACCCAACTTGAATCCAAGCAATTACAAAGCTTCTAGATCATTTTCTCATCACCCAAACCACAACTAACTTAGCTACTCATGATTAACACAATAACTAAGTAATTCATACTAACTAAAGCCACGAAAACAGGAAATTAAAGCTAAAATCGAAATGGTACCTCAATTTAGTGTAATACATGAAAATAGCTCAAATACCATGAAGATCCATCAAAGAGAGAATGAATTCATCATTGTAGATTAAAGCCCAAGCACTAATTTCACTAATTACCTAAATTCAAGTGACTAAATTGAGGTTTGGAACCCTCATTTTGTCGCCTGAAATTGCCCAGGTCGACTCCCCTGTTTCAGTCCCTCCGTTCTCCAAAAGTCGAAGTCCAGTCTCAGTCAAATGCTAACTATTTACTATTTTCCTATTAAGTCCCTCATTTACTAACTTATTATTCTATTATTATTTTTCCTATGCTCAATAATTGCAAAAGTCGTCCCCCACAGTCAAATATAGTCAAACTAGTACAATTATATGATATACTATTTTTTTTTTTTGAGTGGTATATGATATACTATTAAACCTAAGAAAAGCAATTGGCCGGGCTGAAACTTTACTTCGCCTGGGCTTCTGAATGAGGCATGGGCCTGCCAAACTGCTGGGCCGTAGAATTATTCGATTTCTTCAACATCTTGATATCTTTTCATCAAATATCAACTCATCCCAACGATCGAAAAATCTGAAATGACACACATACAAACCAAGGCGTGTAATTCCGCAGGGTACAAAACACCCCGTATATGCGATAAAAGTCTACATTTCAACAATAAAAATGAGATTTCCGAATAAGTGCGGTGTGAAACCGAGAGTGCTAAAAATAGCATGAAAGAGTGTTTATACGACAGAAATGAGCCCGAAATGCTATCAAATGAGGTGAAATAGGTGTGAAATGCATAGAAGAGTTGACACTCATCAGGTGGTAGAATGATTATGGATGAGTCGGTGGTGGAGTCAAGAGCCGGTATTGGCATTCTTTTCAGGGATTCTCACGGTGCTATTCTGGTGTCATTGTAATATCATCATGATCCAGGAGTGTCGATAGAATTTACAGAGCTTAAGACTATATTTTTGACACTAGTGGGAGGTGAGCGTTTGGGTTCCCCGTTTGGTGGTGGAAAATGATTGTTTAGCTTGTGTTCAACGTCTCACTTAACCTATGGAATCACTGCTCTAGGTTGTCTAATTCAGGATGGTCTAACAAGACTTCGCGATTTTTCATCTATGATTTTTCCTTCATTAGACGTGTGAGAAATGTCTCAACGCATCTTTTAGCAATAAATACTTATTAATTATTGATGTGGTTTCATGAGGCTCGTTGTCTCATGATGATGTTTTGTCCACATGTTTGGCTGAATTAATCTAATTAAATTCTTTTTTTTCCTAAGAAAATGATGTCAGATATCATCGAGATACATGTGAACACTTGAATATTCACATTATGAATATACGAGTATAAATACTTTTATGCGAATGATCATGAGTAATGTATATATAAAGTGAATATCTTTACACACGAAAATATCCTAGCACACATATCTTTTTTCCAATTTAGCCTTCAAATTTTCGCGATTATCTATTATGACCTAAATTTAGGCGGAATGTTAAATTTTTCACACCAATTTTTATCAAAATGTATGAAATAATTTTTCTGACCGGTATTAGGCCTAAAAACTACTTTTAATTTCAGACTCAAATCAAGATAATCAATCAAATTCTAATTAATGTTCGGTGAGAATACTCTTTACCGTATGGGAAAATGGACCCTATATTATTTTTTGATAAGTATGGATATGGACAGACTTGTGTCCACCTTTATCCATTTATATCCAATGGCATCCTCTAGTCATTTAATAAAACAAATTAGAGCTTTAATCCGTAAAAAAAAAAGAGAGCTTTAAAAAAGAAAAACAATTCTATTAGTCATCCAATCAGCATTCAGACCGACGATAATTAATTATAATGTATCAGCAGTAAACAAAATAAACTTTTTGTTTTTGAAAATATATTGCGGGATAGGAAAATACTGCACCAATTATTAGATAAACATTAATTAATTAATGCTGCTAATAATACTCGTTATTATACGCGTCTAGAGTCTAGACTTTACTAAGCTGAGCTGCCCATTTTCTAGATCCTTCTACAACATTCTTGGTCCGCCCCCAATTAGCTAATAATCCCCTTATATCTTCCTTCCGAAATTTCCAGTTTTTTTTTAATTTCATATCTATTTTTCATTCAAACTCTTCGAATCCCTCATCTTGTTTAAGCAAAATTGTTGAAAAAGAATGGCTTCAGGTTCGGATTTTCCTGATCCAGCATCTTTTCTCGAGCGTTTGTTCAGTTCAAGAAACGGAGAAAATCTCTCAAGGTTTCTTCCTTTTATGTTATCCTTAGCAAATCCCCGAAATCCATCAAACCCAGATGAAGATTCCACAAACCCAGATGAAAACATACGGGAAAGGCTGGTTTTGATCAACCCGTTTACTCAAACCATGCTTGTAATCGAGAGCAGCAGCAGCAACAGAGACAGAGACAGGGGCAGCAGTAATGACGATTCAGCGTTTGAATCATGGATCAATGATTTGTTCTTCAGGAAAGAAGGTCAGCCGCCTGCTTCAAAAGCATCAATGGACGCTATGCCAGAAGTGGAAATTGGGGAAAAAGGTGTGGAGTGTGTGATTTGCTTGGAGGAGTTGGAAATTGGTGAGAAGGGTAAAGAGATGCCATGTAAGCATAGTTTTCATGGGGGCTGTATTGAAAAATGGTTGAAGATCCATGGGACTTGTCCTGTTTGTAGGTATAAAATGCCTGTTGAAGAAAGAGATGATAGAACTGAGAAAAATGAGGAGAATCAAAGTGGAGGTGAAGGAAGAAGAAGAGAGGTTTGGATGGGTGGTTTTGCATTTGGGGATAATCAGTCTGAGTCATCAACTGAATCTGCTGCTACTGATCTTGATTGATATGAAGGGATGTTCTGAGTTTTTTGTTTTTGTTTTTTTGTAGTCATTCCCCCCTCCCCAAAACAAAACTCACTGAGTGAGAGATGTATATATAGCTTGATGATTCATGGCAATTCAAGAACATGTTTTGTTTTTGGCCTTAAGAACATGTATTAGCTACTTGAGTTTATGCACATATATTATTATTAGTATTCGGTTTGTGATTATTTTTATACCCTATTTCTTGTTCTGTTTTGGTATGGAATTGGATTTTGTATCGAGGGTCACACCATGCTAAATCTACCGTTTTGTTATCACATTATGCTGATTGTTGGTTCTTAATTAGTGGTGGATAGTCGTAATAGATTCTAGTGTTAAGAATTGATTTTTTGTTGGTAGATTGTTTATCAGAACGATGTCAAATTTAAACACAATGGATCCTAGTAATAAGAATCGACGTTCGATTATTTTAATACTCAAAAAGACATTGATTCGAATAATCAATTATCTTGAAGTTTTGACAGAAATAATAAAGAAAATAACGACTCGGAGCAGCGGCTTGGGATACAAACAATCACCTCCTTGAAGCTTGGTCTACCCCTGGCGGCTCTATTGTTTCTCCCTTTGCTGGGGCAATCTGTGTATCTTCTCTGACTGCAAAATGCTCGTTGGAATTGGGATTAATGGGGCGGACTGTGTTCCCTGGGATAGCAGAATCATCGTTAAGGATATTTTATTTTTGATAAATCAGTCCCGGAATATCAATGTGGGGGATTGAGGAATGTGCCATCACGAGCCTTGGAAAATACCGAAAGTGTCTCGGGGGGTGTGAAACTTAGACAACTCGTGTTCATTTATCGAGCAAATGCTCAAAAACCTAAGGTTCGAGTAGAAACTCAGAGACTCAATGGATATCGATGGCCGAGTCCGTGCTAAGTGGTCCCTTTATATAATGAAAAGAGTCGAGCTGGTTCTCTGAGACCCTGTATAAGATATTCCGAACCTTGACCAGGTATGCACAAGGTTAAGGCTATGTCAGACCCTCGTGACCAATTTGTAAGACTAAGAATTCTATCTGAATGATTTGTAGTGGGTCAGTCCGATACCTGGACTTTGTAGTTGCGCCTTCGTCGGGTATGATAGAGAGATCTGAAAAAACCGAGCCGCTAAAAAGAAGACTATATGTCACATGGTTTATTCTCACTCTCGTCAATGCTACAAAAAAAAAAAAAAAAAAACCATATTATTTATCGTCTACCGATGCATTATTGATCCTTATGAACATACATTAGGATGTTATTTGGATTCCATCAAGTCTTTTGAATAACATGAATTTAGTTTCAGGAGAAATAAAAAAATATTTATTCAAGATGAGTAAATTTGTTTAGTTCAATTCAAACAAAACTAGGATAATTTATAAAACAAACAAACACTAGAGTCTAGGATAATTTTCTATTCAAAATGCCCTCGTCCAACATGGTGTCTTGGTCAATGATGATATATGGGCCCAGCGGGTCGGATTATTTGTAATTGGGCCAGGCCCAAAGTTAGATAATAGAGATAAACGAGCCAGACCACCAAATCGCCGACTGCACCAAGGTATTTGGGCGAGAATAGTCGGAGGAGCGAGGACTCCACCGTGTGTCCTGGTCGAATGGCTACGGACGTAATAACAGGTGAGCGTGGAAGACCGGGTCAACAACATCTCAACTGCTGACGGACGTGGGTAGATCCCACGTCCAGAAGATAATCAACGATAACTTCCTAGTACGTCCAGGAAGAGAGACACGATCTACTACTATATAAAGGACACCCTGAACTACGAGGGGGACTTGATTTCAGTTTATCACTTAAATTGGATACGTAGGCAGCTCTCTCAAGAGTTCAGTCCAAATTATATTCAAGCATTCGTGTTCCTATATTATTTTCCTAATTAGAATTGTCCGATTACCCGTTTGCAATATTTACAGCAACATCATTTGGCGCTAGAAGGAGGGCCTAATTCTAGTTAGTGAGTAATTCTTACGAAAAAATGGCACGAAATCAAGGAAATTCGAAAAAGCAACAAAATCAACAAGAGGGCGACAAAAATCAAACCAGAGATAATAGCCCAGGTCGAAATGACCAAGATCCTGGAAAAAGAATTTTGGAAGAAGGGCAAATGAGTAATCCTGATGCCATTAAACAAATGCTAGTAGAAAATCTGGCCAATCTCAAAGGAGAAGAAATAAAAGCTATCTTTGAGGCTGTTTTGAGGACGAGGAATCAGGATAATGACGTTTCTGAAGCACCTACTCCGCTTCAAACTACAAAGAAGGAGAAACAAGAAGCGGAATCTAGCATCAGAGTGGTGGTTACTCACCCAGGTGGTGATAACGCACGAGCCGAGTTAGACGCAATACTTAAGCCTAAACACGATGAGTTTAGGCTGGTGTCTCCATTCACTGAGGACATCGACGCATTTCCATGCCCTCCAGGATTCAAAATCCCAAAAATCCAAGCATATGATGGAACTAAAGATCCATATGACCATATGCACCAGTACATTCAACACATGAACCTATATAACGCTCCAGAAGAGATGAAATGCAGGGCATTTGCAACTCTTCTAACAGGAAAAGCAAGAGATTGGTTCAACAAATTGAACCCCAGATCCATACCAGATTTCTCAACTCTGACCACAAAGTTCATGCACGCATTCATAGCAGCAAGGCCGTTCCAGAGGAACCGTACATATTTACTGACCGTCAGGCAAAAAAGTGATGAAACAGTCTTGCAATTCATCAAGAGATTCAATGGAGAATCATCCCAAATAGCAGATCTGGGTGATAAATTTTTAGTAGCATCCTTTGTGGCAGGTCTTAGAGAAGGACGCCTACATGCAAAGCTGAGCAGCAAAAATCCGGATACGATGGAAGAGTGTTTGGAAATTGCATACAGACACTGCCAAGGTGAAGAGGCTAACAGAGCCAAGAGGGAAGAGTCCCACAGGGACGCTAAAAAAGGAAAAGTTGAAGATAGAACCGACAAAAAGAGAAAATCTGTTTGGGATAGAGTAACTAACCCCATCTCTGAAAGGTTAGGGAAGAAAGGTGCTTTGCAGGACAGAGACCTTATCCCTCTGAACAGGTCTCGTGATCAAGTCCTGGCGATTATGGAAAAGAAAGGAATCGCCAAGATTCCTCCTCCATTGAGGGGTCCAAGGGAGAAGAGAGACCACACAAAATGGTGCAAATACCATAAAGATATTGGACATGATTCTGAACAGTGCAGGGGTCTGATCAGGGATATAGACGCAAAGGCACTGGAAGGAAAGATCGATGAGTGCATCGATCGAGCACAGGGGGACAACCCCCGAGGAAGGAGAGAGTTCAAAAGACAGCATAACAGCCAGGACAGGAATAACCAGAGGAGATACAGAGACCCATCTCCAGATGCAGGTGGGCACAGAGAAAACGCCCCAATCAACATTGTGAATACGATTGTGGGTGGACCAGGAGAAAGTAATAAGGCTGTCCAGCCGTCGTAAGCAATGAGGGGCTGGTAATTGAAGCGGTTATCCAGAAAAATCTGGTCAGAAGGATTTGTGTTGACACTGGCAGTGCAGTAAACGTGTTGTATTACAGTGCATTCCAAGCAATGAAGTTAACAGATTCGGAGCTGACTCCTGTGTCAACTCCTCTTTTTGGATTTACCGGGCCACCCATCCATCCTGTAGGTATGTTGAAGCTAATGAAAACTTTTGGAAAAGGACCACAGAGCAGGACTCTGATGGTCAATTATGTGGTAGTAAAAGCTCCATCGGCCTACAATGTGATTCTGGGAAGACCAGCATTGATTGATCTAAGGGCAGTAGTATCACCAGCACATAACAGTATGAAATTCCCAACCTTTGAGGGAGAAGCCATGGTTAAAGGGGATGTGGACGCAGCCAAGAACTGTTACACAGCTACAATCAGTGGAAAGATGAAGGTGCAGCAAGTGACAATGGAAGACCTAGTTCCGGATGAAGAAAAAAGTTGGCAGTCCAACGATCCTGTAGAACCAATCATGCTAGATGGACAGGACCCTGAATCCACAGTCAGTATAGGATCATGGATACCGGTGACGAGAAATGAGATCTTTGGCGAATCTTAAAGGATTACAAGGGCGTGTTTGCATGGAAAGCAAGTGACATGCCTGGATCATCAACGAGTTGGTCGTCCATAAGCTCAACATCGACCCAACCAGAAACCAAGTGAAACAAAAGAAGAGATCGTTTGCCCTCGAAAGGATACAGTCATCCAAACAGAAGTGGAAAAATTGTTGCAGCCAACATGATTAAAGAAGTTATCTACCCGAATGGCTAGCAAACCCGGTGCTAGTCAAGAAACCGAGATGGCGGTTGGAGAATGTGTGTGGACTTCACAGATTTAAACAAAGCTTGTCCTAAAGATAGTTACACTTCTCCTAGAATTGACAAAGCTAGTAGACTCCACAGCTTGGCTATGAGATTTTTGCTTTTAGATGCTTATAAGGGATATCATCGATTATGATGGACCACCGTAGATCTGTAAAAGCGCGCTTTATTCTCGAATTTGGTTCCTACTACTATGTGTCTATGCCTTTCGGATTAAAGAATGCAGGGCTACCTACCAAGGGACATCTCAATACTATTTTCAAACAATGATTGGCAAATCTATGAAAGTATACGTGGATGATCTATTGATCAAGAGCAGGACTCTTGACCAATATTTGAAAGATGTAGCAGAGGTTTGCCAAGTTCTAAGACAAACAGGAATGAAGTTGAACCCAAAAAAGTGTACTTTTGGAGTGAGATCAGGCAAATTTCTGGGTTATATGATATCCAAGAAAGGTATCAGGGCCAACCCTGATAAATTAGAAGCTTTAAAAATATGCCTGAACCGAAGAATATTAAAGAAGTTCAACGATTAACAGGAAGATTAGCAGCGCTAAACCGATTTTTGTCAAAATCAGCACAGAAGTCATTGCCATTCTTCAAAATTCTCAGGAAGGCCAGTCCATTTGAGTGGAATGAAGAATGTAAACAGGCTTTTCAGGAGTTGAAAGATCATATAAGTCACTTGCCGACTCTAACTCCTCCCCAGGAAGGTGAGATTCTATTCCTTTACTTGTCTTTTTGTAAGGAAGCAGTAAGTGTTGTGTTAGTAAAGCAACATGGTATGATACAGAGGCCAATATATTTTGTGAGCAAAGCCCTACAAGGGCCTGAAATTAGATATTCAGAGGTGGAGAAATTGGTCTTAGCCTTAGTACACGCCACACGAAAATTAAGACCATATTTCCAAAGCCACCCAGTAATTGTGTTAACAAACCAACCTTTGAAGCAAATTTTGGAAAAGCCGGATAAGTCTGGAAGATTAGCAAAGTGGGTAGTTGAATTGGCAGGATTTGATATCGAATACAAGCCAAGAACAACAATTAAAGCTCAAGCATTAGCTGATTTCTTAGCAGAAGAAAAAGCCTTGGCTATAGAGCAAAAAGCTGGGCAGAAAAAGGCTGAGAAGCATGAGACAGAACAATGGCAGCTTTATGTGGATGGAGCTTCCAACAAAGAAGGAGCAGGAGCAGGACTCCTACTCATTAGCCCAAAAGGTGAAGAATTCCCATATGCACTTCATTTTGACTTTCAAGCCACTAACAATGAGGCAAAATATTAAGCTTTGATAACTGGATTAAACCTAGACCAAAAATTAGGGGTGCAAAACCTGAAAGTGTACACGGACTCACAGCTTGTAATAAATCATATCAAAGGAGAATATGAATCAAAGGAAGGTCCTATGAAAAAGTACCTTGCAGTGGCACAGAAAAAATTGCAGAATTTCTTAATGGTAGAAGTAGAGCAGATCACTCGGGCCCAAAACACCAGAGCAGATGCCTTATCAAAATTAGGGTCAAATTTCTTATCCAACAAAAAGGTGTTAGTTGAGCAGCTAAAGCAGAAAAGTTGTGACGAGGTTGAAGTACAGCCAATAACACAAGCAGAGACTTGGATGGATCCAATTGTAATTTATTTGAGAGATGGGAGGCTTCCTGAAGATAAAGTACGTGCCAGGAAACTAATAAGACTCTCAGCCAGGTATGCTCTTTTCAACGATGTTCTATACAGAAAATCTTATGCGGCACCTTGGCTGAGATGTGTTACCCCGGAAGAAGGAGACTATGTGTTAAGAGAAATCCATCTCGGAATTTGTGGAAATCATTTGGGAGCAAGAGCTCTGGCCAGAAAATGCAGGCTTTACGGGTATTACTGGCCAGAAATGCAAGAAGAAGCTGAGAATCTGGTTAGAACTTGCAGGACATGCCAGGTGCATAGCAACATATCACATAATCCTGCACAGAAGATGATACCGATTGTATCTCCATGGCCTTTTGATCAATGGGGAATAGACTTAGTGGGACCATTACCCAAAGCACCGGGAAATTTCAAGTTCTTAGTGGTGGCGGTAGATTATTTCACCAAATGGATAGAAGCTGAACCTCTAACCACCATCACAGCCAACCAAATACAGAAATTCCTGTGGAGAAATATTCTGTGCAGATATGGAATCCCAAAAGTTCTCATCTCTGATAATGGAACACAATTTGAAGATCAAGGAGTGCAAGCATGGTGCACAAACCTAGGGATCTCCCAACACTTTACATCAGTAGCCTATCCCCAAGCCAATGGACAGGTGGAACAGACCAACAGACAAATAAAGCAGGGATTGAAGAAAAGATTGGAACAGGAGGGATCTCACTGGGTAGACCATCTCCCAAATATATTATGGGCGTACAGGACTACACCAAATGCTGCTACCCAGGAAACACCATACTCCCTAGCATATGGATGTGAGGCAGTAATACCGGCAGAGATTGGACACAAGTCTCCGGGACGTAATTATCTTTGTCCGAAAACACAGAGGTAGACATGTTGCATATCAAAGATGAGTTGGAGCATAAACGCGACGTTGCACTAATCTGAGATGGCCAAATACAAGCGAGAGGATTGCCCAAGACTACAACTCCAAAATTAGAGGTACGTATTTCAGAGAAGGTGACTTAGTACTAAGGCGAAATGACGCCGAAGAAGTCGTTGAAATAGTGTCCTAAACCCAATCGGGTTGGACCGGATCCGACCGGGTCGGATCATTTCTACTATTTCTTTATGTTTATACATATATAAAATGGCTTTTATGTTGTCATATATATGTTCTTTTAAAGAACCAATTATGAATTGTTATATGATAACGTCCCTTAGTATTAAAGCGTGATAGAGAAACCATGATAAGCGATTATGGTTGATGAGATCTCTAATCACTTTAATAAGTTTGATACTTAAATGTCTAAAGGTGACGTACTATCAAGCAGGGCATTGATAGTATAAGCAGACAGCACGTATTAGATGTCTTCTGCTTTAGTAGGCGAGGATAGATCTCGCTCATCGAAGTGTAGAGACACTTGGGACTGCACGTGGACGTGTATTAGAGAATGCGCAGACGTTAGGATCGACCCACTTACACGATAAGTGTCACACTATGTGGCGGTTGTGTAATTATCCTTAAGACCGAGTCTTCATGGCATCACGGTGTGGATTGTCATGCTTTGACACTATTGAGGTTTCCACAGCCATGGGGGCGATCATGCGGTAGTGATTGGGTATGATCATGAAGCACGCGGAGTATACATGATTGGTCGTCCGGGAATCGCGTATCTATGATTGGGATCGAATATCCGAAATGGCCTTCTTATAAGGAATGTCTTACTCTCGTGAATCTTTGCAAAGTGGGAGTAAACGAGTTACTTCGAGAGAGCATGATATCCAGATTATAAGATACGGTCGTTGATGTTTTGACACTCGACTAACGACCGTATGGATATTATTACAGCGATAGGATTGTAAGTTACACGGTAACTGTTTCACATGAAAGGTAGTAGTCATTGCATTTGACTCTTCCGATGATTGGGGGTCGCGCGTGTTCTTGACGCTATCCCGTGATCGTTAGGCATGAAAGGCATTTTAAGTAATTTGCACTTTGTGTCTACGGCCAACATATTCGAAGCCTATCGGGTCACACACATAAGAACATCTAGCCGGATTAAAATGTGGTTATAGATGATAACCAAATAAGGAAAGAATTTATCTCACGACTATAAAGGTTATAGTGGTAAATTAATATGGTGGTATTTATTTATTATGAATAAATTAAATACAAGATATTAATAATATTATATTAATTAAAGAATATTCGGATGCCAATTTATTGGCTAAGGTGGCATAATTTGTGTGTGTATATGATACACTTGGATTGTCTGAATTTAATTAATAGTATACTAAATATTAATATTAGATATTAATATATATATATAAATAATACCTATGTGTGCGTGTGTGCAAAAGTGTTTGGCAGCATGCGCATGCATGTAATATATATATATATATATAAAATGGATTTATATGTGTAACAATATATATATGTGATATATACACATGTGTAAATTGATTTACAGTAATAAAATAAAGATAATAATATTAGATATTGACAATATCTTAGGAATATTCAATATGAGATATCGACAATATCCTAGATTTATTTAATATGAGATATTGTAATAAATGAGATAAATCAATCAATTATATTTTCCTTATTTTATTGGAAAAGGTTTTCTTCTCCTCCACTAGCTAGATGGGCGCGCCAACCACTATAAATAAGAGGTGGGTGTCAAGCTCTTTTCAGACATCACAATTCCAAGAACTAATAGTTTGTGTAAAAATAGAAGCATCCTATGAGAGTTGGAGAGAGGGAAAAAGGCCGGTCTAAGAACCGGAGTTTTCCAATAGCAATCCATGATGGGATTCCGCGGGTGTTCGTGTGGACTAAGCGGTAGAGGCCGAACACTGGGCGGCTCCATGCAGAACTACTCTCCCAGACGGTCAAAGCGTCGATCTTTTAGATCAACCAAGGTAACCACCGTCTACTATCTATTTGTTTATTGCTTAAACGAAGTCGATCTTGGGTCGATAGGAAATAAATTTTTGAATTCCGCTGCGTTCCCGCGTAGATTTCCTAACAGTGGTATCAGAGAGAGCTTCGAGCTTAAGCAATAAGCATGTAATTGTGCGTAGTTAATTTTATCGTTTAAATCACGTAATTAAAAGATGAAAGATTTTTGATTCGCAAATCGATACACGAAAAAAAAAAAAAAAAGGCGGCTTTTGGGGTGCTCGGCCGATCGGCGGCGGCACCCCACCGGAAATTGCGGCGGCGGCACCCTTTTTGGGGCGGTCGACGTCGGCTGGTGCATCTTTTGGAGGATCCCTAAAATTTTGTTTTGTGTATTTTGTGTTTCAATATTGTTCATAGTTGTGATTGGTAATTCGTCTTTTGTTTAGTTGTGTCGTGTGGCTAACCAAATGGTCAAATAGTTTGGCTTATTGGGATGCGCCACACGGCATTATAATAATAATGGCGCTTTCCAAACTTTGTTTGAATAGGCAAACAAGCCTTTCCAAATATTTGATTTGGGAAAAGCGCAGCGCAAAGCCACTTTCAAAATTTTGATTTTGGAAAGTGGCTGCGCCTAAACCAAAATTATTTTGGCCTTTCCAAATATTTGATTTGGAATAAGCGCAGGCCTTTTCAAATATTTGATTTGTAAAAGCTTAGCTTGCGCCACTCCAAAATTTTGATTTTGGAAAGTGGCTGAGCTGCCCAAATTTGGTTTAGAAACCAAAAGATCCCTTTCGATTACGAATCAAAAGGAAAGGAAACAAAAGAGAAATAATTTTAATTTTGATTTATTTTGGAATAGTTCTAATTAATTAAAATTAAAATTAAAATCGGTTTAAAATTAATCGTTAATTTTATTTCGATTAAAATCATTTAATTAATTAAATGTTAATTAGTTAATTGATTAGATAAAATTATTTAATAGATTAAATGTTAATTGATTAATTAAGACGCAAGTAGTTAAATTTTAATTTTATCTTTTTCATAAGATTTTATTGTATGGATTAGATATAGTAGATATAATATGATTATATGACCCCGATTGATCGTGATTTCAACCGATAGGATAGATGTGAATGATTTAATTTTTCTGTTGGTTTAAAATTGTCTAGGCCCGTTATGAAGAACGTGACCTAGTTTATTTTCTGCATTCATCCCATTCCATTAGCTCCCCCGTGTGCGGCGGGTGTATTTATTTTATTCGATAGAATTAAATGTAACAAGAATGGAGCAAAAGATGGAGACCAAAGAAAGACGAAAATAAAGATCCCATTGGAGAATGGAGCATTAAAGATCCTATTTGGCGGTTGCATTACTACCTTAGAATGTGACCCGCGGTTTTCATCGGTTGTATTCAAACCGCACTCAGAAAAGTCCATGATCATACCGGTTATTTTACGCATTTATTTATTTTGTGCTTGTATTTATTTTATATGATACGATAGATGCATGACTAGGCACGATCTAGATAAATGTGTAGGATGTATGTTTATAGAGATAGACATATTTATGATGAGACCGAAATTAAAATTAATTAAGTGAATTAATTTACGAAAAATACTTCCACAACAAAAATCAAGTCGAAATATTGTCTCCCAATATTATAACGACGGTGAAGAGCCTGTGTTCGGATCCAACGATCGACCACCGCCGGGAGTTGACCTACCACGGGTATATCGTCGTTATTGAGATATGATCGTATGAGATCTCGTGAATATTGGGTTATGACTTGACTAGAGTCTTTCGGTGATTGGCCACCGTCGGGCCGTCGACTTTAGAGACAAGGGTTGACTAACACATAGTGATGTGTATCGCCAAAGAGTTGACTAGTCAACCACCGAGAATCACATAGAGATGTGAATGGTAAATAGTTACCTACCTTTCAAATTATCTTGGTTGATCGACCACCGCCGGGAATCAAGGTAACTAGATTGGATCTCAAATACTAAAGAATTTTGAAAAATTCTTGAAAGTCAATTGGAAGTAGTTGACTAGTGAGCAAAATCATAAATCAAAAGACCATTTTTGATTTTGCGTGTATGAACAACAACACTCTTTTATTTTCATTTTTATGTTGTAGTTTTAGCAAACTTTATATTTATGTTTTATTCTCGATTAGTAAAACCAAAATTATGGTATTAATTTTGAGAAACGTTCTCAAATATGGTTGAGTAATTTTAATCCTTTTAAAGTAAGCAATGACACGAGCAATCCCGTTATAGTAGTTAGAGACAAGGAGACTACATATCGATGCAAAGAATCAAGACTTTAATTATTAAAGAAAAACGGAAGCTCGTGATAGTGGATACGATCCAATAAAATCATTCGGTCATACGATGACGAGTTATTCAAACGTTGGATAAGAATGACTAGACCGAATTTTGGAAATGATGTTTTCAAAATTGTAAGATTTAAGTATCGACTTAATTCTATCATTGCTTAAAGGTTAATTAAATAGTTAATGTTTTAAATACGATTTAAAAGGTTAAATAAACTATTTAATAAACTTTAGATTTTCTTTATGAAAGGAAATCAAAGACATAGCTCTTGTGATCTTTCTTAAGTCTTATGAAGACTACACTAAGAAATATTTACAAGTGCTTAAAGGATTAAAAAAGGAGAGTTAGGGCATGTGCTTAAATATAGAGAACTTATTGAAGTTTCTATTATAGGCAAGTGAGTTGAGATAAATCTATCTAAGTTCAAGTCAACTCTTAGATATATGATATCTTTGCGAGTGTGATTAAATTAGAAAGATTAAATACTGAGATATGGAAAGGTGAAGCAAACGTTGTAACACTTACACACATTCGGATCTAGTAAGCGATAAGGGAACTAAATAAATGTTATTATGTTCCGGTTCTTATGAAGGACACAAGTTCAGTTATTTGTTAGGATTTAGTAGACACATTCAATTGTAAAGAATAAATGTTATTCCGATAAAGTTGGAAGGTCACTGAACCTAACATACTAGACTGTTGTCACTATATAGTTGATATATGTGATGAGATCTCAACTAAATATTTGTGTGGCTGTTATCCTTAATATTTGTGGTTGTTCTAGACATAGTCTCTCCGGAAGGAAGCGTGTAATTAAGCGTCATTCGATGATGTTGAACCATGTGATTATGAATTGTGTGGGTTATCGTATCTTATCTAAAGATGACTAAAATACCCTTTTTCGAAAAGGTTGTAAAATCTAGAAAAATTGTCTAAAGCCTGAACATACCGATGTTTGTTGGCTTGTGACAATTAATGCCATAAATAATTGTTTATTAATCTCTACAACTATTTTTAGAAATAGTCAAGTGTACTCAGTGAAGTGCATAATTCGGAAAGCCCGAAAAGTTCGAGCTAGTACGAATATGAGATTGATGAGCTACTTAGGAATTAATCTTCAATTGGATTGAATTAATTAATACCTGAAGGGTGTTTCATAAATCGTCTGGAAAGGAATAAGATTCTCCCTTGAAGGATACCATCTTTGGGATACGCAAATTAGATTGTGTTCCCAAAATGGAAATAACACTTTATATGATAAAGGTGTGACACAAGCCATGCGATGTATCCCTTACCCGTTTGGGAATATGCCCCTCATACTTAACCTAGTTCCAAAGAATAAAGGTTGAATAAACTCCATATTAGATATGGAAGAGGATAATGTCGAATCTATCTTAGCCGATGATTTGAAGTTGTCATAGGCAAAGTCAGAAAGGCTTGGAGCCTAGTACGACATATGCAACTTTGTGGAATATCTTAGCAAGTACGCTTGATATTACTTACTTGTCCGTGGAGCAAAATGTTTGTCTCCAAACATCTTTGTCTTCTAAAGGAAGTGTTTCTTCCAAAAGAAGCAGTGGGAGTGAATCAGATCTCAAAAGAGTTTGAGAACCACAAAGATATATTCAACCAATGGGACATGAGCAGACGCCACATAACGATGAGGTGTAGAACACTGCTCAGTGCACATAAAAGTTCTGTAAGTCTGTGGATGACCTTAAGCTTGAAAAGGCTGCTGGTATGTTCATCTTGAAGAATGAACATCTCACGACTTATGAAAGAATGTTTGAAAGCGAGTTTGAGAGATGTGGGCGGGAGCCATAAAATGAATTAGATTCCATTAGTGACAACCAGGTTGTGAACCTAGTCTGTCTTACCTAAAGGGAATGTCCCTGAAAGGCTGACATGGATTGTAATATGATTACCATAAGGCTATAGTGACGGCTGAAGGGTATGAGGTGTAAACCTTGTAATTATCTTTATGCTGCCAGCTGTGCCCGGTTCTATTCAGATGATGCTTGTTATAACTTCGTATCATGGCTATATGATAGTGTTGATGACGTTGAGCAGAAAGCTCGATGTTCATAGACGATAACATGATATGTAAGCCCACGAGATCCATTTATGGACTCAAACAAGTTTCTCTAGACGATTTCTTTGTTTGATAATCAAAGGAGTTTGATTTAGTCAAAAGAAGGATATGCCCAATGTGCAATATGGATAGTGGGAGTGTGTTACGATTTTTGAGTAAGGTATTGGATATATCTCTCAAGAATTGTCACCCCATGTCACAGTCAATTAATGTTTGGTAGTTCAAGTTCTTTACGAAAGCACTTGAATTAGCAGTTCTTATTTTAGAAATAAGAATCTATAGTGATAGATTTAACTGCTGTTAGATTATTGTTTACCTATATAGATGTGATGCTAAATGAAGTTTAGCATAGATCGCGAGATCTATCTATGTTAGGACGTTGGTCCTAAAGATAAGGTGAAAGATGATGCTTATGGAAGGTTTCTTCGCTCTCTGCGATAGGAACCATCTTATAGGTAATGCCGGATGTTCATAGTCCATGAATAGTCATGAGCAAGTATGAAAGTAAATCGGTAAATGTCGAGAATATCCTTGAACAAGTTAAGGAAAGTTTCTAGTTTATTAAAACTTGGAATTAAATAAACGTAGATATCTGAGGCGTATATCCCGAGTCTTATGAAGGCGAGTGGGAGCTACGATGCTGGTTTTTGCGATACTTTGATCAAGTGATACAGTTGAGTGGAAATGTTCTAGCCTATGGGTCATTGTAAATTCTACAAGTAGCCAAAACGCAGAGTAGTGCCATGAGCGCAAATGAAGCGATACATGAGTCACAGAAGGTTCATTCCACGAACCTTGTACGGTTCTTCCACCTCTTTTATATAGCTGATATAGTAAGTGGATTCATTGCTTGAAGCAAGGACCAGGGTCTCGTCAGAGATTCGTGTGTGTGTTGAGGCGGTTCCTTTGACTTGGTCATTAGGAGCATGATATGAAGATAGTCTGAGTCCCCATGGATAGCGATCCGTTTATGGCTAGGGCTAGTTGCGAGTATTGCATGAGATTCTTGTGTTTCAACTTGGTCTTGTGTGTGCGAGTGATTGGTTTTAGGCCAAGTGGGAGATTGTTGAAATAGTGTCCTAAACCCAATCGGGTTGGACCGGATCCGACCGGGTCGGATCATTTCTACTATTTCTTTATGTTTATACATATATAAAATGGCTTTTATGTTGTCATATATATGTTCTTTTAAAGAACCAATTATGAATTGTTATATGATAACGTCCTTAGTATTAAACTGTGATAGAGAAACCATGATAGGCGATTATGGTTGATGAGATCTCTAATCACTTTAATAAGTTTGATACTTAAATGTCTCTAGTCGACGTACTATCAAGCAGGGGCATTGATAGTATAAGCAGACTAGCACGTATTAGATGTCTTCGTCTTTAGGCGGGGGATAGATCTCGTCTATCGAAGTGTAGAGACACTTGGGTATGCGTGGGACGTGTATTAGAGAATGCGTACGTTAGACTGACCCACTTACACAGATAAGTGTCACACTATGTGGCGGTTGTGTAATTATCCTTAAGACCGGAGTCTTCATGGCATCACGGTGTGGATTGTCATGCTTTGACACTATTGAGGTTTCCAGCCAGCCATGGGGCGATCATGCGGTAGTGATTGGGTATGATCATCAAGCACGCGGAGTATACATGATTGGTCGTCCGGGAATCGCGTATCCTATGATTGGGATCGAATATCCGAAATGGCCTTCTTATAAGGAATGTCTTACTCGTGAATCTTTGCAAAGTGGGAGTAAGCGAGTTGCCGAGAGAGCATGATATCCAGATTATAAGATACGGTCGTTGATGTTTTGACACTCGACTAACGACCGTATGGATATTATTACAAATGATAGGATTGTAAGTTACACGGTAACTGTTTCACATGAAAGGTAGTAGTCATTGCATTTGACTCTTCCGATGATTGGGGGTCACGGCGTGTTGCTAGACGCTATCCCGTGATCGTTAGGTATAAGGGCATTTTCGTAATTTGCACTTTGTGTCTACGGCCAACATATTCGAAGCCTATCGGGTCACACACATAAGAACATCTAGCCGGATTAAAATGTGGTTATAGATGATAACCAAATAAGGAAAGAATTTATCTCACGACTATAAAGGTTATAGTGGTAAATTAATATGGTGATATTTATTTATTATGAATAAATTAAATACAAGATATTAATAATATTATATTAATTAAAGAATATTCCGGATGCCAATTTATTGGCTAAGGTGGCGCAATTTGTGTGTGTATATGATACACTTGGATTGTCTGAATTTAATTAATAAGTATACTAAATATTAATATTAGATATTAATATATATATATAAATAATACCTATGTGTGCGTGTGTGCAAAAGTGTTTGGCAGCATGCGCATGCATGTAATATATATATATATATATATATATATATATATATATATAAAATGGATTTATATGTGTAACAATATATATGTGATATATACACGTGTGTAAATTGATTTATGGTAATAAAATAAAGATAGTAATATTAGATATTGACAATATCTTAGGAATATTCAATATGAGATATTGACAATATCCCAGATTTATTTAATATGAGATATTGTAATAAATGAGATAAATCAATCAATTATATTTTCCTTATTTTATTGGAAAAAGGTTTTCTCCTCCACACTAGATAGGGCGCCAACCACTATAAATAAGAGGTGGGTGTCAAGCTCTTTTATGCATCACAATTCCAAGAACTAATAGTTCTTGTGTAAAATAGAGAGCATCCTATGAGAGTTGGAGAGAGGGAAAAGGCCGATCAAGCAACCGGAGTTTTCCAATAGCAATCCATGATGGGATTCCAGTAGGGCTGTTCGTGTGGACTAGCGGTAGAGGCCGAACACTGGGCGGCTCCATGCGAACTACTCTCCTTAGACGGTCAAAGCGTCGATCTTTTAGATCAACCAAGGTAACCACCGTCTACTATCTATTTGTTTATTGCTTAAGCGAAGTCGATCTTGGGTCGATAGGAAATAAATTTTTGAATTCCGCTGCGTTCCCGCGTAGATTTCCTAACATAAGCAAGGCCCCACTGGAAAGCTAGACCCAAATTGGGAAGGTCCCTATAAAATCATCAAAGTGCATGAGAAAGGATCTTATCAACTAGCTAATGCCTCGGGAAAAGCAGTTCTAGGAGTTGGAATCTTTGTTCACTTAAGAAATTTTTTTCCTTAAAAGCAATTTTATTCCTGTAAATAGTGCTACTTTGAATCAATGTTTCCTTTTTAATTTTATGATTATACATATGCATGCTTTTAACTTGTGCTAAAACACAGAGTTAAGGACAAGATACTTAATTTATCAGTAAACTTGCATCGCAAAAATTCTAGGCAGAAATCTTGCCTTAGAGAACATAAATGCCAAACTTGCAGCGCAAGGGCATTCTGGGCATAAGTCCCACTTAAAAAATAAATGCCAAACTTGCAGCGCAAGGGCATTCTGGGCAGAAGTCCCACTTAAAAAATAAATGCCATGCCAAACTTGCAGCGCAAGGGCATTCTGGGCAGAAGTCACACTTAAAAAATAAAAATGTCAAACTTGCAGCGCAAGGTCATTCTGGGCAGAAGTCCCACTTAAAATGAAATTTCCAAATTTGCAGCGCAAAGGCACTATGAGCAGAAGGCCCCAAACAACTGTTAAACTTGCAGGGCAAGAAAATTCTAGGAAGAAAACGTATGTTCCATGCAGCATATAACGTAAAACTAAAGAAGCTAAGGATACAAATCCTAACTTCTTTGCAGCGCAACATGAAGACAAGGATCTCTAAAAGAGAATGTCAAATTCAAAGATGCGAAGGACTTAAACAGAGAATATCAAATTCAAAGACACAAATCCAAAGGTACAAACTCAAAAGGTTCAAAAGATTAGAGATGTCACTAACAAGAAATAACATACATAGTTACTACATCAAAAGCTGCTTGAAAAGACAGCAAATTCAAAGTTTTCAAAAGGAAATAAATTAAGATGCAGAGAGGAGTGAGAAGGTGAAAGGAGGTTTCTCTGAAGGGTGAAAGGAGTTTCTCTGAAGGTTGAGCGGATTTTTTCTTAGCGTATTTGCTGATTATATCTTCTCCATTCTTGTATTCATCATATCGCTTCGTGAAGATCTCCCCTGCTTTTTTATCATACAACCGGTGATTAGGAAGAGTGTTTATCACCAGGTCAGCAGGTTTGGCCTCATCAACACCAAGTGTATATCCTCTGCTTGTGAGAGCGGAGCCAATATGATCTGGATTTCCTCATAAGTGCGAGGAGAAGACTTATACCCAATGACAACCTTACGGGCGATATTCAGTAGGATTTCCTCCATCCGCCTCACGGTTTCGTCAAAGTCACTTTCATCTTCTTTCTTTGTAGCAAGATGTTGCAGGTGCTCCTCATTCAATTTCGCCAACCGCTGATCTCTTAAGTTCAATTGTTCCTCTTGAGTGAATATCACACCCTCAGCTTTGGCAAGATCAGACTTCAACTTCTCAATCTCTCGTTGAGCAACAAGGTGGGCTTCTTCCAAACTGGCCACCTTAGCATTGGCTTCAAGGTTGGATTCTTCCAAAAGGGCCACTTTAGCATTGGCCTCATCCAACTGGGTCACTTGGTGCTGCAGAGTAGAAATGTCTTTGGCCATACTAGAAGTTTTCTTATGCAAGGCCTTACCCAGGCGGTAACACTGCAAAAAAGAATGTCTTAGAGGCAAAACGAAATAAAAGGAAAAATGAAAACTTCAGGAAAAACCACTTACAGAATCTGCAAAATCATCACAGACATGTCCTCAAAGTTGAAAGAGGAACCACTAGTAGAGCGCGCCAGAGGGGTGGATCTAGGCCTTTTCTTTTGCCTTTGGGAAAGCGATCTGAGGGAGGCGCATCCACCCGATAATTTGACCCCGGGAGATTTTCTTCAACGATCGGATCCTCGGGATTAAGGGTGCTCGAGTATTACGCTTTCGGAAGGATTAGCGGCAGGAGTTTCTTCTGCACAAAGCAGATGTGAGAGCCCGTGCTATCTCAAAGATCCTCTTGGCGACGTAAACATCACCTCTCGAATAACGGACAAAGTCCGCTCAGAATCTTCCACCGTCTGCTCCGTTTCCTCCTCCTCGTCAACGTCAATACTGATCAAGTCATCTACATTGGCCACTACAAGAAGAAAGGAATCATTAATTATTATCAAAAATCAAAACAAAACGCAAGTACAAACATACATTTTCCAGATTGTTTCTTGAAAACTCCACGTAGCTAACAGAGCCCTGCAATCGATCTGAAAGCAAAGATCTATCATAGGCGGAACTTATGAAGTCTAGGTTGAGAGAAATTTTGTTACTAACAAGATATTGGGACAGCGTAGGCACCAATGAGGTCTTCCACTTGTCTTTCATGGAAGAGGTATTCCATCGCCCTAAACTGGCATCCGAATTGTGTTTCACAAAGAAAAAGTGTTCTTGCCACTTCTTCTTTGTCTTATCTTTGCCGATCCATCGGGATGAGCGAGCACCGCCCTACGGCTGAAATGGTACCACCCCCCACTACCTTGTGTTAATTTGCATTGATAGAAGTTCCTGAATAATGTTACTGTGAAAGGAGTGGTATTCATACGACACCAAATCCTAAAACCTATGAGAAATTTAATGCTATTCGGATGGATCTGACCAACTCCTAACTTATAATACTTCATTATCTCTACACACCCGGGGGGAAGAGGAAACCTTAACCCACTGTGGAGTTGATCAGCGTATACTGTGCAGAACCCGCCGGAGGACTGTAAGCATACTCAGTCGGTTTAGGAAGAACAACTTCGAAAGGCTCAGTACGGATCTTATAGGTTTTAATAAAACGACCATCTCGATCTTGGTCATTTTCTTTGGCAACACCGTGGCAAGCCATTATCGCTTTGGTTTTGTCGAATCGGTTGATTTCTCTCTTTAAGGTGTTTAAGAAGGCAGTGTGATCTTCTGGATATTGGTGTACGATTGAAGTGGGAGTGAATATCCCAGGAGGCAAAAGGTGAGAAGGCAAAAGGCACAATGGGTTATCTCCAAAAGTGGAGGTGTTTCTTAAATCAATTGAGGAAGATGGATGATCGGAGTTTATCACGGGTTCAGGGCAAAACACAGGGTTAGACAAATTCACTTCCTCACTATCTATAGCTCTGGATATTTTCTCTGGGGATTCAAATAGTTTCTCTATAGATTCACTAGAAGCAGTATTGGCTCTCAAACTCATGAAAGATCAACGATTTTAAAGAAATGCAGAATAAAATAGATAAAGACTTACTTGCGGTTGCAGAGGGGCGTTTCCAAAAGTCTAAATTATAAGAGTAATATGGACAGAGAAAGGGTTATGTGACAAGAAATGAAGCGACGTAATGATTTAGTCTACGGTTATAATGATAACGGATGGGTGAAACTTGGCCTCGTTTCGCGTAGTATTAATAACGGAAGCGAAACGATTTTGAGCTAGAGGCGGTAAAAGCGATCCACCCTAGTGCAGGGGACTTATGATGATATATGGGCCCAGCGGGTCAGATTATTTGTAATTGGGCCAGGCCCAAAGTTAGATAATAGAGATAAACGAGCCAGACCACCAAGTGCTGACCAGACCAAGACGCTGGACAGAATAGTCGGAGGAGCAGGACTCCACCGTGTCCTGGTCAGAATGGTTTCTGGACAAAATAACAGGCTGAACGTGGAGAAGACCGGGTCAACAACATCTCAACTTCTGACGGACGTGGGTAGATCCCACGTCCAGAAGATAATCAACGATAACTTCCTAGTACGTCCAGGAAGAGAGACACGATCTACTACTATATAAAGGACACCCTGAACTACGATGGGGACTTGATTCCAGTTTATCACTTAAATTGGATACGTAGGCAGCTCTCTCAAGAGTTCAGTCCAAATTATATTCAAACATTCATGTTCCTATATTATTTTCCTAATTAGAATTGCCCGATTACCCGTTTGCAATATTTACAGCAACATCAGTCAAGTTGATGAGGGCCTTCACTAAGCAAAACTCTAATTGGCATATTTATTACGCATGGAATGAAATACTATGAATGAAATTGAATGGAATAGAATGAAATAATTTTATTTTATTACTGTGTTTGATATGTTAAACAATGGAATAAAACAAATTATATAAATTATAACACATTGATTGATATCGGGGCATGGTACTGGATTAACGTTGTATGGGGTAGGGTATTGCACGGTTCATAAGATATGATATGGTGAGGAATCTAAGTTGGGATTCGGTATGATTAAACAAACTTCTTATGTTATAATATTCCATTTTTTACGACGAATTCATTTCAGAATTCAGATATTTGTTATTCATGATATTGATTCGATTCCGAAGATTTCTCAGCCGCGGCTACACCATAGCCTCCGCCTAATGAGACGTGACTATCTCCATTGACTGAGGGTACACAAAAGAACGGGAAGCCGCCGACATTCTTTGTAGAAGATACTCATCAGTCATAACCTGCCCGGACATTTCAAAAGCATATCTCGTTTTTGCACAACAAGGTTATGAAAATCCACGAGAAGCGACAGGGCGTATTGTATACGCCAATTGTGGGGATTGGTAAAGTGGGTGGGGTAGCCCTATCCCATACCCCAATGCACCATGCCTCTCTACCCACCCTACCCACCACCTCGCCCTACTCCACCCTACCCTACCATAACCACCACCCTATATCACTATATCCTACCTTACGCATCCTACAAACCTTACCCCGTTGACCTACTCTACCCTACCCACCACCCCTACCCTACCATGCCCTACCCACCACCCTACCCAACCCTGCCCACCACCCCACATTACCCTACCTTACCCTACCCTACCCTACCTTACCCACCATCTCACCCTACCCTACATTACCCACCACCCTACCCTACCCTACCCTACTCATCACCTTCACCATACCCTACCCATCACCTCACCCTACCTGCCCACACCCCATCCTACCTTACCCGCCACCCCACCATATCCTACCTCTACCCTATCTCACATATCCTACCTTACCCCACCACACCATCACCTACCCTACCCTAACTTACCCCACTCTACCCTACCCCACCCAACCTAACCCAATTCATCACCTACCCTATCCTAACCTACCACTCACCAACTCATACTCCATCACCCTATGTTTTTTCGATTTCTATTTATTTCAATTGCATTCCATCCATTTTTTTTTAAAGAAATGAAAATGGACCGTTTTCATTCAATTGGAATAAATTTTAATTTCATTCCATTACCTCATAATCATACACAAAGATTGGAATGTAATGAAAAATCATTTTATTCCATTCAATTCTCGCTTAACAAACATACCATAACATCAATTGTAATGGCCTTCTAGTTTAGTGGGTTTATTTTATCGTGGAACTCACATAATAGATGTGATGATCAAAATAATTCAAGTTAAGTGCTCTAATGACTTTAGTAAAATCAAATAAAAAAGTTGTTAACAAAAAAAATCACATTTGAATCAAAAATCAAACAACAAACTTGATTGAATAGACTTTCTCTCTAAAAGAAAAGCTTTGTCCTCTCTCTACCCATAAACCCTCTCCGTTGCAATATTTCCTTTTCCGGCACTAATAGCCGTAAGGCGCCGGTTCCGGCTGTCTTCCATGATTTTCTAGTGTCTTTCTTGGTTTTTTCATGTTTTTTCATCCCCCCTCTTTAGATCTTTTCTTTTCCGTCCTTGTTGGTTCGGATCTGAAGCCACCGCCATTTTCTTCCGTCGGGGGTGGAGGCATATTTGGCCAGAAAACACCTTTCTCTCTCTATCTCTGCTGAAAGTTGGTTGTGTTAAGTGGCGTTTGAAAATGAGGGGTTTCTCCGGGGAAGATCCGGTGACTCTAGGCGACGGCCCTACAATTATGGACCGCATCGGATTCCGGTCAGGCAATTTGAAATTGTTCGATGGGGGCCTTTCCTTGGCGTTTGTGCAGTGGGTGATTCTTGAAGCTAATCTTTTGTCTTGGAGATCATGGACAGACCCAGCATGAAAGAGGGGGGTGCAAGGCCCCCACTCAAATTTCCGGACGAAGTTACTAATATACCCCTCTAATAATATTAAAACTGTGTATGTATATCATTTCAGACAATCTTTTGTGCAATTATACATTTAGTTCAACTGGTTAGAAGCTATATTACTTATCTTAAGGTAATGGGTTCAAATCTTGGCTATGGAATTTTTTACCTTTTTTTTATAAAAAATTTGGCCTCCACTGGAAAATTTTCTTGGGTCCGTCACTGTTGGAGATTCATGCATGTCCACGGAGAAAGACCTTTGGCGTCAGATCTTGACTGTTCTGCCTTCTAGATGATAATTGTGGTTGACTACAGCGGGGATTGTATGGGCTTTTTTTTCTGGCTGGTGGCTATAGCAGCGTTGGAGGGGGTTGCTGCTGGAGGTTATTTAGTAGTGGTGGGGGCTTTTATTTAGCGTTGGTTATCTCCGGTTGGATTCGGGACGTGTCGGTAACTACTGGCTGGTGGTATTTGGCTTTCTTTCGTGTTATGGAGAACCGCTTTGAGATGGATACTCTCCATTTAGCTATTTTATCTATTTTACCAAATCAAGTTCTCAACGAGAAAATATTTGGTGTGTGGTGGTCCCCCACCCTTTGTTTCATTTCGTTTTCTGGTTTTGTTGTTTCCAGTAGTCAGCTGGTAGTTTTCCGGAGTTTGTCCGGATGTAATCTTTGTTTGTTTGTTTTAATAAAATCTTTTCGTTTCGAAAATAACAAACTTTTAAACATTATTGATATGATGTAAAAATGATTTTTTATATGATAAAACAAATCCTCAACCAATCAAATATCTCTCTTTAAAATTAGATGGGAGTCTGAATTGACATCTATATATGTCCTTGTATGTGGAGTCAATATTTATTAAGTCTATTTAAAGTTACTACTGTTTAAAAAAAAAATAAGACTCCATCTACAATTGATGATTGTATTATAAAGGGAATCAATTTTTGAGCCATTACAATTACACTAAAAAACACATTTGGATAGACTTAGAGCAATTGTAATGACTTGAAAATAAAAAATGAGTAATGCAATATCACACTATTAATCACTCTAAAATAAACACACTACTTACTTGGCAAAATTATGTGGATTCATGTGGATTTTATTTGAACACTTGGATCCATAATGTTTTACCAAGTGAGTAGTGTGTTTATTTTAGTGTGATTTAGTAATGTGATACTGCGATACTTGTTAAACATTCATTTAACACCAAGTCAATGTATTTTGATGTAGACATGTAGTCTATATTATTTAATGAGGTAATATCTTCAAAATATTTTAAAAAATTAGACATCATCTAGATTGACAACTATATAGAGAGAGAAATTATGATGCAACAAATACTTATGAGTTATATCAAATGGATGGATGTGATTAATTCTTACTCATAGTAGTGGTGTGTAAGAGTGATTTAGATGCATCATACACATCCACTTGGTACAATGAGTGATTTAAATACATCACACACATCCACTTGCACTTGGTGCAAGGGGCAATTTAAATGCATCACACACACCCATTCGGTATAACCCATAAATAATTTATTGAGAAATAACTGTTGAAGAAAATATTTTCTATTCACACTTGAAAGAATGGTTGTACAACAGTATTTATAGTTGCAAAAGGAAAAGTTTAGATGGCTCTACATAAAATGAGCAATACGAAGGCAACCACGCTGCATTTGGTCGTGAATAAAATGATAATAATTGACTACATGCTTAATACGAGAATGAAAGATAGGATTGGAGCAAATTTGTGTGGTGTCAAAATTGTCACAATAAACGACGGGAGGAGCAGAAAGAGAGATTTCAAGGTTTCTAAGAAGAAAGATGATCCAACATGAACGGGAAGAAGCAGGCCGGCCGGAGTAGGGAAGACGGTGTTGTGGCTGAATGGAAGGAGGACCCTGTTATGGACCCAACCAGAATGCTCATCCTCGAAATCCTCATCTCCGTAAGTGCCAACTCTGCTCAACTCAGGGTCATTCTGCCAAATTTTGTACTATGTTTCAGTTGCAACCACTCTCTTCCCCGTCCATGAATAACCCTCGGCCCATGCATTATCCTCAGCCTCAAGCACATCTTGCTGCCCCACCAGCTGGCCCCTCTCCTTCCCAACCTGCCCCAACTCTGTGGTTAATTGATAGTGGAGTCACTCACCATGTTACCAATGACTTGCGGAATTTGCCCCTTCACACTCCTTACTCGGGAACTGACGATATCATGGTTGGTGATGACACTGGTCTGAACATCACCACACTGGTTTTACCTGTATCCATTTGTCTTTATCTAAGTCCTTTAATTTACGTGATCTTCTATGTGTTCCCAATATGTCTTGCAAATTACTGTCTATCTCCCAGTTATGTCAACCACATAATATCTTTGTTGAATATCTATTTAAATGCGCTCGAATGACCACTTCTCATACCGAGAATGTATAGAACCCTATTCCGGTCTGGTCTGATATGGAATGAACTTGTAATCTGATGATCGAGTCGATTCCATGATTATAAGTTAATAACCCATTCCCATTTTAGGCAAAACAGTTCTACTAATTCATTGATTCCAGTTAGTAAGAGGGATCTTGTTCTTGTGAAGGATATCTTGTTAGAAAATCAACGCAGGAATGCAGCGGAATTTAAAATTAATTATTTCCTTTCTAACCAAGATCGACTTTGTTTAAGCAACAAACATAAAAGAAGTAGACGTAGAATATACCTTGGATGATCAAAAATAGATCGTCGCTTTGTCTACGGTTGTAGTTTCTGCATGAAGCCGCCCAAGCGTTCGGCCTCTACCGTTGACCCACATGAACAACCCGCCGGAATCTACCATTGGATTGCTACTAGAAAAAATCGGTTTCTACACTGTCATTTTCTCTCTCTCAAAACTCTCTCTAGGAAGCTCTCTATTTTCTAGTAAATTAGAGCTCTTCTAATTGTGAATGATCTTACAAAAGAGCTAAGCAACCACTACTTAAGTAGTAGTGACCTGCGCCCCTATGCCCCAATCTGATTGGGAAAAGCTTCTTGCGTGGAGTGGGGATAAAGAAAATATTTTACTAGTAAAATAAGGAAAATAGGTATTCTAGATTTATCTCATTAAATACTCAATATCTTATATTAAATATTTCCAAGATATATATTGTCAATATCTAATATTGAATATATCTTTACCATATTACCATAAATTAATTTACACATGTGTGCAAATCTATACTCATTAACATCTAATATTAATATATGTTAATACTATTAATTAATTTGCATAATCCAAGTGTATCTTATATACTTTAAACTTGTGCCCCATATTACCACTTATTGGCTTCCGGAATATTCTTAATTAATTAATATAATATTATGATTAATTAATTTGTAAAATACATGTGTATCATATACACACATATATTTCGACATACATATATGTATATTTAATTAATCAACATAATTAATATCTTGTATTATATTTATTCATACTAAATAAATACTACTATATTAATTTACCACTATAACACTTTATAGTCGAGATAAACTTTCTTTATTTGGTTATCACTATAACCGCATTTTAATCCGGATAGATGTTCTTATGTGAGTGACCCGATATGCTTCCGAATATGTTGGCCGTAGGCATAAAGTGCATTTTGCTAAAATACCCTTCACACCCAACGATCACGAAATAGCGTCTAGCAACACATCATGACTCCCAATCATCGGAAGAGTCAAATGCAATGACTACTGCCTTTCATGTGAAATGGTTACCGTGTAAATAGAATCATATCGCTGTTACAATATCCATACGTTCGTATCTCGAGTGTCAATACATTAATGACCGTATCTTATAATCTGGATATCGTGCTCTCTCGAAGTAACTCATTTACTCCCACTTTGCAAAGATTCACGAGAGCTAGACATTCCTTATAAGAATGCCATTTCAGATATTTACTCATAATCATATGATATGCGATTTCCGGACGAACGACATGAATCCTACGCATGCTTCAGTATCATACCCAATCACTACCGCATTATCGCCCCATGGATAAGGGAAACCTCAATAGTGTCAAAGTATGACAATCCACACCGTGATGTCACGAAAACTCCGGTCTTAGGATATTACACAACCGCCACATAGTGCGACACTTAATAAAGTAAGTGGGTCAATCTAACGTACGCATTTTCTAATACACGTCCACGTACAGTCCAAGTGTCTCTACACTTCGATAGACGAGATCTATCCTTATCTTCATAAGATAGAAGACATCAAATACGTGCTAGTCTAATCGTACTATCAGTGTCCCGTTTAATAGTACGTGCGTCTATAGACATTTAAGTATCAAACCTTTTTAAAGTGAGTCGAGATCTCATCAACCATAATCACTATTATGATTTCTCTTTCACAGTTCGACACTAGGGACGTTATCATATATACAATATCATAATTGGTTCGTTAAATGAACAAATATATAATAACAGAAAGTAATTTATTATATATGTATAAACATAAAGAAATAGTAGAAACGATCTGACCTGGTCGGATCCGGTCCAACCAGATTGGGTTTAGGACACTATTTCAACAATCCACGGACCAAGTCCTGCTTCGTGGTCCGGCTAAAAATGGTCTTTGTGAATGACTCACTCCACCTATGCTTGCTTTCGCTTCCAGTAAAGCCACGACTCAAGTGTGGCACCATCGTTTGGGTCACCCTCCTAGTTCTATATTAAAAACTATTCCCAGTACTTATAATTTAGACTCTACCGCCTCTTCTTTATTGCATTGTTATGCTTGTCTGGAGAATAAAAATCTCAAACTACCTTTTAGCACGTCTACTTTATGTTCTACCAACCCTTGAAATTATTTTTTCGGATGTTTGGACGTCTCATTTTCTATAATTATTTTTTTGGATGTTTGGACGTCTCATTTTCTATCTCATGATGGCTTTAAATATTACGTTATCTTGTTGATCATTTTACTTAGATATATATATGGTTTTACCATTTTACTCCTAAATCTGATGTGACTCCTACATTCATTGGTTTTAGACCTATTGTTGAAAAGTTCTTTAATCAATCTATTATAATCTTGTTCTCGGATAATTGTGGTGAATTATGTCTTTTCGAGATTATTTAGCTATAAAATAAAGACTTTAGATAATACAATTAATAATTATATATACTAATAAATATTTACTGCTACTATAATTGTACCTAACTCTTCTCACATAAATCTCTCTCTATATATATATACTAAATTAAACAAAAATATTTGATCGGTTAAAAAATGTTTTAACCATGGTGCATTAAGTTTGAGTACACTGTATCAAAAAATCTTGAGCACAGCTATCGGTTTCTAAATTTTTTTTTTCTTTTTGACAAACTATCGCTTTATAAATTACGTATTAGAATTAAATTAAGGTAAACTGAAACAAAAAGACTTCATGGCCCAATGGATAAGGCGCTGGTCTACGAAACCAGAGATTCTGGGTTCGATCCCCAGTGGAGTCGCTATTCTTCTACTTTTTTATTTTTTCTTCACCTTCTTCTCCTTTACCATAATATAAGAACTAAGAAGTGAAACCCAAAACTTTCTGCACATACATATGTGTATTTCATTTCTAACTATAACTTACTTTTTTATTATACGTACCTTCATAAAGCATATTTACTGTAGCCTTCCTAGTACTGTACCATAATAATTGTTGTGATGTGGGAGGACGATGATAATGCTCTATTACCTACCCTGTCAATTTGTCTATTACCTACCCTGTCAATTTGTCATTATATTCTTAGTTGAGTAATGGTAGAGGCATAATAAAAATTACATAACGGATGCCGCAACACGATCTTCCACCATTGATTTTGATGAGTGTTAATTGATTGTGATGTGGACCCATAAAAATCAATGGTGGGAGATCATGTTGTGGCATTCGTTGTGTAATTTTTGTTGTGTCTCTATCATTACTCTAGTTAAAATTAACCCTGTATATTTTAAGTTGAATACAAGGAATATTTACGTGGAGAAGAAGAAGAAGAATGCAATTCTGGTGGATATATACTTTAAGATCTGTAATAAGTTTTGAAAAAATAAAGAATTCTTTTACAATGTTTCTAAAACTGAGACAAGCACTAGAATAATTATAAATACTTGCATTCAATATATTAATAATCAATATACATCTTTACCAAGTTCTTTTCTTTTTCAATTCCTTGGAGAATGTACTAATTAAGTTGTAGAATTTGATATTATTTTACAGATTATCTCTTACGTACTTATTATATAATAATAATAACATCATCTGCTACTTAATTTATGAGAGGTGACCATGGAAATTAATGCTCAATTCCCTTGCAATTTAAGTCCAGTACTATGTTTGTGTCTGAATCAAGATTATTATCATTAACACACCCTCTATTCAGATCAAGATTCTCCAACAATTCAAACTTGTGGGCATTTCTGATTCTCTTTCTCTTGCAAGATCCATTGTTTTCTTGTCCTGCAGGCTGCATTTCCATTAACGACAGTTCCATCGAGGTTTTCTTGTTCCATTCGTCGGTTTCCAAGGATGTTAGAGAGCTTTCTAGTGATCCATTGCTTGTTGTTGAAGGTTTATAATGTGGGTTTTTCAAGATTGATAAGCTGCCTTGTTCGGTTTCGGTTATGGCGGATAGCGATGAAGCAGAGGCATTGTTTTTGGAGAGTTCTTGTTTAGTTTGCAGGGTAACTCCATGTCCATGATCAGATACTCTGTATCCTGAAAGAGTTTCTTGTGCTTTATGTAAAACTGTTTGTAGATACTTCCCTTGCGCTTCGATTCGTAGCTGCAAATGTCTTTGTACCTGGATTGATTATAATTCAATCGTTAGGGGGCTATATATGTGTAATCAAGAACGAAGCCAGAAATTTATACTAGCTCGAGCCTCGAGTTGAGTTTTCTTTGGAAAAGTACGTACTTCAATTTGTTCATACAGTTTTCTCTGAACATCCATTTGCACTTGTAGAGCTTGAGCTATGTGTGAATTCCTAATAATATGAAACAACAAAACTCTCACATTCACATCAGTATGAAAACAATGTTAGTATTATTAATTATTATTGTGTCCTAAAATGATTATAAATAAGAACCCCAAAACTTTTACTAATTATTATTACTCATTCATCTGATTCTGCTTTCCCTGATATTCCTCCCCAATCAATTGATTCCTTTGAAATTCTCTTTCCTCTGCAACACATTGAACTTTCTTTCAGCCACGTGTCATAACAATGATTAGGAATGTTTTATAAAATTTTCTACTTACCTTCTTCATTAGTCTCATCACAAGTTTGTGAATGCAGACTTTTTCCTAGCCTATACTTCTGCAGAAAACATATGATTGATTAAATTCAAGAAAATATCCTTTACTTATATATAGTTATACAAAACAAAAACAAAGCATTATAATGTATGATCTATATGATTTTAAACCTGTAAGTGGCTTTTAAGATGATACAATGTGATCCCATGAATTCCCATCACTCTCATCACTGATTTTGGTGTAGCTTCTGCATGAAAATTAATCATCAAGAAACATCATCATAATATAAAGTATTACAATTAAAATTAAATGTGAAATTTTAGAACTCAACTATCTGAACCTCCAAGCTGGTTGACAGCATCAACAAATCTTTGATGCAATTCAGGAGTCCATTTTAGCCTTGGTTTTGCATCATTAGATAACATCAAGTTCATGCCTTTGTTTTGCATGCTTTTCGAGAACGATGATTTTTCGTTATAATTGCGAGAGAGAAAAAAAAAAAAAAAAAGATTTTCTGGTAGTTCTATGTGATTAGAATAAGGGGCAAGAAGTAGAAGTAGGTGGTTTTATAATTGGGGGAGTTGTTAAAAGGTATTGTACTATGTTCTCACACCATATGGAAAGATGACCGGAGTAGGGTAATGTTACTGTCGTAACAATTCAGACACAACGAATAACATAACACGCTCTTACATCATTGATTATGATGTAAAACATGATGTAGCCGATCATAATAAAATGTGTAAAAGTATATTGTGTCTGAGTGATGATGCATCATCACTCTGACACAACGAGAGACACAACACACAACATACTTTTACACATTTCATTATGATCGGTCTACATCATGGATTCATGGTCGATCTACATCATTTATCATGATGTAGGATCTAGTGATCATGATGTAAGCCGATCATAATCAAAGACGTAAAAGTATGATATATCAGTCGTTGTGTGTCAGTGGTCGTGAGAGTAGCATTACCCTTGGAGTTTTATTTTGGGGGAATATATGCCAATTAAAATGTGGCCCTCCCTATAATATCAGTTTTCTCATTTGGTATCAAACTTTTTCTTGAATTTCTTGCTGTTTCCAAGTGTTTTTCCATTTCTTCTTTGACTTGAAATGAAGGAGAGAATATATGATGCAGTATAAAACAGAGAAAGCCAAACACACATGAATTTTGATGGGGTCTAAAAAGGAGTGAAAAGAGGGGGAAAAATAAAGTGGAAGGTTTGTTTTTATCCACACCCCCTCTTTGCTTGATTCCCTTATTAATTTTTTGAAACCCCACCATGATGTGTATTATTATGGGGTGGAATGGAACTTTTCTAAAACCAGGACAAGCTTTGAAAGGGGGCAACAAAATGTAAAATTATTGAGGCTTTAATAAAAAAAGAAATTCATTTTTTTAATAAGTGGAAAGAGATGATTTAAATTCTTTTGACAAAATATGATTTGATGTTTTCTTTGAGTAGGATTGGCAGATTCTTATTGTTTTTTTGTGGGGTTGAGGGAATCAAAGAATCTAGCATATAGATTTTAGGACAAATTTTGTGTATTAGTAATTGTATCAAAGAAAAAAAGAGAGTAGATTATGTAATAGGACATGATATAATCAACATTTGGATAAAGAGTAATGATATTGGCACAACGGTCGTGTCACATCGTTTGAGACAACGGCGATCTACATCGTTGATAAAATGTGTCTAAATTGATCATATGTAAATCTAATATGATCAACGATGCATATCATCATTGTGTCACTCGTTGTGGCACAACCGTTGTGCATGTATCATTACTCTTGGATAAAAGTGAGATGAGAGCTTTTTCTATTTTTATTTTTTAAAAGAAAATGGTCCAACAAGAAAATCAGACTCCTTAATTGATAACTCTAATTCCCTAAAGTAATAGCGTCGGAGGCACGACCCGAACAGTTAAGGCCAGGAACGCATTCCCAATAGAAAGAATGAGACGACCGGTGTATACCAGAGGAAGACATTCCGGCCCATCTCAAAGTCCAACTACGAACTTTTTAACTGCAACAACTTAAATATACATTATTGGAGTTGGAACTACCGCGACTGCTAGCACCACACTTGCCCTCCAATGAATCATCGTTAAGGGATTTAGATTATACTCATTCCAGTTACCAGTTTCGAAGAGCCCAGTATTGTTATTTACCTTCCCGTGCCAGGATTGAGTAATTTGCGCACCTGCTACCCTCCTTTGATGTGGCAGCCGTTCCTCAGGCTCCTTCTCTGGAATCGAACCCTAATTTTCCGTCACCAGTCACCACCATGGTAGGCCACTATTCTACCATCATTCTCCTGTACATGAATTTTTTGATAGTGTCTCTGCTATAGTTTCTTATAAGTTGTTTTAGAGAGGAAAATAAGAAGAGAGAAGCTTAGTTTGAAGGAAGTGTTCAAAAATTTAGGAAGTGTTTGTTTGACGTGTATCTCCTAAAGACATACATCAAACATCTTGGTGTGGTGTGAGAGTTAGTTAATTAGGCTAATGAACAAAATTGCCTCCTTTTCTCCCTTCAATTGTCTATGTATAAGAGTGTTGGATCACAAATGTAATGCTGCTAAAAAATACACTTGCTGAAGTTGCTTTAACAAGTTCAATTTGATCATCAATGTTGCAATTAATAGTTTTTTTTTTTTTTTGGTTGTTGTTGTTGTTAGTGTTGGTGTTTTTCACTTGTTGATCAATTGAGATTGATCAGGTTTTTGTTGAACTTCAGAGCATGGGTGTCTCGGCATAAGCCCACAAAACTAGGGGTGTACAACAAAATTGGAAAACTGGACTGACCGTCTGAACCGGATTAAACCGGACCGGAAAATGATGAACCGCGGTTTTCCAATCGGTTTTTTCATTGAAGAAAAACCGAACCGGAAATCCAATTCGATTTTCGGTTTTATCCTAAAAACCAGTATGACCCGAACCGAACCGGTTATACTTCATTTTTAATTTTTATATATATATATATATATATATATATATATATATATATATATATATATATATATATATAATTTAATTTGTTCACTACTCCTCCTACTATAAAAACCCCACACACAACCCTAAATTTCTAAATCTTATACTCGCTGCTTCTACCTAAACCTAAACCTAAAATGCTTCCTGATTGAACGATAACCGCCGTTTGAGCTCACCGGCCGTTCTTGCTTCTTCTAATATTCTTCATCCTTTGATCGTGAAAAATTTGAAAGCAAGCCTTTGAAATTATCGTTATAACGACCACCCACCTGGCTTATGGTGGTGCAATAATGGTGTTTGTCTCATTTTTGAAGAAAAAATCAAAATTTTATAGTAAATAAAATACGATCCTTAAAACCGAATTGAACCGAACCGGACTTTATTGGTTGATCCAATTGAGAAAAATGACCAATTCGATTTGATTGAGAAAATATCAAAACCAGACTTCTGATTCGATTCGAAAAATCAAAAACGAACGGATTTGACTATATGACACCCCTACACAAAACCACGGCTACACTCCTAAAAATCCATATTTTTAGGGCTCATCTTTATATTTTCGTAGTGTATTGTAGGTCAATGTTTAAACTTTACTTAAGCTAAATAAATTAGTAAGACTCAAATCAATAATAAATTCCAACCAACTTATATACTATAATTTTACACATCTTTGCATTGTATATCCTAAAAATAACATTGTAGTCTTTTGCACAGTCAGAGACCCTAAAACAAATTATTTCTTAGGACCCTCCGATTATACAAGGACACCATGTTTCAAAGTTCATTTCGTTATCGATTCTAAATCAATTCTTGATTCTTTTAGCAAAATTTATGCAGTCTCCGCACAGTACGAAAACATTGTTTTGTACTCACTCAAACACACTTGAAATTATATAAACACTATATTATATCATTACAATATTATTAATTATTAGGGGATACAATAGCAATATTGATCAAAGTCAAGTCGTAGTTTCTTGATGAAAATAAAATTACAATAAGTAGCCAGCTAGCTACCATTCAAGCATGTTTTAAGTACTAGGAGGGGATAAACCATTAAGGTTATGCCACAATATTGTATAAACATAATGATTCCAAAATAACAATATCCCTTATTACAAATTTGGCCCTAAAAAGATGTTTGTCACCACCCACACGATTTCCTTTCTTTATGTTGAATCTTATAACATGATCCAACGGTTTCGGTGAAAACTCGGTTTCTTCGTGTTTGAGCGTTACAACATTTAAAGGAGAATCTAGCTAGGATATATATATAGAGAGATAGATGATGCAAAAATTAATTGATTAGCCTTTGAAACTTTATGTCTTTGTGAAACAAAAAAGTACTCCATAAACAACCAAAGTTGGCTCACATCGATCGATTATTATTCTAAAAGGGGGCCCTTTTGAAAGACTTATTAGAAAAGAAATCTATCAAATCCACGAGGCTGGAAAGAAAGATATGCATAGTAGGGGAAGGAAGTTAGAAGGAAAACTTAGGGGGGGGGGGGGGGGGTGAATAAATACATTTTTTATAGTAATTTAAACTTCAAAACGTATATTTTTCTATGGTTTGGTAATAACATTTTTTTTTGAAGAAACCAACACGTATTATTACGTCGAATCCGCTTAAAACAATGGAGATTCATCGTAATGGGAAGAAAGCCCCAAGGAATAGGCCCATGCCCACAACTCCACGTCTAAAGAATGATGAGGTGCGTCGAGGATATTGTCAGAGCGTTTAACAAAAGCAAAATGATAGGAAGTAAAAGAAGCCACATCTGAGAGAAAGTCACGAGCTAGACAATCAAAGACGGAAAGATCCTCCGACGGACGAGACAGGGCCTGGATACAAGCTTTTAAGCGGTCACTCTCAATGATCATAGATGTGAAACCCAACCGATCTGCCTCTGCTAGAGCCAAATAAATTGCACGCGTATTTTTATAGTAATTTAAACTTCAAAACGTATAGTTTTCTATGGTTTTGTAATAACATTTTTTTTTGAAGAAACCAACACGTATTATTACGTCGAATCCGCTAAAACAGCGGAGATTACATCATGTGGAGGAAGAAAGCCCCAAGGAATAGGCCCCGCAGCCACAACTCCATGTCTAGCAATGAGGTGCGTCAGGATATTGTCAGAGCGTTTAACAAAAGCAAAATGATAGGAAGTAAAAGAAGCCACGTCTGAGAGAAAGTCACGAGCTAGACAACCAAAGACGGAAAGATCCTCTGACGGACGAGACAGGGCATGTATACAAGCTAAGCGGTCACTCTCAATGATCATAGATGTGAAACCCAACCGATCTGCCTCTGCTAGAGCCAAATAAATTGCACGCAACTCCAACAGCCCCGGTGTGTCACCCGGGTCAAAGTGAAAGGAGTAGGCCGCCACAATAAATCCCATCGAGTCCTAAAAAATCAGCCCAATGCCCGAGCCTGCATCAGCCACCGAAGCATCCACATTGCATTTCCAAGTTGCCACAGGCGGTGGACTCTATACGGACGGGTGGGGAATCCCCTCAGTCACAACTGCAACACCACCCTTCACCTGACCATACTCCCACGCTGCTACTAAAGATGCTGAGACAACACGGGAGACGTAGACGGGCACACCCTAAAAATAGCACTGCAGCGCGCCTTTCAGAGGTTCCATAAAGTCATGCAGAACTCCGACATCTCGTCCACTGACAGACGCCCCAAAAGGCCCTTGAAAAATTCCCGAAATCCGGATGTCAGTTGGACTAGTTGATTCTCAAATGGCGAAGCTCTCCAAATTGTCTTAGCATAGTCACAATCGAACAAGACATGGCGTATAGATTCCCACTCTCGGCCACAAGCCAGGCAAACACCATCCTCCAACTGCCGCTTAAAGAGGTTCTCCCCAATTGGCAAGCACTCCTGCAAACGTCTCCAAATGAAGTGCTGAACTCGCGATGGTATTTCCACCCGACAAACCTCACGCCACACTCTATCTGGTCCCATTAAGGATGACCCACTGGTCCCTGAGTAAATCCCTCCACGTAGGGACAGAGCTACGAAGTAACCAGACTTAACCGTATAAAGCCCATTCCGATCATAGCGCAATATACGTCTATCCGGATGGGAGGGACCGGCAACTGGGGTCTGAAGAATCGCATCTACCTCATAGGAATGAAAGGACTGCTGAAGCAAGGGGAGGTTCCACTGCCGACCATCACCCAACTATAGATCGTGCACCTGCATATCTGTTGGCAGTGGATGGGAAGCATGCATGACCCGGAAAGAAGGGGGCGGGAGATTCACGCATCATGAAAGACAAAGACTGAGTGACCATCACCTATTCACCAACGGAAACCCGATAACAACAAATCCCGCCTCTCCAACAAACTCCGCCATAGAAACAAGGGTAGTCGTCCCAAACCCGCAGTGACAACTGTTGTGCCCAGATGATATTTAGCATTAAGAACCCGGCTAACGAGGGCCGTGGGGTGCTGTAACAATCACCAGGCCTGCTTTGCCAACACGGCAAGATTGAAGGCTTCTAAATCACGGAAGCCGAGACCCCCCAAACTTTCGGCAGACAACAAACCTCCCAACTCCGCCAATGCACCTTCCGTTTGTCCTCGGAATCTCCCCAGAAAAAGCCTGAATATAGCGCTCCAACTCCCGAAACCAACGTGACCGGGACTTTAAAACATTTCATGATGAAGGTAGGGATAGCTTGCCGTACAGACTTGGTCATGACCTCCTTGCCCCAAGTGACAAAAGCTTATCCTTCCAACCTGACAATTTCTTCCAAATATTCTCCTGAAGAAAATCAAACACATGTCGCTTATGAAAATTGATAGTCTGCCCCGATAAAGCCCCATAGTGCGTAAGGAGATCAACCAAGGTTTCCAGGGTCCCGTCCTGAATCTCGAAGAATAACATACTGTCATCAGCAAATAGGAAATGTGAAATCTGAACCTTTGGATGTCCCCCAAATGTGATGCCACGTATAGAGCCCGGGTTGCCATGTCTAAGCCCTTCCACACAGATAATAAATAGAAAAGGAGAGAGGGTTCCCCTGCCGGATTCCCCGGGAAGAGACAATTCTCCGACCAGGCCTTTCCATTCACCAAGACCTAGTACGTGATAGAATCCATAAATGAAGCTAAATTTTTATTTTAAAGATTCAAACTTTTCAGATACTTAAAATGTAAATGCAATTAATAAAATTTGTTAATGAATTTGTAATATACTACCTCCGGTCTAAAATATAAGTCATCCTAGGAATTTTCACACAGATTAAGGAATTGGTTGAATGTCATTAATTTGAAGGTTAATGTCTAAAATACCCTTGACTATCATTAATGCAATAGTTGTTAAGTAATGAAAAGTTGTTGAATTCATAATAAATTAAGGGTAAGATAGAGAAAGAAAGAATAAATGTCAGACGGTGTAATAATATAATGACTATATTATGGGACAAGTAGAAAAGTGTAGGATGAGCTTATTTTGGATGGAGGTAATAGTATCATGTAAGCCCTGCACCGCCGCATTTTGGCACAGATAAACGTTTGGTGTAAACCGTCCTTTCCTTTTTATCTTTCTCCAATGCTCATTTTAGTCTGTCGTGTTCCTTTTTTTTTTTTTTTTCTTTCTCTAGTTGTATCTTGATCAAGAACGGTGTATTTTGATCAAGAACAGCCACATTCAATAAACCGAGGATGAATATCGGTCCAGTTCATTAGCCATCCTTCAATTGCGGTCCATCTTAGGGGCATATTTTTTTTCATTCAATTTCTGTCCGGCTCCACCCTCTTCTCTATTTAAAAAAATAATTATTCAATTGCATCAATGTTTTGAATTAAAGATAAATATTGACTAATATTAAATGATTAAAAGTGATTATATTATCTGATGTGCATATTTTGTTTTGTTATTATGTTTTAAAATAAGCGTTTGACCCCTTTTATAGCTTTTTTATTATGTGGTTTGCTCTATGCTTCAAGTTGTCATCATAATCTAATTATATAAATAAAAGATAAAACCCATGTAAATCTAATTTTTATTTATTTATATGCTATGTCAAACCATAGAGATGACTTAATTTTTGGAAAACAGCAATGATGAAGTTTATTATCGTCGTTAGAAGAAGTTTGTCAGGAAGAATCAACGGATATGTAATATCTCACATTATTAATATGGGAGAAACATTACCTTCATATATAAATAAGACACAATAGAATTGTTAATTTGGATTAACCCTCTTATGCCAAGAGATCACAAGGGGTCTAAGTTAAATAGCGCTGTCAGACCACAAATCCGATGTGTTACAGTTGGTATTAGAGGCGACTACCAGACGGAGGTGTTACTCTGGTTGGGACGATTCTTGGCTAGGACACTAGTTTCTTATAAGAGGAGGATGATGAAACATCAACTTAATATAAGAGTGAGACATAATAAAATTGTCAACTTGGTTAACCTTTTTAGGTCAAGCAAGAACAAGCGGCCAGACCCCGGTTGTGAGACGCTACAAGATCTTAAATATTGATGTTGAGAAAGTAGAAAGAGAAGAGAGGACAAAGTGTTTCGAATTGAGTCATGTTTGAGATTCGTGTAATTTTAAACGGTAGCTCAAATAGCGTTGTCCGACCCAGGTTATGGGACGTTACACGATGTTAAATATTGATGCTGAGAAAATAGAAAGATGAGAGAAGACTAAAAGTGTCTTGAGTTTTGAATGGAGTCATGTTGTTTGAGATTCTTTGTAATTTTAATAGATTTAGTCTTGTTTTAAACGATTTTAATTTTTTTAAGTGTTTAAAATGATATGATTTTTTATTTTATGACCCTGATTGGAACAATAGTTTTATTATGGTTCTGGTACACAATGACACCATTGTCTACCATTATGCATTATATATTTTACAAAGTAATGTCCCAGCTGTTTTTGTAATTTTCTATTGGTTCTGGATTATCAAGTTATATTTGGTCCATGACTTTAATAAAATTTGCGCGATTGGAAAACCATATTTTAGGGGCCGTTTGTTAAATCTGAAGTCGGAAGTCTGAAGTTTGAAGTCTGAATAATTTAAGTACTGAAATTTATTAGAGCGTTTGATAATATTACTCATATGAAATTTCGAAATTGATGTTTTAGGATGAAATTTTAAAAAAAGTTAAGTTTATACTTTTAGCCATGCATCTTCTTATTTCAATAAAGTATTTGATAACAGAGAATATATTTTTTTCCGATTAGGTAAACTGATAAAATTTTATATGCATTATTTTATAAATGTGTAATTAATAAATCGGTAAAGAGTTTATTATATTTGACAATATTGGCACCTAAAAAATAGACAATATTGTTTAATATGGACTATATGTTAACTATATAAAAGTATACAAAAATACTTTATCTACACAAATTTCAAAAAAACTAAATAATATGGACTATATGTTAACTACTTTATCTCATCATTTAACATATAGTGATTGAAGTAATATGGACTATATGTTAACTACTTTATCTCATCATTTATTTATTATACTACTTTATCTCATTATTTCACTTTATCAACTTTATAATATTTTTTATCATTATTTTATTTATTATACTATTTTATTTCACAAATCATTTAAAGTTGATAAAGTGAAATAAAATAATATAATAAATAAAATAATGATAAAAAAAATGTTATAAAGTTGATAAAGTGAAATGATGAGAGATAATTTAATATTTTTTTAGTGCAAATTAGTTATAAGGCCGTCGTTAGAGAATTAATGATCATTTAGGACACTCCGAAATCTTATTTAGTTATAAGGACATTCATTTTAAGAAGGAAACTTATTTAGTTATAAGGACATTCTAATTTCAAGTGGATAAAGAAGAAGAATGAAGGAAGGAAGGAAAAAAAAAAAGATGAAGCGCTGAAAAAAAAAAAAAAAAAAAAACGCTGGGGACATTAATGTTTTTTATTTTTTATTTTAAGATCTGATGGCATGATGATGTCTAAAGTAGTGGCGTTGATGATTTATGCAAATGACATTGATTTACAAGCGATGACATTGATGACTTATGCAGTGACATTGATGTCCGATGCATTGACATTGATGAATGATGCAGGGACATTAATCTAAACATTCAAGATCGTGTTAAAGAATTGAGGGATTCCACAATGAATCCAATTATCGTGAGGCACAAACAACGTGTAGTCATTACAAGAGTCATAGTGAAGAGTCTTTGTAGTTTCACCAAACTTGTACTTATCCATATTAAAAGCTCCACATTTGGAGAAATGCAAAACAAGAGCAGAGTCGATCGATGCGATTGTTAGGTTTTACGCAGATGACATTCGACTTACTTACGGCGATTGATCGACGATCACGCAGGGACATTGACGACTTTTTGCGGTGACATTGATGTCTCAAGCGATGACATTGATGACTTATACGCAATGACATTGATGTCTGAAACAATGACATTGATGACTGTATTTACAATTAGATAACTGATGCAATGATATTGATGTCACCGCATATACAACTTGATACACACATTTGATAACTTTGTAAAATAACTTTATTTCTTTGTTATCTTTAAATATTTGATTGATGTTGGTTTATTTGATTAGTGTTGGTTTAAATTTTAGATAACTTTGTAAAATAACTGTATTTCTTTTGTTTTTTTTGGTTTATATGCATATTTTTACAACCAAATGTATGCATAAATTGCTACAATAATACGTCAGTGCATAATTCGATACAATAAGACATCACTGTATAGATCGCTACAATAAGAAGTCACTGCATAAATCGCTCTGATGAGGCGTCGTTCAGATAAATCGCTATAATGAGATGTCATGATCAAGGTTGCCAATGGATCGCGCGGTCAATACATCATGGTAGCCAATGAATCGCGGCGGTGAATGCATCGGGGTGGTTAATGGATCCGCGCCAATGCATCGGGTAGGTGGTCAATGCATGACGGTGATCAATACGTCACGTCGATTTTTATGAAGAAAAAAATTGATTTTATGAAATTTATTCGGAAAAATATCAAATTTGATTTTAGAATAAAGAAGACGAAAAAATATGAATTTTAGTGAAAAAAATTATGATGATCCGAGTTTTAGATCAAAATATATGACATCTAGAATATGGCGAATTAAAAAAAAAACAAATAAATAAATAAAAAAAACAACCTAACGTTCAGTTTTTTTTTTTTTCCCTTCCCCCTTTCAGCGCTTCTTTTTTTTTTTTCTTTCTTTTCCCTTGCTTTTTTTTTTTTTTTTTCATTCTTCCTCTTTATCCACTTGAAATTAGAATGTCCTTATAACTAAATAAGATTTCGGAGTGTCCTATTACCCCTAATAAGTTGAAAATCAGTCATTTTAAATAATTGACCCATTCTTTTATTTATAGTTGAAAAAATGATTGGTAAGAAAATTATAAAATATAATTGATAAAATGATATAAAAAAACTCTAACGAAAACAAACAGACTCATCGTGCGCTCGGTGAGAGTGGAAAGTCAGTGTTCACAAGGATGATCAAGAGACGTGTCCGCCTACGGCAGTTAACTTCGTTTGTGGGATCTCCATGATTTTTCTTCTTTTTCTGCAATCCGAATCCAAAATCTGAATAACACAGAATCCTCTCCTTGTCACCTTCAACGATTTACATGTATTCTAAGTGTATCGCCCAAACGAGTACTGAAAAATCCCACTTGAAATCAAGTCTGCTCATTTTCAAGATCCCATTTTCTTCTAACAACTCCACAGTCGTCATTCATTCGTAATTACGTATATATCACGAGAGTCATCAGATCATGTTGCAGATCGGTGACCCAAATCGAGGTTATAAAAAAGTTGGTGGTGACGAAATGTTAGAGATGAACCATGGCCGCAAAGACTATAGTTTGTCTGCAATGCATTCATTCATTGATGACGAGGAGGTTGGCAATTACAGGGAGGGTATCTTTGGACAAGAATTCATGGGTATAGAAAATAGAAATAGAAGAATAAATTCTGAAAGGACCGAAACTGATTTATATGGAAATCCTGATCGTATGTTTGAATCTAGGGCTGAAAGTCCAGACCTTTACTTTGAGAATCAAATGATACCATCTAATTCTGTGAGTTTTTCCAGGGGCGAGAATGCATTTAGTAAATGTAATATGTTCAGTAGTCCGGATTCAGTTGTTGCCCCAAATTTCACAAGGGGTGGCATGATGAGATCTGAACTTGATTTACACCAATTTCTTCTAAATCATAGGTATGGTGTTAATAGTATCATTGATGATTCAAATGAGGGATATCTTGTCAGGGAAAGAGGAAAGAACACAAATGATAAGGATGAGGGTAATTATGTTAGGTTAGGATGTTTGTCTGAGAAATTGGGGACGCCTCTTGATAGGGAGCGGAGAAGAATCGATGAACAAAGATTTTCTGTAATGGATAACCAAATCAAAACTAATTGCCCTGATTGTTTGAATAGATCAAGTACCTTAAATCTACCTTGTGGGAATGACACAGGTGTGGAAAACCAAGTTGTTGATGATTACAGGTTCTATAAACGATCTTTTGCAATCAATGAGATGGACACTGGAAATGTTACCAGATCCGGCATTTCGCCTAAATACAATGCTCTTAGTAGCCAGTTAAATCATAGTTCAGGAGAATACCTAAATACGTCGTTTCTTGATGTCCCGTTTTCCAACTGCAACCGAAATCACCACACCTATGTAAGGTATTCTTCACCTATGGTAGTTGATCAGAGTGTTAGTTTAGAGGGAGATGTTAACCCTTACCTTTCACATAGAAACATCTATAGCCCACATATGAAAACAGAGAATAGAGGCTACAACTCTTCAGAATGTGGTAGTGCCTGTATTGGCTCTGGAAAGCAAAGGAAAAGTGTATTCAAAAGACTAACTTCATCATCATCTTCATGGATACAAGCAAAGGACACAGACACTTTTGATATCGATTCATCAGTTGATGAACTCATGGAAATCTTCCGCCAAGGTGAGGAATCTAGGCTGAAAAAACTCGAGAGAAAAAAGCCAGCAGTTCAAAAGCTTGATAATTGCCCTGGCAGTGGTAACAGTGATTTCGTGTTCGTGCCAGAAGTGAAGTCGATTGAAAATTCTAATAATGCAGTAGATGGAATCGTTCAAGAAACACTTACGGAAACTAGGGCTGTTGAATTTAGGCGTAGGAGAGAGAAAAACACGATTGATTTTATGTGTGAGAAGACACAGGTGTGTAGGGATGTCAAAAAGGAGAATGACAATTCTGCAGAGAATGCTGAACCTATAATTCAACAGCTGGATAAAGAGCAACCAAAACGTCGAAAGCTGGTTCGTCCTGTTTTTGCTGTTAATAATGAGGTTGGTGGAATTGATCTGAATGTTAAACCAAGTTAATCTGAATTAATCTGGTTCATCGAAAATATTCTTTCACTGGTCTTTGTTCCCGAGGATCAAAGTATATGGTAGACATATCACTGGAAATCAAGTACCAGCATGTATATTCTGCTCAGATGTCTAGCTTTGTATATTTCGTTTTTCTGGATCATTTTTTTGAAGATACAGATGGAGGATATGTGCTTGATGGTATGTCAGAAAAGGGTATCACAACAAACACTTTTCACTCTTGATTATGGTGGGATTATAGCATGATCAATGGTTCTTAGATCATGATCAAGGGTGCCAGAGTGTGTTGTGGCACTCGTTTTGGTACAACCGTATTGCAAAGAATGTTATGGTTTTACAGCTGGTAAAAGAGATCAGCTTTTTTTTCTTCTCTAGAAAGAGTTATGTTACAGGTTCAATAGACCAACTTGTGCAATCAATGAGATGGGCATTGGAAATACTAGGCAGTTGAATCATACTAGTTCATCAGAATGCTTAAATATGTCGTTTCCTGATGTCCCGTTTTCCAACTGCAACCGAAACTACCAGATCTATGGTAGTTGGTCAGATTGTTAGCTTAGTGGGGGATGCTAACCCTTACCTTTCACATCTATAGCCCACCACATACGAAAACAGAGAACAGAGGCTACGACTCTTCAGATTGTGGTAGTGCAAGTAGTGGCTATGGAAAGCAAAGGAAAAGTGTATTCGCATGACTAATGTCGTCATCACCTTCTTCAAGGATACATGTGAAGGAAACAGACACTTCTGATATCGATTCATCAGTTGATGAACCCATGGAAATTTTACGCCAAGTTGAGAAATTTAGGCTGAAAAAACTCAAGAGAAAAAAACTGGCAGTTCAAAAGCTTGGTAATTGCCCTGGCAGTGGCAACAGTGATTTCTTGTTTGTACCAGAACCAGAAGAGAAGTTAATTGAAAATTTTAATAATGCAGTTAATGGAATCATTCAAGAAACACTTACGGAAACTAGGGCTGTTGAATTTAGGCGTAGGAGAGAGAAAAACACGTGTAAGAAGACACAGGTGTGTAGGAATGTCAAAAAGGAGAATGACAACTCTGCAGAAAATGATGAACCTATAATTCAACAGCTGGATAAGCAGCAGACAAAACGTCTGAAAGCTGGTTCGTCCTATTTTTGCAGTGAATAATGATGTTGTTGGCGGAACTGATCTGAGTATTAAAACAAGTTAATCTGGTTTGTTGAAAAGTCTCTTAGTGGTCTTTGTTCATGAGGATCAAGTATGATAGACAGGTCACTGGAAATCAAGATATTCTGCTCACATGTCTAGCTCTGGCATATCATCAGTTGAAGCATTTTGTTTCACTACTCGTTTTTTTGGTACCGGATCATTGTGTCGAAGATACAGATGGAAGATACATGTCCGATTGTTTTGTTCACTTGTTATGGAAAAACCGTTCTAGTGGTGGCATTTCCTTAAAAAAAAAAAAAAAAAGAGGGAATGGAAAACACAGGGTAGAAGTTTCACAAAGAAGGATTCGATTTTTGAACTTGAGGATTGTATGCAAGCAACAGCTTCAATACAAGACAGCTCCACAATTTGGACAGGGATTCTTGAAATTCTATTTACAGGTGCCATCTACTTCTGAGCTATACCATAAACATGAGGATTTATTATTGAAGCCGATGACAAAAAAGCCTGTTGAATGTCAACAGAAGAAAACCCGGCTTTAGCAATGACCTTTCCTGTTTGTCTTGTAAGGTGGCATCCATCAGCAACTATCTGCTGCAAAGGGTCCAATATTCCCTGTATATATCTCCGTCCGGTTCCATCTGTCAAACACAGAATGTATCCAAATTACAATTCTTTTTTTTTGTGTGCTTCTTTTGGTTGCTTAGTTGTTGTAAGAATATAAATTTGCGTATTTATTCTGTTTGATTTGTTACCTTCTGCAGCAACATGTTCAACAAACATGTAAAGCCCACCCGGCTTAAGAACCCTCATCACCTCTGAATAAAAAGAAAGACATTAGATTCGAACAAAAACAAAAACATAACATTGGTTGATGCTAGCAGGAAAAAGAGAACTGATAACAAGAAGTAAACTGGGGGTTACAGACCGTTTAACGCCAAATCGACATCTGTAACAGAACATAGTACAAGAGTGCCAACAACTGCATCAACAGATGCATCACTTAATGGCAAAGCCTCCACGACCTGTATAACAATCATTATTTCATCTGTAAAAATTCAACAAAATTTGAAAGCATTTCTCATTGTCGTATGTTTATTCCATCGCAAGGAGAAAACTTTAAGGCAGACAACCCGTATGGCGTATGCAGTGGAAAACAGTCTCACGCTTGATGCATTTAATTGCGGAATATGTAGGAAAATGTTGCCGCAATCTTCTGAAGAGGCAAAGCACTATAGTAATCAAAACATTTTTTATTCAACCATAATCAAATGCTAATAAGCAAGTTAAGATACAAAGCTTCATATAAAACACATTTCAAATCAAGAATAATGTGACACTTATAAGTTAATGAAAATCCTACCACATAAAATTTGAAACCATGAAGACATCACAATTGGCAAAGTCAGTCTCAAACATAACTTGTATGTATGTATACGCGTACATATAGCAGAGCTGCCATTTATGGGCGACTTGATACTTTAGAAAGAAGGTAAGGCTTCTGACATACCGCTTGGACAAATGTAAAGTTTGATGGTGGAACACCAGCATTGTATGCTGCCTTTTGTGCATACTTCTCCATCTTCCTGTTTGGGTCTACGCCAAAAACATGAACACCTGCCTCATGCGCGTAGTATTTCAGGTTGGGACCCGTCCCAATACCAATCTCCAAGACTTTATTAGCAGCAGTCCCCCTCAAACTGGAAAAAAGCTGAGACTTGTAACCTGAAATCTTAAATCAGGGCACACAGGAATTATATTATAAATCTTTTCAATACGAGGATAATCTCTTGAATTCCAATGGTAGAATGGAAGTTTCCAATTAATATTCACATACCTCCTCTTCATAAGCTCTCATACCATTTTCCAAAACAGATGCATATAACTCCTCATACCACTCTGATCTTGGAGGATGAATTTTGTTCAACACAGCCTGCATTTGAAGACCATTATGTACTAACACTTTCTAGCATATTGCCATGGGAGCTTGGAGACTGAATATACCTACATTCTGACAATTATTGGAATGACCTAAGCATGTAATCAAGCACCAGAAAAAGGAAACAAAAAGGAATTGGCCGCCCATTCGGAGTCGGCATTCCTCAATCCCTTTAAAGATATAAATTTTCATTTTTACTTGGGCATCACAAATTGAGTACAATTCACAACAAAAACAGCTAATATGATTACAAGAAACCGCTATGGGATGAAAAGAAACTCAAAACTACTAATTTGGTTGTGTAGTAGCTCAAAATCTAAAATGGTGGTAAATAACAAGCTAAACTAACAATGGCTTTATTTAACATGACAAATGCCACCTAATTCTTCTCTTATACACGAATTAAGATAATCTAACTCTGGATATTGAGGGAGTGTGGATACTATTCAGCTAGCTGACTACCAGGCTAACTGGATCATGCAAAACAGAAACAAACTATTTGGACACTGTTTCACAAAATTCAAAAGAATCCCACCAAAAAAATATCAGAACAAACATAGGGGATGAAAAAGTTTATACCAGGGGATCATTGGGAAGTGGGTCTGAGCCAAATGAAGGGCCAATAGGCAAAAAAGCACAGGAGGAGGTCATTGTTCCCAAAAGATGTCGTCTTGTAACACAAGAACAGAATCTTGAGTTGCATGCTGCTGCCTCATTAACTTCCGTGTTTTTCTTTGATCTTTCGACATCATCTACTGTCTGGGAACACCTGAAACTAAGGGCATTTTCTGAAGTTGCAGATTTGGCAGCTGCTTTAGTGTTACCGCTTGAATTAGAACTACTGATTTTGGGGCTATCGAAGAGGCAAAGATTGGGTGGGAGAAGGATCATTGTGGTGGAAAATCGGAAAATTGGATTGGATTCTTACATTTATCAAGCCCTCACGGGGGTATTCTATTTTATGCGTAGAAGGCTTTTCAGCTTTAATTCGCCGGGCAGAAGAAGCTAATGGCATATCCTTCGGGAGGAACTCGTTGGTTCTAAGTCATCTTTTATTCGCGGATGATAGTTTCGTATTTTCGAATGCCACTCCTGAGTCTTGTTCTTCCGTCTCCAATATTCTAGCTGAGTATGAGAAGCATTCGGGTCAAAAGAAGCATTCGGGTCAAAAAATAAATCTGGGAAAATCATCTATATACTTTAGCAGAGAAATTGATATAGACACAAGAAATGAGCTCTCTCAACTTCTTGGGGTGCCTTTCGGAACAGACAAAAGCAAACACCTAGGGTTCCCAATTGTAGTTGGAAGGTCAAAAAGAAATTTTTTTCTTATATAAAAGACCGAGTATCAAAGAAATTAAATGGATGGAAAGGGAAGTTTATATCCCTGGCGGGTAAGGAAATTCTAAATATCTCTGCAGTTCAGTCGCTTCCTCAATACATCATGCAATGCTTTGTGTTGCCCAAACAACTCATTAGTGACCTCGAGGCAATGACAATAATTTTTTTTTGGGGAGTGCGGATGGTGAGAAGAAGATCCACTGGAAAGCTTGGGATGTTTGCTGCTAGAAGAAACATGAGGGCGGCTTGGGGTTCCGCGATTTAGCCTGCTTTAATCAAGCAATGCTAGCCAAACAAGCGTGGTGTGTTTTGACGGACCCACACTCTTTGGCTTCAAAAATTTAAAAGCTAAATACCATCCTACCCGCCATTTTTTAGATGCAGGCTTATCATCAAAGCCATCAGCTATATGGCGAGGCATTTTACATGGCAGAGATCTCCTTACGAAGGGTCTTAAATGGAGGATTGACAATGGTGAAAAAGTGAATATAGAAATTGATCCTTGGATTTCTTTAACACCAACATTTCAATCCCATCCGATTCTTGGTAATTCTCTCCCCACCCCTTTTGTGAGTTGTTTGATTAACCCTTCTACTCGTTTGTGGAGGCGGCACTTGATTCAAGGAGCTTTCAACCCAATCGAAGCTGAAAAAATCATTTCCATTCCCCTGTCACCTGGACGTACCGCAGATAAATTAATCTGGCATTTCTCTACAAATGGTATTTACACAGTTAAAACAGGGTATGACTTGGCGATCTCGATCAAAAAGGAAGATGAATTGGCAATGAAAGCTTCATGATCGAATTCTCATGCAAACGTCTGGGATGCCTTATGGAAGATTAAAATAAAGCCCATGATCGCTCATTTTATTTGGAAGATTCTACATAATGTCCTACCAACTGCCAATTCTTTATTCATTCGAAGCATTGGTACCGGCCTCTGTCAGATTTGCAATAATTCGGATGAAACTATCCACCATTGTCTCTTCGAATGCGCAATACCTTCGGCGATTTGGAATGCATTCCCAAACGGTAGGTTCTGGCACAACTTACGCCTACCCTCCTTTGCGGATTTATTTTACTTACTGATCAACAAAGAAGATGAAGAAACAGTGGCTCGAATAGTTTGCCTTTTATGGTTTATTTGGAAAGCTCAATGTGACTGGATTTTTTAGTAGAAGAACGTCCATGTTGCATCGATTATAGGTAAATCTGAGGCAGAAGCGCGGGGCTACATTCAAGCTCTACACTCAGCTTCGTACCAGGTGGGTGTCCCTAAAGCGCTCCTCCTGTCTCGTTGGCAGGCCCCTCTTATTAACACTTTAAAGTTTAATGTGGATGCTGCGTTCTCTACCAATATTTCTACCGTCAGAGGTATTGTTCGCAACAGTGATGGCTCCATCATACGTAACTATTCAATGAGGCTAGAGGGAGGCTTTGATGTGAGCACCAGGGAAGCACTAGCAATATACCATGCTATGGTATTCACTTTAACTTGGGGGTTCTTTCGGGTGATATTCGAAGGAGATTCCTTAACGGTTATAAAAAAACTTAAATCAATAGATAAAGACTTCTCCCCTACTGGAGGCATTATTGAAGATTGTCGTGTTTTGATTCCGGCTTTCGTTTCCATTGATTTTTCTTTTGTTAAGAGAGGGGGGAATGGCTCTGCTCATTTTTTAGCAAAAGAAGGTTTAAAATTGGTAGGATGTGTAGATTGGGGAACTTCCCCTCCCGCTCACGTCTCTACTATTTGTTTTGCGGATGTTGAATAAAAGTGTCTTTTAACTTTCAAAAAAAAGTAGATATTGCGAAATAGCTCAGGAGCTGTAAGCCTTTTTAGAGAAATATATTCTATAGGCTTCATACTCTCATAATCCTCTTCCAAAGAAGGGCGCAATAGTACATGCTTAGACTAACCACAGTGGTGACTCCTTATAGCACTCCCTATACAATTCCTCAAAAAAAAATACTCACTATACAATTCCTAAAAAAAATCGATGGAGGGAGCCACGTGAACGAAAAAAGCGGGAATGGAAATAACAATGATATTTATGAGTAGTGATAATGCAACGACAAAATGATCACAACATTGTATACAACACACTTTGGGTCAATTGATTATGATGTGGACATATTGAATCATATAGGTCCTAAAAAAATCAACGGTATAAAAGTTTGTTGTGGCATTTGTTATGCGTATTTTGTTGTAACACAATCATTTTTTGATATTTATTTCTCAAAATAGGATGCAAGAGATACAGTTTCATTCTGAAAAAAAGAAAAAGAAAGAAAGAAAAAAATCAAGATACAGTTCACCTAAAGTGCCCTGTATAATTAGAGAAGCAACTAGTTTGAATAAGAGATAAAGAGTTGGCTGGGAATCTATTGTAGAGTTCAAGGTCTGGAGCCCTTCCTTATAATCCATTAGAAAATCCTTTAAGGAACCCATTGTGGAGAGCCTTAGCATCCAACCGGGCAATCCCCTAGAAAACCAAACGAGCGAAATACTGGTAAAAGAAGAAAACGAACCGCACATGCCCACTGTTCTTGTTATTAGGATATTTACATAAGTAAACACAGCGCTAATGGATAGTCAAGTAAACAGTTGAGGCACTTTTTATGGTAATAATGGGAAAATTAAGGATTTTTATTTTTATTTTTTAAATAGAACTGGTGGTATTATTAAGGTTATAATTGGTAATGCAAAGATTAAAATTTAGTAATAATGTTTTTTTTTGTTTTGAAATGGTAATAATTTTTTTCAATTACCTAAAATGTTTTTGGAGTTTTTTTAAATCTTTTATTCTTAAAATCATTGTACTATTAAATTACATTCACGTGTTTTTGGAAATTATCTTAAACTAGTAGGAAAAACCCGTGCATTGCACGGGTCATCGAAAATATATTAATACGAATATTGGTCATCCGACTATTTGTCTCTTATTTTTTGGAATTTTTTTATGAAACATTCACATGATGCATATATACTTATTTCGAAAATTCCCCACACCATGATGTTCAATGCTTAAAAATAGCCTTGAACACTTATAACCGTTTAAAGGTTTATAAAATGAATTACAACCACATAATACATAACTATGAATGAAATGTTATTATATTTAAATAAACGTGCATGAAAAACAAATGCATAACAAAACAGAAGGGAAGTGACATTCTCAATCACCATAGCCGGCTAAAAAGAAATAACAAAAAGTAAATCCAAGTTAAATAGACATTAATTAGGTCGAACTACATGAAAGAAATAGATATGGTTGATAAAAAAGACACAATAAAGAGAAAAAGGGCAAAAACAATAGATGTTCTTCTTTTTTTTTGTTTTGAGAAACGATCTTTTATTATAAATCCAAAATGGAAGATCCACGATTTACAGAGAAAAAAACAAAACACTAGAAACTTATTACATCATGCAACGTTTTACTCTAAATAAAACTCCAACCTTCATAAACAACGCTTCTTACTTCCAGAAACACAATAAGTCCTCTGGCAAATCCTCCGCCCTATCACTGGTACACCTCAAATAGCGGATTAATTCCGGAAACTTCAGTCACATTATCCTCATATGCTGCCATTTTTCTAGAGTTAGGTGGATTAGCCTTGATATGGTCTTCAGAATGGTGGGGAGGTTCCATAGATCCTCTTTTGAAACTTTATTAGTCATGTCGATTCTTCGATACTTCTAACCCTGAAAAATAGAAATTAGAAACAATTATTTGAATAGTTCAGAAAATGTTAACAATCATGAACACAAAACCGTTTGGACAGCTAACGCATAATTAAGTGTGTTGGACTTATTTCTTAGTTTTGATGATGAGTGCCAGACTAGCTGTTATAGTGCAAAGGCAAAAAGATGTCTAGATCAAATGTATAGGTTTATTAGAGTTTGATTCATAAATAGGTTTGATCAAACAAGCAATGTAATGGTCAGCTGACTTCTCTCAGCAGACTAATCTAGGTCAGTAGGGTAGATAGGTCAGTAGACTAGTCGAGGAACTCTTCAAGACTCAAGACCAAGGCGCCGAGGGCTCAAACTCGATTCTGAAGGCTAAGGGATCAAACTTAGTAATTAAGTCAAGGATATGGAATCGAATTTAGGCAAGTCCGTGATGACCTAAAGCGATTACATATACCTTAATGTGTAAAAGGCCCAAGTTCCATAAGTTGGATGAAGTTTGGAACTTGGTTATATTTAAAAAGGTGTAATCTAACTTCACAAACAAAAGTTAGATAAAAGAAATCAGCTGCATCATATTTTATACACAAAGAAATTGTCGTTTCAATAGATCGATAGTACTTCACAGATCGATGAACCTCTTTGATAGATACCTCGATTAATTCAAGATTATATTGGAAGATTACATGGATAAGGACGATAATTAACTACCTCGATTTGATCAAACAAATCGGTGGTTAGATTAAAAGAACGTTAGGATGATTCAGGACTTTATCCAATGGACACAAGTCAAAGGTGGGATGATCAGACCGCATCAAAAAAGAATTTCGGCGATTGTCGATGACTATGAATAGTGATGAATGCTAATCGGATGGGACAAAAACAAGAACGGTTACATTTGAATTTCAAACGCAAGTCACATGCATTCTTGCCTATAAATAGAAGACTTTCAACTCGTAAACAAGATGATGAAAATTAACAAACTTTGAAGAGATACTCTTGGTGAAAAACACCTCTTGAACTTCATCGAGCATAAAGTCTTGATCTAGAAAATTTCTTCAAGTGCATTCGTATTCAAGCTACATCAAGATTACACACTTGAAGGCGCAAGTCGATTATATCATCCTAATCAAGTCGCCGCAATGAATCATTTACTTGATTCAATCTTTATTTTATAAAGAACTCGCCAAGACAACTGAAGCATCTGTTGGAGTGTGAAAGATCGTTGTTTGTGGTGGAGAGTGGTGAAGAGGCAATCCTACCCTTCAAGGACAAAGTGGAAGACTCGGGAGGCGACAATCCTACCTGCTCCCCGTTTTCGGTTTGTGAAGCCATAGTTATTGGTGAAGGACAAGCAACCTTAGGAATCTTTATAAAAGCTACATCAAAGATCTCTAGTGAATTTCCTCCAACATCACAGGAGAAGATTGGACTAACAGGATTACACCACTGGAACCACTATAAAAATCGCTATTTACTTTCAAAGCATTTATATTCTACGCACTTAATTTATCTTACACATCAACCATCGAATCTAGCAACCGAAATCACACACCGCACTAATGAGTATCTAATACTTAGTATCATATTTAACAACAAGTAACAAGGCTTAATTTTGATATAATTCATTTGCACAAATTCAAAGAATCTGATTGTCATGAGACTCATGTTTATCGTGACTTATCGAGGTCTCGAGGCAGCAGACCATCAAGCACGCAAAGTGCTGAAGTTGCAGAATTTGTTAACTCCAAAGTTTTAAGTGTTAAGTTTATTCACCCCCTCTAAACTTAACCAAAGCCTTTTCAAAGGACCAACAATTGGTATCGGAGCAAAGTGCTTACGCTCAAGAAATCCTACTTGTTGTGCTTGTGAAAATTCTTTAAAACTTTCTTTCAAGTTACTGGTTTTCAAAGACTTGCATCATGGACAACACACAGTATGCTAGAACTATGTTGATGTGTTCTACAGATAGATTTGATGAGTATAAACGTCGAATGCAGCCTACCTTGTCGCAACTCATGATGAGATGATGGATGTACTAAGCGATGGACCACCTGGAGATTACCAAGGCAAGAATGATGGGTGATACAACCGAGTACATTCTAAACCAAAAGAGAATGGAATGCGAGAAGCGAGAAAAGAGCAAACCTCAACAACATTGCTATTGATATCATTTATAGAACCTTGGATAGCAATATGTACATGAAGGTTAAAGATTGCAAACCGCAAAGGAACTTTGGGACAAGATACATTTGATCTGTGAAGGCATCGATGCAATAAAGAAGAATAAAATCGGTGTGGGCGTAAAGAGGTTCCAAAAGTTCAAGATCTTCGCTAAATGAAACCATTGAGCAAATGGAATCAAGATTCAATGCAATCTGGATGAACTTACCGCTTAGTGTAAGTTATTCAAAAGAGGAAATAAACACCAAAATCTTGGAAGCTCTACACGCAAAAGATGTTTGGAAAATGAAGGTGGATCGCAATTGAAGAAATGAGAAAGTTGCATGAAGAAGATACCTTCAAATTGTTTTCGAGATCTCAAGGCTTATGAATTTAGCAAAAAGCTTGTACCTGAGACTGAAAAGGAAGAGCCAAAGACCACTGCATTGGCTGCTTCACATCAAGAAGAAACATCAGGAGGACAAAATGATCTGCTGGATGAAATGCAAGAGCAAATTGCCCTACTGAGCAAGAAAATCAGGATGATAAAAACTGGAAAGGCCCCTTCAAGAAATTTCATAAAGAGGCCTACTGAAAGAAGGAAAGAAGAATCAAAGAAAGATAATGACTATCTGTGCTTTCATTGCAAGAAACCAGGACACTTCAAACCTGACTGTCCTGAGTTAAAACAAGGCAATGAACACGATTATCTTTGCTTCAAATTGCAGAAGCCTGGACATTTTAGACTGATTGTCCGGACTCATCAAGACCAAGAGTCAACAAAGAAGACATGGCAAGAAGGCTATGGTTGCTGAAGATGAATCAGGGTATGATGTGGAATCTGAAAAGAGAAATGAATCATATGACACAGCATTGGTTGCTGATATGGAAGATTATGCTTTGATGGCCAATATGGATGAAACTGAGGAGGTATACAACACTGTATCTATCAATACTCCTGCTGGAAGTGATTGTGAATCAACTTGTGGTTCAAATCCTAGAAATTCTCGACAACAATAAGACTTTGGATGCCATCCTTAATCAATCGAGGATAATACAAACTGGTTATGAGATTGTGAAGGAAAAAGAAGCTCTTGAATTGGAAGTTGGAAGATTGAAAGTTGAATTAAGGGTTCTCAAAGGTAAAAAGAAAAGATGTTGGACAGAATCAATATAAGTCTGTTGAACATCCAAGCGATTTCTCGAACTCTCTTTGAACCATCTTATTCCTCCGCCGCATACAAATCTGGAAAGCCTTATGGTGATAGAACGGGATTGGATTTGGAACTCAAAGAATCTAACAAGAGTGTATCCAAGAAGGTCACCGAACCTAGTACTGAGAATTGGTCTTAAGTTTGTACCGCACTAGATCCAACTCCCAAGAAGGTTGCCGAGGCAAGAAACCCAATGAGAATGCTTCAGGAAGCAAAATCGAAGTCAAAGAAGTCAACGACTCCTAATAAAAAGAGTAAATCTAAAAATAGAATGTTTGTGCCTTCTAAGCTCATTGACAGAGAGACTGCTACCAAGTCTCTTTGGACCACGAAGGGTAAGAAACAGAAATATTCCAAGGATAAGAATCCTAAACCCAAAAATGTTAATCATTCAAGGGATACTTATCTCGTGGGAAAGGTAGACTGTTCTCATCGATGATGATTGGAATATTCCCGCATCTAATGCTAGAAACAACAAGTATAACCATACTACTAGGGTAAAACCTAGGCAATAGGATCGCAGAGGACTTACACAAGACCTCAAAGAGACCATATTACTGTGGTCATTCCTACAGACAAAGAAACTAATGGTTATGCTAATGTTTCTAACAACAAAAGTCACTTCAAACAACATTATAAACCAAAAGGCCGGAAAACATATGTGGTTCCTACACAACCCATTTGTTAGAACTTATGGATGTGTGGAATACATGTATGAACCAAAGTATGAACCAAAGTATGACACATTCGGAGAAGACCTTATGGAAACATACCAAGTGGTCATGCTTGCCATCGACATTTATGGACCCAAACAAGTTTGGGTACCTAAAATGTATTAACTTTGTTTTGTAGGGTGTCCGGTACTTTGACGGTGGATGTTTCGGACATATGACAAAGAATAAGCTTTGCCTCTGTCAAACTTTGTGGCAAAAGATGGTCCAAGGTGAATTTTGGCAACAAGAATACACTGGATATACAAGAGGATATGGCACACTTATCGAAATGGACTTACTATCAAGAATGTTGCATATGTGGAAGGATGGACTACAACTTGCAGAGCAATGGACAATTTCGTGACATGGGATACAAGGTCACTTTTGACAAAAACAAGCTGTATTGTCATTAGTGAAAGAGGTGATCAAGTTGTACTTGCTTTGGGTAGAAGACAACGAGAATATGTATGTTGTGGATTGGTCACTGCGAGCCTGAAACTCGCTGATTGTGCATACCAAGTCCGAACTCAATTGGTTATGACACAAGAAGATGAATCATTTAAACTTTGATGATATTAATCGGTTGGTGAAGAAGTCTGGTGATTGGTTTATCGAGATCACATTCAAAAAGAATGCTATATGTGATGCATGTCGTGAGGTAAACAGATAAAGTCAAGCTTCAAGTCAAAAACCAAACAATCAACTAATAGAGTGTTGGAGCTGATGCATATGGATCTTTTTGGACCAATAACTCCAACAAGTGTAACAGAAAGAAGTACACCTTAGTGGTTGTGGATGATTATTCAAGGTACACTTGGGTGATATTTATGAACAAGAAAAGTGAAACACTTCAAAGCATGCCTAATCTTTTGAAGAGATTACAAAATGAGAAAAGTTTAACAGTAATAAAGATAAGATCGGATCGAGTCTTGAATTTCTCAACAAAGTAATAAGAGAATCTTGTGAATGAATGGTGTACTACATCAACTTGTGCTGCTTTGGTACACCTCAAAGAAATGGGGTTCTTTGAAAGAAGAAACAGGACTTTAAAGGAAGCGGGAAGAACAATGATCTGTGAAGCATTGCTACCTGAAAGATATTGGGTTTGGCAATCAATACAGCATGCTATACACAAAACAGAACATCAGTAAACAAGAAGCTGCTGAAGACACCTTATGAGGTTTGGAATGGAAGGAAACCTAACATATCCTATTTCCATCCATTTGGAAGCAAGTGTTTTATCCTGAATCACAAATTTCATTTGAAAACATTCCAACCAAAATCAGATGAAGGAATTTTCTTGGGATATTCTTCAGTCAGCAAGGCATTCAGGGTGCTGAACAAGAGGTCACTGAAACATGAAGAAACAATACATGTTGTGTTTGATGAACCTAAGTTCTTGGTATGGAAGATGAAGATTGTGAACTCTTTGAGAATCAACATGTCATGATCCGCATTGTATTGAAGTTTTGGAAAGATTCAATGACTTAAAAGTTTCGATCATCGCCTCTTTGAACACCTCGCTAATAATGTTATTGATGCAACAAGCGAAGAGTAGTTCAAGGATCTTTGAACCCCGTAGAAGAAAGTTACAAAGCAGACCTATCAAGATGAGGTTCCCGATAATCAAAATAACCGTAATCCACAATGGTTAAGGAATCACCTCTATTTGAACAAGTTATTGGCAATGTACAGCAAGGTGTGAGGACTAGAAGACAACTGGAAGCAATGTTTACTTGTTTTCTATCTCAAATGGAACCTAAAGTTGTTGAAGAAGCAATTTCAGATCCAGATTGGATAATTGCTATGCAAGAAGAATTAAATGAATTTGAAAGAAATCAAGTTTGGACACTAGTTGAAAGGCCAAGTCATGCAAATATCATTGGTACTAAGTGGGTATACTGAGAAATAAACTTGATGAATCTGGTACCATTGTGAGGAATAAGGCCAGACTAGTTGCAAAAGGCTATTCTCAAGCAGAAGGAATATATTTTGATGAAACTTATGCACCTGTTGCAAGATTGGAAGCTATTAGATTATTCTTGGCACATGCTGCATATAAGAACTTCAAAGTATATCAAATGGATGTCAAAAGTGCATTTGAATGGCATTCAGAGGAGGAAGTGTATGTTCAGCAACCTCCTGGATTTGAAGTTAAAGATCAAGAAGATAAAGTATATAGACTCAACAAAGCACTTTATGGACTAAAACAAGCACCAAGAGCTTGGTATGAGACTCTATCTCAATTCTTGGTGGATAATGGTTTTACAAAAGGCACCATTGACAAGACACTTTTCGTAATCGGTGAAGGGACAAAGACACCTCATTGGTACAAATTTATGTGGATGACATAATATTTGGTTTCAAAATGATTTACTTTGTGAAAAGTTTGTAAATCTAATGAAGAGCAAATTCCAAATGAGTATGATGGGAGAAATGAACTACTTTTTGGGATTGCAAGTCAAACAAATGAAAGATGGAATCTTCATTCATCAAACCAAATATACCAAGAGTTTATCAAGAAGTTTGGTATGGAAAATAGCACTAAAAATTCAACCCCTATGAGTACAAACATCGATTGGATGAAGATAAAGAAGGCAAAGATGTTGATCGGACTTTATACGAAGGAATGATGATAGGCAATCTGTTTGTGCACTTCTCGCCAAGCAGACTGATATATCCTTTCTTTGTAGGTGTTTGTGCAAGATTTCAATCTAAACCTAAAGAAAGTCATTTAGGTGCAGTCAAGAGAGTTCTCAAGTATCTAAAAGAGACTTTGGGAGTAGGGATATGGTATTCCAAGGATGGAAGTTTCAAAGTTATATCCTACTCAGATTCTGTTTATGCTGGATGCAAGATTGATAGAAAAAGCACCTCAGGAACCTGTCAGTTAATGGGAAATAGACTGGTTTCTGGTTTAGCAAGCAGAATTCTATATCAACTTCCATTTCATGAAAGTCGAATACATTGTTCTTTGGAAGTTCTTTGTGCACAAAATACTATGGCTAAGACAACAATTAAGGGATTATGGAATTGAAGAAAAGGAAATTCCAATTATGTGTGACAACACAAGTGCAATTGCAATCACAGAAAATCTTATTTTGCACTCAAGAACCAAGCATATTGATGTGAGACATCATTTTATAAGAGATCATGTTGAAAAGAAAGATGTGGTTCTATACATCCCTACTGGAGATTGATTGCGGTCTGATCAGGTTATAAATTTATTTTACTTGACCACCAAATACTAGCAATAGCACTAGGTACATCATAGCATAGCGATGGTGAATCAAGGTCGATCCCTCAGGGAATCAAAATGTGGACCCTAGGTTTAAATAATTAACTCACCTAATTCGTTATTGAACAACGGTCTAAGACCAACATAAAAGACAAAATAAAATAAACAAACTCAAACCTAAAAGACACACACGTAATTAACCTTCCAATTACCAACATTATCGTTTGGACCAAGACAACTTATATAAGATAACCTAACTCATTAATCATCAATCTGGGCCGTATTCATATTTAATTGGCTACGGAGTCATCCCCTTAACTTGACTTAGCACCGGTTAGGTTACTTAGATCACCGTGGTATTGTTACGTGACTTCACCTTTTGGGTATCCATCTCATATAACTCACACGCTCATTATTCTAAGGATGCCGATATTAACCGTACACCTCGCTTAGGCAACATTCCTATGGTTAAAGTGCATTTCCTAAACGATCGCTCAAGCCCTCGCCCTATTAACAATTACTTGGTAAGTCTCTTATTAATCTACGATTCACGTATGACTAGGTGTCGACAATTCCCTAATACAAAACTAATCACAGATCTTGCCGAAAGTCCCGAAAGATCGTTCGTGAGCCGAACTAGACGCCCTTATATTGGTATTTCCTAATAATACGCTAATGAAAATCGACGAGCGACGTGGCCGTAGCCATACCTAATGAGAAAGTAAATTCAACTAGGTTAGACCCACCATAAAGACGCGTGGCGGACTTAATCGACGAAACTAGGGCTCGGTCGACCGAGTGAGGGGCTCGGTCGACCGAACGACGACTGCTCGGTCACCCGGACGAACTCAACACTAATTACATCCTAGAACCAACCTCTCAGCGTTTCCTCATACAGAACAGATTAAACAGCAATTCGTACATCACTTATATAAACTATCATAGATACACAGTAATTAAATCACATAGAGTCATGAATAAATCTAGATTATGACGTAGGTCATGGGATCCTCATTGACAAGGTGTCACCACCACCTAACGTCATAGCCGAGAATCACATCATCTAGCTATGTTTAATTAATTCAAACGATAAGAACATAATTGGAAGAATTAATTACTTGAAAATAAAACATGAAGATTAAGGGCTTACATTGTTGCAGCCCTAACCTGCTGAGAAACTCTCAATGTGTAGTTCTCTTTTATCAATGATTAAATCAATGTATGAATGAATACATAATACTAATGACAATGTGTTTATATAGAGCTCATAACCGACTTAGAAACCGACTAAGGATCGGATTCCCTAAACCCTAACCGACTTAAGTAATACGCTGGACTGTGCTGGGCTTTAAGTCCACTCGGTCGACCGAATAGCTAGGCTCGGTCGACCGAGCCTTCACTTCTTCTGGGGTTTGTCTTCTATCTTCTGCTGGGCTCTGCATTGTCCTGGATCTTTAATTCCTTCTCCGTAGTCCGTCCATAATGCTCACTATATTTATCATACAAAAAATAGTTTGTAATACCAAATAATGCAATAAATCATCGAAATGCAGAATAACGAATCGTAACTCGGGGTATATATAAATTAGGCATCTTACGACTTATTATCCCTACATTAATGCTCTTTCAAACTAGAATCGGGGATAAAGATCATAGAATAACGGGTACGACCGTCATCAACTACCCCCCACTTAGCCTTTGATCGTCCCGATCAAAGTATCAATAAGTTATTCCCCATATAATCATTTTCCATTGGTCAAATTATACTAACACAAGAAACTCGAATCAACTCATATTGTTTATGCTCATAAGATATCCATTATTCATTACTCACTATGAATCGAAGTGATGTGTACATGTGCATTAGTTTTATATGAATATAGCAAGATTAGAGTTTATGCTAACTTCGAAATCTCAACCTACCAACATCAACATTCCCACTTCTTAAGCCTCATGCAATGGTTGAAGCACTAGAACAATAAGCAAGAGCGTATCTATGGGTTTTTGGACTGGAGACCGAGTACTACTCAAAGCCTCTTAAAGAGTTGAATATTCTTTTCATGTCTTCATATTTTTCAAATACTATCAATCTCAAGGAAGAGAACTTTTTAGAGTATCCCCCTATCTTAGATCATGCATAGCATTGAATATTACCACAAGCGCGGGGCTACTTTGGTAATGTTACTAAAGCCCAGTGTTTAACATTTTGCTAAAACACAGGTACGTCTCAAGCTTATTACTCCGCTTTTATTGGCAAGAATATCAGAATACATCAGCAGATAGATATTGACACTAAGTTTACATAACCAATCATCTACGCAATGTACACATAAAATTCTACATTTTTATTATAAGCGCAATATTCATCGATTCATTTATTGAGTAATTGAATAATAAATAACTACTCGCAACATATGACATGAATATCATTAAGTTTACTAGAATTATATCGCAAAAGTATAAAGTGATCACGCATCATGAATCATGGTTCCTTCCTTATTAAATACAATATTCGGGAACTTCACAAAAGTAAATGTGATTCTATGTTTAAAAGTTTAAATTTTACTCATTTATTATATTATTTGATATATAGAAGCTTATTCGAGCAAGTCGAGTGAGCTAAGTGACTCGCACCCCACTTAAACCATGCATTGTCCTCAATGTATAACAATAAAAGAGCAAAAATAGAACTTAGCTCTGGATAAGCGCGGGAGCGGAACAAATCGTGGTGAACTCCGGAGAATGTTAACAGACAAATACAGTTACCAACTGCAATAAAATGCAACCTCTGCAACATACATCTTTAACAAAAACTTGTTACAGGGTTAGTCCAGAAAAATATAATCATATCAAATGGACTGTAAAAGGTATAATAATTGCCTTAAACATATTTAAGCCCATACTTAATAATTATAGTGAAAATAATGCACAAATATCTAACACATTAAATAAGACAAATTTTATTCATTAGGGAAATTCAAAACGAACTCCATACAACACGACTTAATTTATTGGCACACTGAAATCAAAAACACATTGATAAAGAAAATATTAATAGATTACACAGATGCTTAGTCCGAAGGTATATCGTTCGGATCAACGGAAGCTAATGGAAGAACATTGGGATCCGCTTCAGGAAAATCTTGGAATTGCGCATCGTCATCACCTGGACCGTGATCATCATGATGCACAAGAGGTGGTGCAACAGAATCCAAAGATAGGATAGGCATGGGCCTAACATATGAGTCACTGCCTAGCACTGGGCACTCAGCTGCCTCACATAATGAAGTGATCAATGAACCATAGGGCGATGTGTTCAGGCTTGCGGGCATCGCGAGTCATCTCGTAACGCATTAGTGCCCCAATATTAACAAGCCATCCTCGCTCAACCAATTACATCAGTAGTAGTACATGTGCATAATAAATCGTAGACACATGCTTGGCCGGAATAATGTTAGAACGGATAAGCTGTGTAAGCACTTATCTTCCCACCGCCAAAGTATGGCTCCTCAAAAGTGCGAGCAACTTCCCTATTGTCCATGCTATCCCGAGATGGGCACCAACCTCCTCCAACCATGCATCGACTCATCAAACGTGATGTTGTACTCGGCTCCTTCTCCGGGTATCGAGACCATAATAATTATTAAAGCGCCCCCGGAGTAATAACAATGGATTTGCCACGAACTTGGACTAAATTCGTGTGTGGGTGCACGCGCAAATAAGAATAAAACTCTCTTACCCGATCGACATTGACTTGGCGGTGGCGCAACAACCTCTTGCCACCGATAATATTCCACGAGATCGAGCGACTCTTGACCACGGTTGGTCAAATCTAATCCCGAGCCGGTGTACGCTAATTGTTGAAGAAATTCGATAAACCGAAAATACTTCTTGGCTAGCGAATTGCGGTACCCGTTGATCAGGGTATGGCATCGCCGATCGCTACAAATCGTGCGGAGGATCGGCGTCTTGGTGGCATAATTGCGTAATCGAACAGAGCACGCCGAGCGAATAACGATGCAAAGAATTAAGCTCTCGGTCGACCGAGAGAAGGGCCTCGGTTGACCGAAAGCGAGAGGGTTGATCGGCCGAGGCGAATGACTTAAGCTGCACGAGGTTCAGTCTTCCTGTGATGACTGGGTCGGATAATCCTTCGAGAGATATGAGCAGCACAATTTGTGATATTGGAGGGGATCATTTAGATTACTATCCCCAATTTTGGGTGGATGGAAGTTATGAGAAAGATTGGAAATGGGAATTAATGGAGAGAAGAGGAAGAAGAAAATTGGGGATTTGAAGAAGATGAAGATATTGTGGTGTAGAAATGATGAAGAGAAAAATGAGGTTTAAATAGAAAGATGTGGAAAGTGAAAGGATTGAAATGGTGGAAGGTGATTGGTGGAGATAGAAAGGCAAGGATTGAGGAGTGGAATGGTTTTGTTGGAGGAATAAATTAATGGGGAAAATGAAAAGGTGTATTGGGAAATGAAAAATGGGGATGTGTAAAAATAAATGATAGTTGACCTCCTCAATTTGATACACACGAAATTTTCAAGCTAGAACACATAAGTCTATCAAAATTATTATGTCACAATTTGAAAAATCCTCACCTCAAAAATCGAATAATCCAACCATAATCCATTAACATATAAATCTTCACTTTTTCCAAATAATACAAATTTTAAACCAAGCATCTTTTCACCAAATTCTCATCATCAATACATTTTATAATGATTTCTCTTCCTACTCTACTTCACGTTAAAATGATTCGAGTAAAAAAACTTTTTGCACATCCGTAACCCAATGGTCATTGGAACACGGCAAAAATAAAAAAAAGCTCTCGTCATTCTACGTTACTTTTATTCATACTAAAAAAAATAAAAATGAAATAAAATACATGAAACGAGAAAAATTCTAAATTTTTGAGTCTATAGCTCGACTTCCAAAATCATCACTCCTAAACACTGCCCTTGACTTGCCAGGCTTTCACCCGCGACTTTCACGAAAAAGTTTGATCTGTCTCTTTTCTACGAAGGTGCCCTTCCTTTGGATTTGAGTCCAATGAAAAGGCAAACCGAATTGACCATCCAGATAAGCGCCTACTTTTGGATTCGTCTCTCGATTTTGATGAGCTTTTGTTACGAACTCTCCTAGTTCGTTTCTTCGCTCTGGTCCTCCTATCCTTAGGTAGGTCTACTGACTTCAATATTGGTAAAGTGGGCGCAGAGTCGAATCGACCTATTCCGACTTAGAATAGTAAGGACTTCCTTCTCATCTTTATCATCGAAATTATCACCAGCATCCTTTCCTAACCCTTGAATGGCATCAAGCTTCTCCGAACCAACTACTTCTAACACATTCACACTTACCGGCACAGGAAATTTGGATTTGTTATCCCATAACACTCGTAACCTTGGCGCCAAACAATACTATCTCATGTCCGGTCATCCGTATGAAGGCTCTAGCGGTGTTGATAAACGATCTACCCAAAATGATTGGGCATTCAGGATGCTCCTCGATTTCCATTACCACTATGTCTATCTTAAACCGTAATTGCCCCACACCAATAATCATGTTGTTCAGTCTCCCAGTCATGATTGTCCTAGTTCCATCCGCTAATCTAACTTGGAGCGGGGTGTTAGTGGGTGTTAAAATGAAATTCCTATCACAAAGGCTTTTAGGAAAGATATTAAGGCTCGAACCGAATCAATCAAGGCTAAACCTAAATGGGTTTGTTCTAGGGGTTACTCCAACCATAAAAGCTCCTGGTCTCGCTAACTTTTGCATCAGTCGAGACTCGTCTTTAATCAATATTTCATCTCTAGAATAGATGACAATAGGGCTCTTCATAGTTGCTCTACCCTCCGACTGGATTCTATCTCGGACATGTAATCATCATAATCTAAGTTTGAATCGAATCCGAAGAAATTTCCTCTGGATTCAAAATAGACATACCTCTTTGCCAATAGGCTTTTAGCCTCCTCGATTTCCTTGCCTCTCGGATTTTCGCTTTCATCTTTCTATCCTTTCCATGAGCTTTGGTGTTAACGGCTTTTTAGGTGTAGTTTTGGTTCAGTAAAACCTTAACTTCTTCTTTGGCTTCAAGAAAATTGGTTGATGACATTTTTGCCGATCTTGAAGCGAGTTAAGTGAGTGATTTACTTGAATTATCTCGCAATATTTGAAAAACAATAAACAATTAGTAAACTGACAAACAGTATGATTGCTCATACTGTTGTCAAACTTACAACCTACAAACAGGGGGAAACAGAAAACTGGGGAAACGACACTGTATATAAAATTAAAGCTGGAAAAAGGCTCGGTCGACCGAGTGAATACGTTCGGTCGACCGAACGAATATCTTCCCCATTCCTCGCTTTAATCCTTTAACAAAGATACAAGTACAGGTAATTAAATCATAAGAAAAATAAATAATGCAACTAAAAACAATAAAGAAAGAACGAAGTAGATAAAAATAATTATTTAAACAATCATTGGGCCATCGATTCCCGCAACGGCGCCAAAAACTTGATTGGTCCGATCAAAGTTATAAATTTATTTTACTTGACCACCAAATACTAGCAATAGCACTAGTACATCATAGCATAAGCGATGGTGAATCAAGAGTCGATCCTCAGGGAATCAAAATGTGGACCCTAGGTTTAAATAATTAACTCACATAATTCGTTATTGAACAACGGTCTAAGACCAACATAAAAGACAAAATAAAATAAACAAACTCAAACCTAAAAGACACACACGTAATTAACCTTCCAATTACCAACATTATCGTTTGGACCAAGACAACTTATATAAGATAACCTAACTCATTAATCGTCAATCTGGTCGTATTCATATTTAATTGGCTACGGAGTCATCCCCTTAACTTGACTTAGCACCGGTTAGGTTACTAGATCACTGTGGTATTGTTACGTGACTTCACCTTTTGGGTATCCATCTCATATAACTCACACGCTCATTATTCTAAGGATGCCGATATTAACCGTACACCTCACTTAGGCAACATTCCTATGGTTAGGCATACTTCCTAAACGATCGCTCAAGCCCTCGTCCTATTAACAATTACTTGGTAAGTCTCTTATTAATCTACGATTCACGTATGACTAGGTGTCGACAATTCCCTAATACAAAACTAATCTAGATCTTGCTGAAAGTCCCGAAAGATCGTTCGTGAGCCGAACTAGACGTCTTATATTGGTATTTCCTAATAATACGCTAATGAAAATCGACGAGCGACGTAAATCGTAGCCATACCTAATGAGAAAGTAAATTCAACTAAGCTAGACCCACCATAAAGGCGTGGCAAGGGACTTAATCGACGAAACTAGGGCTCTCGGTCGACCGAGTGAAGGGGCTCGGTCGACCGAACGACTACTGCTCGGTCACCTGGACGAACTCAACCCTAATTACATCCTAGAACCAACCTCTCGGCGTTTCCTCATACGTAAGCAGTTAAACAAAGAATTCGTACATCACTTATATAAACTATCATAGATACACAAGAATTAAATCACATAGAGTCATGAATAAATCTAGATTATGACGTAGGTCATGGGATCCTCATTGACAAGGTGTCACCACCACCTAACGTCATAGCCGAGAATCACATCATCTAGCTATGTTTAATTAATTCAAACGATAAGAACATAATTGAAAGAATTAATTACTTGAAAATAAAACATGAAGATTAAGGGCTTACATTGTTGCAAATTTCTAACTCTTTGAAAAACTCTCAATGTGTAGTTCTCTTTATCAATGATTAAATCAATGTATGAATGAATACATAATACTAATGACAATGTGTTTATATAGAGCTCATAACCGACTTAGAAACCGACTAAGGATCGGATTCCCTAAACCCTAACCGACTTAAGTAATACGTTGGACTGTGCTAGGCTTTAAGTCCACTCGGTCGACCGAATAGCTGGGCTCGGTCGACCGAGCCTTCACTTCTTCGGGCTTTGTCTTCTATCTTCATTGGGCTCGCATTGTCCCGGATCTTTAATTCCTTCTCCGTAGTCCGTCCATAATGCTCACTGTATTTATCATACAAAAACATAGTTTGTAATACCAAATAATGCAATAAATCATCGAAATGCAGAATAACGAATCGTAACTCGGGGTATATATAAATTAGGCATCTTACGACTTATTATCCCTACATTAATGCTCTTTCAAACTAGAATCGGGGATAAAGATCATAGAATAACGGGTACAATTTGACCGTCATCGAGAGATCAACTTGCTGATATTTTTACTAAACCACTTGATAGTGAAAGATTTGCTAAACTAAGGACTGAACTTGGAATTATAAAAGTTGACTAATGATCGGCAGGTGTCTTTGGAATTCACCAAGGGATTAGTCTTTGCTATGTTGGGTGAGCTCACTTAGCGATTAGTCATTGGTATCAACAATTCCATGTACTTATGTTTGGACAATTGAGCAAATGAGGTTGCGGGCGGATTGGTCTTTGTCATGTTGGGTGAGCTCACTTGACAGATCAGTCATTGGTATTAAACTTCATCTTGTATTATCAATTGAACAAAACAAGAAGAAAACAAGGATCAGCAGAGTACTTGTGTCGTCAGAAGTGCTTGAAGCCTATTTATCGCCATGATATCGCCGAGCCCACCCACTTGAGGATTATCTGCTTTGAAATAACGTTGCTCACCAAATTTTATTAAAGTCAAAAAGCAGTTTGGCGGGATATTTATTATATCCTTTATTACCATGGTTAACACTATCCAACGGTTACAAACGTTATGGAGGAGTAATGGGCCACGTGTCAAGAGCAAAGATTTATTCAGATTAATCGTGGTCAAGCATCAATGTACGTGCCGATTGTGATTACAACTACTCACCGTCTATTTTTCTGACTATCACACAAAGAAATTCTCTACTTGCAAATTTGCTTTATCACTGCGATTTTTACACTGTGTGAACAAAGATTTGAGAATCAATCTTCTTCATCTCATTCTTCTCATACAAATGGCGGAAAAGGTTGATGTGCAGATTGAAACGAGCCAAAGTGTTAGAGGCTTTGTTGTGGATGCAAACAAAACAGATTTGGCAATTAATATTGGTAGGAGAATCAGGAGATTTGCAGGCTTGGAAAACATACTCAATCTCATATTAGAAACAATTTCATACACCAATGTTGTTGATTTCTGGAAGAATATGGTTGTGGAAGAAGGGAATGAAGCATTCAAGACTCATCGTGAATGCTTTGAGGAGATTGTAGTTTCCTCAGTCTACTTGAGGGAAGTATTTGGATTTGAGGAAGTAATAGATGGTCCAGAAATCTCAAGCAATGGGATTGGACAAGATGGCATTTGTTGATCAAATCAAAACAAATGCGACCACCAAATCCGTTCCAGGATCAATTGCGGACATATTGAAATGAGTACGATCTATTTGAGCAAACTCATTGCTAAAAACATACTTGGATTGGTTGGAAGTATGGACACTCTATCTGGACCCAAGATAGAGCTGATGATAATCATCTGCAGGAGCATGAAGTTTAACTGGGCTGGTTATTTCATTCACTATATGAAGAAAGTAGCCAAGGAGGAAAAAGAATGAAAGAGAAAATCCAAGGCCCTGCCCCTTAGGATTAATGGTTCAGACCCTGTTGAATCATTTGGAAGTTCCGATCTTGAACTCGAGAAGATCAATCGATCTAGATACAAGAAGGAAATTGATTATGCTATTCTGGTCCAGATGATGATGAAGAGGTTCTTTGGAGAAGTCTGATGATGATGATAATGGTGGAGATGATGGTGATCTTTGGTGGTGAGCAGGTCAAGCAACCTAAAAGAAATCATTAAAACTCTTTGCACCAAGAAAAGGTCTTTGAGAAAAGAAAAGATGGAGATACAAGGAAGATAATCAAGTATTAAAGCCTTCAAAGAAAACAAAAAGCAAACAAAGACAGATCTTTGCCGAGTCGATGAGGTTCGAGTGGAGGTTATTGACCTCTTGTATTCCGCAAGAAGAATCAATTGTTGAAATCTTGAGGAACAATAGAAGGAAGCAGTAGAAAGAGGAAGTCTCACTGTGGGTGAAAGGATGATGAACCCATTTCAAGAGAGAAAAGAAATTATCCATAAACAGAAACATGGAAAAGGAAAGAATGAAAAACTTGGAGGCTCAAAGAGTCCAAGAGGAAGCATCGATAGGAGAGGAAGAAGAGGCTATTGAGGTGAGCCCTTGACCATAATCAAGCCTGTGGAGATTTCGACTCCTCACTTTGAAGAGGTTGTCAAGTCCACGATCTTTGGATAGGTTGTTTTTGAGCAACTGTTGAAGATATACTGTTGATCATCGACCTCGAGCCTGGCCAGTAGTATCTCATGAAGAACCACAACAAACCACCGAACTCGAACTCTTTGTGGTAATTGAAGAAGTAGTTGAAGAAATGGTTGAAAACCCTGCAATTGTTGCAAGAACTCAAGGGGAAGAGCAGTCTGCTGCTAACCCTGCTGATGAGCGTGTAAGTCAGGGGGAACCAAGTGTTGTACAGATGGAAGTAGTAAGCACAAATCTACCACCTCAACAACCTACTGACTTTCAAAAATCTGTTGAAGAAACAATGAACCTACTTGTTGGAACCTTTGGAGGTCAACAAGGTACTGGAGTTGCTCCCAAAAGATCTTTCATGCCCTTTGAAAGGCATGTGAAAGAAAGGAAGAAAACAGAAGAGTATGTAGATCCCAAACTTCAGAAAATTGCTGACTACTTTCAATGGAAGTTTGGTTTCTACAAGAGACAAAAGCCAGCTGCTGAACCTATGACTGATTTTGAAGAATGGGCTTTTGAAAAGTTGGGAGTGGAGAACTTGCTGGATCTGATTGATACAACCTTGCTGCAATCAAGACTGATGGATTTGTTTGATGAGCAACAGAAGGAGGAAGGCATCAAGTTTAGGGATCCAAGAGATGGAAATGATGATTCTTCCTCATCATCAGATTCTAGAGGAGATTTTCCCTCTGGACCAGGAGCAACCAGTGGGACTGCATTAATCATTGAACCACCGCTGTGATCATCGCGATCGTAAGTCTCGCTGAGGCCAAGAGATTGGAGAGATGGATGAGGATCTACATGATCTCACCATGGATGATCTGGAAGCATTGATCAATGAAGGAATCAATTTGAGTGCTAGTAGGCTGGCTGATGAACCAAGTACATTCCATGTTGTAGAGCCTACTGCACAAACTGAAACTGAACAGAGTGAGGATTTTGATGGAGAAAAAGTTACTGATTTCAATGAACCTAGTGCCAGCTCAGAAGAGTCCATTGAATATCAAGATGGATTTGACTTTGAGGGCATTCTTACTAAAACTGCCATCATCCTGCACAAGATTGGTCATGCAGAAGGATTCCAAGTGATAACGAGGCTATATTCAATCCACAAAGAATTGAAGAGGAGGTACAGGTTGCTGGGCTACAAACAGCACCTGCACAAAGGTTGGAACAGGAGGTACAGGCTGCTGAGTCTCAAACAGCACCTGGACAAAGGTTGGAACAAACTCTGGGTTTGGAGGAAACCCCTGCTGTTGTTGGTAAGGCTGCTGTAGTGGAGCCTACTGGAGACAAGACCCATGAAGGGAAAGGAAAGATGGTGACAGATCAGCATTAATGAGGATGAGCATTTCTTTGGACTATGACTTCATTGATGAAGAATTTCAAATGCCTGAAGAAGAAGATGTTATTGTTAATCCCCACAGGCATTTGTACCTATTTTTGAAGAACCTGCCATTGATCCTATCTTGGAAGAATATCAAGGACCAAATCCTGCTGGATTGGATATGAGTTGGGCAATGGTTGTGAGCAATCAGAGGCCACAGTACAATGTTGAGGAGCCTGCTGATGAAGCTACTGGTGGAAGGATGACCAATGAAGTGTCAGTTGAAGTATTGAATGAGTTAAGAATCATCGAAATGATATGCAATGATTAAGAACTCAATCGACAGATAAGAAAACAGAGATTTGAAGAATCGATGAACTCGATAAATGAAAAGCAGATAATCACGACACAGCTTGCTTCAAATTTTGCATCCACTCAAAATGTTGTCAATGATATGATGCTAGATGTAAGGGAATCAAGCAAGGGAATACTTTGAAAGATAAGTTTTCGAAAGACCAACTTATTTCCATCCATCGAAACTTGACAACCTTTGCTGCTACACACTAAACCCATCGAGCTGCTTCTCTTTGCACAACAACTCGCTATGCTCGATCCTAAACTTATTGAAAGGATCAATCTGCTGGAGAGACCCCGCAATCAAGGATTACCGCCATTGATACAAGAATCGAAATTATGGAAGGTCAATTGAATAGAGTGGTAATCTCACAAGAGGTATTCATGGCCTAATGTCCCGCTTTTGTTGATGATGATGTCACTAAGGGGAAGAGGGCTAATCATTTTGCGACAAAGAGGTCGCAAGACTCTTTGCAAAGAAAAGATGGGAGGATGAGATTAATGCTCTCAGGCAACTCGACGCTGCAGAGTTCAACTTCTTGATGATCTCCTTAGACAATAAAAGAAAGAATACTATAATAGAATGAGACCTTATCATGACATGGGATATCATGAAGGTCTAAACTCTTTCTTGGCTTTGAAATTTTGGGAAGCAAGAGTCAGAGCCTTAAGGGCAACTTACAAAGGAGGCAGATGTGGAAGAGGTGGAAGAAGTGGCAGAGGTGATAGGATTTTACCTATCACAAAAGCAAAGGACTCACTTGATGAATTCAAGGAATCTGTACATGAAGTTTGGATTGAGTGAATGATATTAATCTTATCCCGCTCAAGCTTGAACTGGTGGAAACAAGTCAATCCCTACATTGATTTTACTTTGATTGAAAATGAGTGGATGAGGATATGATAGAACAAATCGAGCCTATCAAGAGCAAGTTGAGAAGGCTAGACAAGAAAGAGAAAAGAGACGATGAGATCAAAGATATTTTTAATCGCATTATGTCTTTTTTGATTCTAGATCAGAATAGCTTTGAACAAATGATTTTAATGAAAGATGAATATTTGTTCTGTTTTGTCTTAATCTTTTGCTTTCTTGATTAGGTGAGGTAGTGGCATCATCACCAAAAAGGGAAATTGTTGGATTTATTTCTTAGTTTTGATGATGAGTGCGCGACTAGTTGTTATAGTGCAAAGGCAAAAGATGTCTCAGATCAAATGTATAGTTTATTAGAGTTTGATTCATAAATAGTTTGATCAAACAAGCAATGTAATGGTCGGTGACTCACATCCATTGAGACTAATCTAGGTCGAGAGGGGTAGATAGTCGATAGACTAGTCAGAACTCGGTCAAGATCAAGACTCGAAAAGTGAGGCTCAAACTCGATTCTGAAGGCTAAGGGATCAAACTTAGTAATTAAGTCAAGGATATGGAATCGAGAATTTAGGCAAGTCCGGGATGACCTAAAGCGATTACATATACCTTAGTGTAGAAGGTCCAAGTTCCATAAGTTGGATGAAGTTTGGAACTTGGTTATATTTAAAAGGTGTAATCTAACTTCACAAACAAAAGTTAGATAAAAGAAATCACCAGATCATATTTTATACACAAAGAAATTGTCGTTTCAATAGATCGATAGTACTTCAAACAGATCGATGAACTCTGCCGATAGATACCTCGATTAATTCAAGATTATATTGGAAGATTACATGGATAAGGGACGATAACTACCTCTCGATTTGATCAAACAAATCGGTGGTTAGATTAAAAGAACGTTAGGATGATTCAGATTTATCCAATGGACACAAGTCAAAGGGTGGGATGTGATCAGATTGTCAAAAAGGAATTTCGACAAGTGTCGAGATTTATGAATAGTGACAGAATGCTAATCAGATGGGACAAAAACAAGGAACGGTTACATTTGAATTTCAAATGCAAGTCACATGCATTCTTGCCTATAAATAGAAGACTTTCAACTCAGAAACAAGATGATGAAAATTAACAAACTTTGAAGAGATACTACTGAGCTGAAAAACACCCTGCTGAACTTACTGAGCATAAAGCTGCTGATCTAGAAAATTTCTTCAAGTGCATTCTCGTATTCAAGCTACATCAAGATTACACACTTGAAGGCGCAAGTAAGCGATTATATCATCCTAATCAAGTCTGCCGTGAATTGAATCATTTACTTGATTCAATCTTTATTTTATAAAGAACTCGCCAAGACAGTGAAGCATCTCGTTGGGTGTGAAAGATCGTTATTTGTGGTGGAGTGGTGAAGAGGCAATCCTACTCTTCAAGGACCAGTGGAAGACTCGGGAGCAAAGAATCCTACCTGCTCCCGGTTTCGGTTTGTGAAGCCATAGTTATTGGTGAAGGACAAGCAACCTTAGGAATCTTTTGTAAAAGCTACATCAAAGATCTCTAAAGTGAATTTCTCCAACATCACAAGGAGAAGAGTGGATCCTGGACAGGATTACACCACCTGGAACCACTATAAAATCGCCTATTTACTTTCAAAGATTTATATTCTCGCACTTAGTTTATCTTACACATCAACTCATCGAATCTAGCAATCGAAATCACACACACTGCACTCTGAGTATCTAATACTTAGTATCATATTTAACAACAAGTAACAAGGCTTAATTTTGATATAATTCCATTTGCACAAATTCAAAGAATCAGATTGTCGATGAGACTCATTGTTTATCGGTGAGCTTATCGAGGTCTCAAAGCATCATCAAGATCGTAAGGGAAAATTTGCTGAAGTTAATTTGTTAACTCCAAATTTTTAAGTGTTAAGTTTATTCACCCCCCTCTAAACTTAACCAAAGCCTTTTCAAGGGACCAACAAAGTGCAATATTGTTTATCCTCAAACCGTAAACATTGATATGCTCTAAACAAAACAACATTAAAAGCCTAAAAAATTAATAGTGAACAAAGGAACGCCAAACAAACATGCTGATAAATCATATATCTTCTACAATTTAGCTTTAAGACTACCAAATCGTTATGTTGGCCATGTATATGAGTGATTACATAACAACAAAGTAGTTTCATAATGGAGAGAAATGAAATAAGTGTACGACATGATGAAGTCAAAGAATTAAAAGAGATTACTTTGCATCAGGATCATTGAACAAAGAATCTTATCAATGGATACGAAACCAATTTGCAAGTAGGCATCCATATGTACTACTTCTATTATGTTATGTTATGATTGAAACTTGATAGAAAGTGGAATACTGGAAGAATACCAAAGATTTCTCAGCCGCGGCGACAACATAGCCCGCGCCTCATGAGACGTGCCTCGCGAGCCGGGCTTTTAGAGATGAGGCCTTTTGGAGAAGCCAAGTCAATTTAGGGTGGTTTTCCTACTAAAAGGCAGCTTACTAGCCTATTCCTCCCCTAGGAATTGAACTTAAACTGAGAATCTAGCGCTTAGCTTCCCACTTATTTAGCTGATTCTAACTACATGCTAGCGACTATCCCAATCTTATCTTTACATGGGACTTCAAATCTCATGGGCTTGCGCAGAGGGTTATAACACACAAAATGAAACATAAATCAAAATTCAACAACAAAAATAACAAATACTAAAGGCAACCGATTAATCTGATTCAACGGTCATACCAAATACATGAGGCAACCGATTCCTGATTCATCTGTTTTCCAAAGGAGCAAAGATGATTTGAAGACCTATATGGAAACAGCACCAGAAATTGTACCAATGGCGGCACCTCTAACAAAACCGCTCTAGGTTTCTCGGCCAATCAAGGCTTCAGTCATTGCTCCTAAGAATATACCAAGTACCAACTGCAGGAGCAAGATCAAATCTTTAATCATATTTGAAAATTTGTAGCATTCTTATAAATAGTTTTCCTTCACAATGAGATACTAACAAATAATATACCTTCAGAATGACACGGAGAAAATAGGTTGGATGGACTTTGGACGTCTTTGCTTTAATCTTCTCCTCTACCGGTGTCACTTCCGTTGATATCATCTTGATTGGATTCGGTAGCATTATAAATCCTTTAAAAGGAAAATATAAAAGCTAAAACAGAATAGTAATTCGAAATTTCGAAACAATGAAAAATGGTTGCCACAAACCTTACCATGGACATGCGAGATGCAAACCGGTGGCTGCACAATTGAACAATTTCCCTGGGGAAGAAAAATATGGAGATGAATACCTTCCCGGTCAATTACATAATAAATCAATTAAAAAAATAGAAAATATCATCCACAATCTACTAATATAGATGAATATTTGCCCATGTCAAGATAAAGTTGATACCTTTAACCCATTTTTCAACAAATTTATCCAACTCATCGATCTATCTCCATAGACAATCTAGCTATTCAATACAATAAAAGATTTCAGTAGTTGAGATGTGGACATTTGAAATAGAATCTGCGGATTTTTTATGTTTATTTTAGAGGAGTTATGCGGAAGTTTCAGGAAACTTTGGAAAGTGTGGAGAACATGGGGAGTGGAGGTTTTTCTTTATTATTATTATTATTATCTTCCTTCAGGTGTAGGGAAAATCCGGATATGGGACAGGTAATTGGCATAATACGGGTCAATTGAAAGTTATTTTCTCTTAAATATTAATATAGATATAGATATTTGAAAAGTAAATTTTAAAATATATTATTCCAGTTTAGCCTCTTGGAAAATCTCGGCACCATCATCTAGGGGTGAACAAAAATTCTAAAAACCAAACCAACCGGCTGAACCAAATTGAACCAAACCAAAAAATGATAAACCATTGTTTTTTATTTTTATTTATAACTTAAAACCAAACCGTTGAATACAATTTGGTCCAATTTAAGAAAAAATAAAACTGCTTAAAACCTGACCAAACCGGATGATATATATACACACACACACACACACACACACACACATGTGCACACACACACCTACATCTAATACTTTAAAACATCTATACGCTTTTTACTATCTATCTCAATCTATATTTACTTTTTACATGTAATATAGTCTTTGCTTACATAGTTAATTTCATATCCTACATATTCCAATTTTGTTGATCATTTCACGTAATTGTCTTGATCCCTTTGAAAGAATCTTTGAAAGACATTTTGGTTCACAACTCACCACCGCTTAACTCGCTTCTTCTATTTATACTTGCTCAACACCAATATTTGAAATATGTGGACGCTTCATTTGAATGACTTACTTCTCTCAATGATATTGATGAACTTCATTATGGATATTTGTCGATCTTTGATTTGTATGATTTACTTTAATGATATTGATGAATCGCATAATGTATATTTTTTTATTATCCGGATAAATGCATTTGTAAACCTTAGTTTTATATACGATTGTCTTTGATTTGCTTATAATTAGGTTATGTTGACAATAACATCAGACAAATAATCAATATCATTGTTTTGGAGATCATAAAATCATGAATATTTTCTTACTAAATAAAGCTCAAATCAGATCACATGTTTATTCATTTGATAAATATGTGTGTGTGTGTGTGTGTGTTATCTATCTTCCATTTGTCTCTCTTACTTAAACAAATCTATTCCACTTTCTTCCTAATCTTACTCAAAATACTATTTTGTGTTATGATTTTGAGATTTATGTACGTCATTTAATAATATAGTTGTTTGTTCATTAATAGTAGTTTTTAAATTGATGATTCATTGATGATCGAATTGAAACGAGTAAGATAAAACCATGTGAAACCGTAATAAACCGGAACCAAAGTCGAACCAAACCAGGACCAGAATAACGTGGTTTACGCCTTCAAACTGTTTAGTTTGGTTTCAAAAAATTGAAACCGTATAAAATTGGTTCGGCTTTTAAAACGATAAAACCTACCGTAACCAGGACCAGTATGCTCACATTCCCACCACCATCATCCACTTCTTTTATCATATGTAGATGCGAATGTATATATATAGATTGTATTGTAAATTAGGTAGATAACCCATTGTCGGTGCAATTCTCGTTTGCAAAGCAAGGAGTTTGAGGTTTCGTTTGTGATCACAGATGGCGATGTATTTGGGGTATTTTTTTCGCCATTTAATCTGTGTAACTGTGTAACTGCTGCTGCTTCTTGTACTTTTTTTTTTTTTTCTTTTCTCCCGGTGCTCTTTGATTGCTGATATCGTCGAAACCCTTGTGAAAAAAATTCAATCTTGCAGGCGCCAAATTTTTCGGCAGCCTGCTAGGAGTTTGGTAGCTGGCATAGGTGGAAATTTGAGGTCGAGTACTTTTTTAGCCGGAGCTCCCCGAATAGCTCGTAGTTATCACAGGTGTGATAAGAAGTAGAGTTGTAATAATTGGGTATTCCTGATTTTATTTTGCTGTTCAATGGGTCTAAGGGACGACTTGTGCAGGCTTCCTTCTTACATGATTGATAGTCAGATACCTCCTGTATCTCCAGTTGCAAGATATGCTAGTATTGCCATGCTTAGTCTTTTTGGGTACGTCTCTGTCCTTTACTTCCTTGCGACCTCCTCCTTTCCCCTATGTCTCCTCGTGTTATTGTAATATGCTTTTGTTTTTGTTTTTGTTTGCAGGTATAGCTACTACAACGAGTAAGTCATCTACCTCTTTTAAAGCCCCCCTACCTGTTTTGTTCATACTTGGAATCATAAATACCCAATTTCAGACCTAAAATTATAGTATCTGAAATATGATCATGGCACATGATACTTTTAACTAATTCTTTGGGGCCTTCTTCCTTGAAAAAGGGGATTGTGTACCAAAATTGTGCACCAAAGTTGAAACTGTGTTAATAACCGTATACTTGATAAATCAAATGCCTTTAAGAGTCCTGAACTACTAGGCACCCTTTGGGTCTTCTAACTGAGGTGATGGCTATTGAGTTTGCGAATAAAATACCTTGATGGCGAGATTTTTAAATCATTGCATTCTTAAAATCATAACATTAAATCACATTCCAGTGATTTTGGAAATTATCTCAAATATTTTGGAAAGTAAAGTTATGAATATATTATTCAAGTTTAGCCTCTAGAAAAATCTCGCCACCATCTTCCACTTCTTTATATATGTAAGTGCATATATATATATATATATATATATATATATGTGTGTATATATATATGTGTGTGTATATATATATATATTATAAATTAGGTAGATAACCGTCGGGCATTGTCGTTTTGTGCGATTCTCGTTGGCAAAACAGGGAATTTGAGGTTTCGTTTATGATCACAGATGGTGATGTATTTGGGGTATTTTTTCGCCTTTTTAGTTCATCGGTGTAACTGCTTTGTTTTTCTTGATTGCTGACTTCATCGAAATTCTTCTTGAAAAATTCAATTTTGCAGGCGTTTTGTAGCTGGCATAGGTGAAAATTTGAGGTCGAGCAACTTTTTAGCTGGAGCTCGCGAAAAAGTGCGTACTTTTCACAGGTCTGATAAGAAGCCGAGTTCTAATAATAGGTATTCCTGATTTTGTTTTGGTGTTCAATGGGTCTAATAAGGGATGACTTGTGCAGGCTTCTTCCTCCTTATGAGGCTGATTTTTCTATGGGTGCTTATTATCCAGGCGCAAAATTTCTTACTATTGCCATAATTAATATTTGTGGGTATGTCTCTTTACTTTACTTCCTTGCGACCTCCTCCTTTTCCCCCTGTTTCTTCTTGTAATAACTTTTTTTTTTTTGATTGCAGGTATATGTACAACGGGTAAGTCATCTACCTCCTTTTTAAGTCGTTTGCCCCCCTATCTGTTTTGTTCATACTTGAAATGCTTGGATCTATCCACTTATGGAAATAATTGGAGTGGAATAGATATTTATGAACTTGTATGAAATCATAAATACCCAATTTCAAACTAAGATTCTAGTATCTGAAATATGATCATGGCACATAATACTTTTAGCTAATTCCTTGGGGCCTTCTTCCTTGAAAAGGGGATTGTGTACCAAAATTGTGCACCAAAGTTCTCGTGTCATAACTCCTTAGCAGAATGGTGCAGCCGAGAAGGAAAAATAGACACATCTGTTAAGTGACATGAGCCTTGATATTCACCTCAAATGGTCCTAGATACCTTTAGGATGAAACCGTGTTAATAACCGTATACTTGATAAATCAAATGCCTTTAAGAGTCCTAAACTACTAGGCACCCTTTGAGTCTTCTGATTTTTGTTATCCTACGACTAGAAGTCTAGGTGAAGGAGGTGATGGCTACTGAATTTGCTATTAAAATACCTAGGACCATTAATACACTTCTTGGTGTGGAAGTAGCTTGGATTAAAGAAGGGTTGGTGGTATCTCGGAGGAAGTAAACCATGCTTTTTATTTTATTTTATTTTAGGAAACAAGGTTATCTAGGTGAAAATCTGCAGAACACCCATGTAGTATAATTCAAAACTAGGGAGGTTCATGTAGAGGTCCTTGTGAATAAAAAAGATACCAAAGGCTGGTGGTAGGGAAAAGATACATGTGGTTTTTTTTTTTTTTTTTTTTTTTTTTTTTTTTTTGAAGGTAAAAAGCATGTGGTTTTGGATTAGACTTTGTTTTCGTTGTGCTATTTAAACGCACGTGTTCTAGTCCTACACATCTGCCCGACTAAAGGTATAGCATGCTTAATTAATGGAAAATACTGTACTGTAGAAATCATTGGCTCAACCCAGCAGTGCGGCCTTCTTTCATTAACAGCCCTTGACATTTTTCCCTATAAACTGTTCTTTTTTCTAGTATACTTATTCAAAAAACCATACCAACTAAATAGTTGTTGTAGCCTATGCTTTTAACATGCTAATAACTATATATATATATATATATATATATATACTATTAAACCTCGATAAATGAATACCCTCGGGACCAGAAAAAATATTCGTTTAGCGAGGTTAGTCATTTATCGAACATTATTTTAAACCCCTTTGCCCAAGTCGGGACCGGAGAAAATTATTCAAATTTTCTTTTACCGGAAACGAAGGGATACATTACAGAAGCAAAACCAGAACCTAAATTACAGATTTTGAGCTGATGCTCTAGCTAAATCCTCCTCATGTTTCAGAGCAATTATCCATGAGGGGAACCCTCCGGTCCAACAGGCTGGAGTAACAAGACTTTTCGCAAAAGAGGCTACATTATGACTAATAATGTTTAGATTCCTACCAATGTGTTAAACTAGGCAGAACCTAAAGCTATTAAGGAGGAGCTGAATATCACTAATGATAACAAGAACTTCAGGATTTGGGGTCTTCCGGTGTAGCACCATATCAACAAGGTTTAGAGAATCAGTCCTGATTACCAAATTGCTCCACCCTCTTTCCTTAGCTATTGAGAGAGACCATCGAACCACCTCCGCTTCCGCTCTAAGGGCGGAGCCAAAAATTTTGAAGGATGAAAATTATTTACTTTGGCGAGGTTATTGATTTATCGAGGTTTACATTACTTGACAGAACTGACAAAACTGACAAAACTTAAACTTAAACTTAAACTGACAAAACTTAAACTTAAACTTAAATGGTAATATTCGTTTACATTACTTGACAGAACTGACAAAACTTAAATGGTAGTATTCTACAATTTAGTCGATACATTACTTGAAGTAAATAATTTGTGTTATGACAGAGGGTCCTCGATCTATTGTTGATGATCAAAAAGCTTTTAAAATTGAAAATACACGCCAGCATTAATTGTCAAATATTATGACACAAGTTCATTCAATTGTAAAGTTTAAAAAATCTTTATATTTTTCATAATTTATTGGAAAAATAAGATACGTTCGAAATGATTTTCAATGAATAAGACACCAGCATTTGAAACTCCAACCAACACAAATAAGGGAGGGCAAGGACGACCAATATTGACCCATTATGACTCATCAATGATGATGTGAAGACTAATAATCTTGAATTAATATAAAAAATAGTAGTAGTAATAATAACCGTTCAAAAGAGCTTTTGTATATATAATCTTGAATTTCAAATTTCAAACAAAGTTCAAACTGAGTTTTATCCAACTACTCTCTATGATTCTTTGTAGTAATTATGGTTTCAGATAGAATTGACACGGACAATCACAAATGCAACATTTCGTCTTCCTTGAAAGAAATGACTATGCCTTCCTAGTCATTTGATACCCTGTCAGCTTAGCTTTTAAATTATATATATATATATATATATATATATATATATATATATATATATATATATCGGAATTTAAGGTCTTAATTGGTCTATCAAAGGTAAGGATAATAGCTATTACTCCTGCAATACACCATACAATATACGCAATCAGTGAAGAGTGGCATATTTGGTGATGTATTGGTGGCATATATGGTGGTACTAAATACGTGTGGATGGATTGATTGGTGGCACTAAGTAAGTAGGTGTGGATGGAATGTATTGGTGGTTACTAAATACGTGTTGATGGAAGGGAAGGATTGGTGGCACTACGTAAGTAGGTGTGGATGGAATGTAAGTAGGTGTGGATGGAATGTATTGGTGCTACTAAATACGTGTGCATGGAAACCGCCATGCTGAAGAAAGGGATGGTGATGGAAACCACCATGGTGATGAAGAATTGGATGATGATGATGGAAACCTTGCAGCTGGTGATGGAAACCTTGGTACCGGAGTAGATGGAAACCTTGCTGGAGAAGAAGAATTGGATGTTGATCCTGTTAAACGCTGCATGGCAAATTGTGCAAATTCAACTGATTTCGGTTTGTCCACGGCGACGCGCCCCTGTTCCAGAATACGTACCCTGCGTTTCAGGTCTTTCACATCCTCATTTGTCGCCTCCAAATTCTGATTGGTTATCTTCAGCTTGTCTTCAACTTTTTTGACCACTGAATACGCAGCTTGTGCAATCTTGACTTTCATAGCCTGCCTTTCCCTCTCATTCAGATTTCCATAGATTAGCAAAGACGTCATAGCAGAAATACCAGCCACAAGACTTCCTGCAACAGTGTAGTGTTGAAGAACCCTGTAGATCACTTGATTTTCGGCCATCAATTCCAGAGCAGTTTTTTTTGTTAAAATTCCTGGAATAAATCATTTCACAGATCATATGTATCAGACTTTAGACAAAAGGCAAAATCTTCATTTATTGAGATGGAAATGTAGGGAACAAAAATATTACCTCTCATTGCCATTTTCTGCAAATAAATCTTGAATAGAAGACTTGATGAACAAAACAAACTCTGTTTGTAGAAAGAAAGAAAAACAATAATCATTCAGCCCATCGTGACATATTCATGATTTCTTCAATATCTCTAATTACTAATGTAATCACATCATATAATAATGTAGAAACCAAACTGTGAGCGTAATTACTTTTTCAATGTGGACTTGAACTTCCACTTAGAAGGCATTTGATCACAAGACAAGGCTCACTACTTTTGCTAATATCTCAACTTTTATATGCACCTTCACAGACTTCAACCATATAGATATAGGCATATACATAACAAACAAATTAGATAGACGAGGTTTATATTTACTACTCAGGGACTTGATACTTGGTAAAACAGATGCAACATAAAAGCATCAACACAAAAGAAGAATCAAAAAACGAAAAAAGCAGATCCAGAAATATTCAGAGTGAAAACTAGTCATAACAGCCAAAAATCAAACACCGAAAAAGCAAATTGTGAATCAAAACAACCAAAGTCACTTATCTTCGAACTCAGGATCCCAAACAATGAAAAAAACCAGATCCAAAAATATTCATACAGCTGAACCAGCCAAAACCAAATAGCGAAAACCAATCAAACAGCGAAAAAACAAATTGTGAATCAAAACAACCAAAATCTCACTCTATCTTCGAACTAAGGATCAAATCAGGAGTGGTAGATGATGAATGAGGATGTGAAAGACCTGAAACGCAGGGTACGTATTCTGGAACAGGGGCGCGTCGCAGTGGACAAACCGAAATCAGTTGAATTTGCACAATTTTCCATGCTGCGTTAATAGGATCAACATCCAATTCTTCTTCTCCAGCAAGGTTTCCATCTACTCCAACACCAAGGTTTCCATCATCGGCTGCAATGTTTCCATCATCATCATCCAATTCTTCATCACCACCATGGTGGTTTCCATCACCATCCCTTTCTTCAGCTTGGCGTTTCCATCCACACGTATTTAGTAGCATCAATACATTCCATCCACACCTACTTACTTAGTGCCACCAATCCTTCCCTTCCATCAACACGTATTTAGTAACCACCAATACATTCCATCCACACTTACTTAGTGCCACCAATCCATCCATCCATCCACACGTATTTAGTACCACCATATATGCCACCAATACATCACTGAATATGCCGATGTCGGTTGTGTCTTCACTGATTGCGTATATTGTATGGTGTATTGCAGGAGTGATAGCTATTATCCTTACCTTTGATAGACCAATTAAGACCTTATATTCTGATATATAGACTTATATATATATATATATATTTATACGATTTAAAAGCTAAGCTGACAGGGTATCAAATGACTAGGAAGGCATAGTCATTTCCCGATGAAAGGACGAAATGTTGCATTTGTGATTGTCTGTTTCAATTCCATGTGAAACGATAATTACTCCAAAGAATCAGATGGAGAGTAGTTGGATAAAACTCAGTTCGAACTTTGTTTGAAATTTGAAATTCAAGATTATATAAACTCTTTTGAACGGTTATTTTTACTATTACTATTTATTATATAAATTCAAGATTATTACTACTATTTACTTGTGATATTAATTGCCTCGGAGAAACCAATTCATTATACTTATTGCCTATACGATCTGTAAATTACATAAAATGATGTACCAGAAAAAACTATTACATATGTACTTGATTGAGCATGCTTCATAAGAGGCAAACCGTCATAAAATATGACTAAAATCACAAACAAAAGATGTCCTTTGTCATGATACCAATTACATAGAATACTCATAAGAGACAAACCGTAAAATATGACTAAACATCACAAAGTACAAAACATGTTCTTTGTCATCATACCAATTACATACAATTCATCTTTTTCTTTGGGTGATAATGCAGAAATTGTTATCAGATTACTTATTACAACTGTTAATGCTGCTTCTGCAGTGTTCATTGCATGTGTGTGAAGCCCAAAACATCATTGAGGCATTTTCTCGAACGCTTAGTTAGAAAAGCAGTTAGAGCGGTTATATTGTTATAGGATTCGATTAGTTGTTCATGAGCTAGTAGAATACAACCATGATGTATATTAGCTGTACATAAACTCAATTAAAGGTTAGAGAGTTCAATTGTAAACATTGAAGTATGATTACTCAATAAACTGTGGTTCTTCCTTCTTCTTCATCGTTTTCCCTTTCTGCGTTTTTTTAAATCGTATTTCTAAAGGATTCTTCATGGTATCAGAGCATTGATAGCTGCTGTTGCTCTGTTCTTCTTTCCAATCCTGTTGTTTTGCGTTTTCTTCCATAAGTCAGAACCGTGGTGTTCTTGATCCTTTCAGAATCGTGGTGTTCTTGATATTTTATGCTAGTTTGTAGTTCGTTTCTCTTCTTTCTTGAATTCTCGTTGCAGATTGTTTATTATGACAACTGAGAATCCAGTCTATCTTCCAGGACATCCCTATTATGTTCATCCTAATGAAAGCCCTTCGCTGGTTATTGTTCAACCACTGTTGCACAACAAGAATTATCATCCATGGAGTCACTCGGTGAAAATGGCGTTGATTACAAAGAACAAGATTGGTTTTATTGATGGAACTTTTGTAAGACCACCTGCAGATTCCCTAGAATTTCGGTATGGCAACAATGCAATACATTTGTCAAGACTTGGTTATTGAATTCGGTCATCCCTTCTATTGCACAAAGTATTATGTACCAAGAAACAACACGTGGGATGTGGTTAGATCTTGCTGCAAGATTTTCTCGATTGGATGTTTTTAGGCTCACTGACTTCTTGAAGAAGTTAATACTCTCAAGCAGGGTAGTCTTGATATTACTAGTTATTACACCAAGATGAAGACCTTATGGGATGAGATAAGGATTATGAAACATGAACTATCTTGCAAATGTGAACTAGGTGTCATTGTGATGTCATTCAAAATTTTAATGGATATGCAGAAACTGAAAGGGTAGTGAGATTTCTGAAAGGATTGAATCCTGAATATTCTCAAGTATTGACTCAAGCACAGTTGATGATGCCTCTCCCTGATTTGCAGACTGTGTTTCCTATGGCTTTGAAGCTGGAAACACAGAGGGATTATGCCTTGATTCAGTCCAAGGGCATTGAATCCACAGTACTGGTTAATAGATCATATGGAGGTCCCAGTAATGGTGGTGTTCCTGCTAATCCATCTACTAATCTTGGTGTCAATTTCCAGAATAGACAAGTACAGGGCCCTATTGGTGCCAATGCTGGACCAATGAGGGGTTCTAATCCCCAATCTTAGAAAGTGCAATGTACATTTTGTGGATATACATGACATACTGTAGACACGTGTCACAAAAAACATGGTTATCCATCAGGTTATAAACCCATAAGTAGAGTCAATATGGTGGAATATGGTGCACAGAATTCAGTTCAAGTGTATGCTGGTTTACTTTCTGTTCCTACTCAACAGCAAGGGGCTTCACAAGAACCAAATGAATACTACAGTTTGAATAAAACTCAGTATCAACAATTGTTGAAGCTGTTACATCAAATTTTTCTCCTACCACAGATGTGTCGGGTAATATCAGTTCTTGCCATTGGATAGTTGACTCAGGAGCAACATATCACATAGTGTGTGATAAAAGTCTGTTGCATACCTGTCAGCCTGTCCAAGGCATAATGGTAGGGTTACCTAATGGCTCTGCTGTGGCAGTAAGTCATATTGGTACTGTGTGTTTTACTAGTGGCATGGTCTTGCATAAAGTCTTATACATACCTGCATTTCATTTCAATTTGATCTCATTGACTCAACTTACTTCTGATTCAGAAACTTTGATTGTTTTTAACCTTGATTTGTGTGTTATACAGGACAAGAGGACTGGGAAAGTGATTGGATCAGCTAAGAAAGCAAGAGGACTTTATGTGCTAGATAATTATGTTACTGCTATTAGTTTTCCTAGTTCCCCTTTGGTTAATGTTTGTAAAGCACAAATTTCTGATTCCAGTTTATGGCACTACAGATGAGGTCATTTGTCAAATAAAAGAAGGGGTTTGATTCAACATTCTGATATAACGAAATATGTTAATACTGATGTTTGTCATGTTTGTCATATTGCAAAACAAAAGAAAAATCCTTTTCCTTTGAGTGTTGCTACCTCTACAGCTGCTTTTGATCTTAAACACATTGATATATGGGGTTGTCATAGACATCCTACTGTTCATGGACAGTCTTATTTTCTAACAATAGTAGATGACTATACTAGATTTACATGGATTTTTCGTCTGAAGTCAAAATCTGAAGCTAGTTTACTTGTTAAATCCTTTCATCAATATGTTATTGTCATTAGGTCTGATAATGGCCAAGAGTTTATTATGACTGAATTTTATTTAGAAAAGAGAATTATCCATCATACTTCTTGTGTTGATACTCCTCAGCAAAATGGGGTAGTGGAGAGGAAGCATCAACACATTCTTAACATGGCTAGGGCTTTTAGATTTCAAGCTAATTTGCCTATTAGTTTGTGGGGTTATTGTGTTCAACATGCTGCCAATATTATTAACATTACACCTAGCCCTGTCGTCAAAAACAACTGTCCCTATCAGTTGCTTTCTAATAAGGATCCTGCTTATAATTCTATCAAAGTATTTGGGTGTCGGGCATATGCCTATACACTAGCTGCTAATAGAACTAAATTTGACCCTAGGGCTAGAGAGTGTCTAAACCTAGGACAACCAAAGGCAACCAAATGATTTCTATTGATGGATGTTGTTACAAGAGACATTTTCATGTCTAGAAATGTACAATTTTATGAGAACTTGTTTCCTCTACATTCTGACACAAACTCACCTTTTTCTGATGTTGTTTCTTTAGATTCTTGCCCTTTACATGTTCCTTATTCATCTACTAATGATCCCATTCCTCAGGGTGATACAAATATACCAGATTTTGATGGTGCAGATCATATGGATGATCATACTGTGACTGATACTCGACTAACATCCATGCCTACACACAATGATACAAGAAGGTCCATAAGAGTGAGACACGCACCTGTTGGAAAAAGTTTTAGACTATGGCAGACTGTCAGGTTCTCATGCCAAGTTTGTGTGCTCTGTGGATGCCATCATTGAGCCAAAAACCTACAATCAAGCTATTAGACATGAATGTTGGAGGGAAGCAATGCAAAAGGAACTAGATGCACTTCAAGCAACTAAAACTTGGAAATAGTCACTTTACCACTTGGCAAAACACCCATTGGTTGCAAATGGGTGTACAAAGTGAAGTATCATGCTGATGGATCAGTTGAAAGGTGTAAGGCTAGGCTTGTAGCAAAAGGCTACACACAAACTCATGGCATTGACTATCAGGACACCTTTTCTCCTGTTGCTAAAAATACTACCATTAGGTCTTTGTTGCCTGTGGTTGCTGCTAAAAATTGGCACTTACATCAATTGAATGTAAACAATGCCTTTCTACATGGAGATTTAGAAGAAGAGGTCTATATGCAATTGCCTCTAGGGTACAAGACTGATAAACCTAATCAAGTATGCAAACTCACAAGATCTGTATATGGTCTCAAACAAGCAAGCAGACAATGAAATTTCAAATTAACAGAAGCATTGACAGCTTTAGGTTACAAGCAGTCTGTCAATGATCATAGTCTCTTTACTAAAGGACAAGACAAAGATTTTGTGGCCTTATTAGTTTATGTTGATGATATTATTGCAGCAAGTGCAACTTTATCATAGATACAAGAAGTCAAGGATTATCTTCATTCAAGATTTCAGATCAAAGAACTAGGACCACTCAAGTATTTTCTTGGAATTGAAGTTGCTAGATCATCCACAGGGATCTCTTTAAATCAAATAAAGTACACACTCAATTTACTAGAAGAGTTTGGCTTCCTAAACTCCAAACCTGTCACTACTCCCATGCTTACCAAAGGCCCTTGGTGATTCAGAACTTTTATCAGACAACAGAGTTTATAGAACCTTGGTGGGAAAATTACTATTGTACCTTTCATTCACAAGACCTGACATCACCTATGCAGTACAACAATTAAGTCAATTTCTAAGTACACCTACTGAGAATCATCTACAAGCTGCTCATAGGGTTCTTAGATATCTCAAACACAATCCTGGACAAGGTATTTTCCTTCCTAGACAGAATGACCTGGTTTTGAAGGCATACTCTGACTCAGATTGGGCAGGTTGTAGTGATACTAGGAAATCTATCACATGCTACATTGTGTTCCTAGTATCTGCTCCTATTGCTTGGAGAGCTAAGAAGCAAACTACAGTGGCTAAGAGTTCGGCAGAAGCTGAATATAGGTCTATGACTAATGCTACTTGTGAATTGCAATGGTTGACTCTTAAAGATCTACACGCCATAAAAAAAGGGCTTTGGAAGTCGCAGTCTTCGTTGCAGTACAACTGATGTCTTCTATATATATGTAGATATATGCTTGATTTGAAAGATTGAAAGAATAGATCAATGGCCCTACAGATCAATGGCCTACCAACAATGGGTGCTTTCTACCTTCTGGCCTGCTATGTATCCAGGTAATTTTTATTACCTCTTCTCTTTGCATGCACTTTTAAAGCAGAGCAGGTACGTTTTTCAGTATAGTTAATGCACATTCTTTGGGGACCATATCTTTATTCTTTAGCTTTCAATTTTATTTTTTATTTTTTATTTTTATGCTTGATTTTATGCTCTGTAAAGGAACTACAGAGAATAATAACTGTTCTTATTTTGTCTTTTGCTCATTAGTTTTGTTTTTACACCATCATCATGGCTGCAGTTAATGAATGTCAATGGATTCAAATGTTTGGCATCCTTGCTCATCATCATGGTTGCAGTTGGTGAATATATATAAATGTACTTAAATAGCTTATGCATGTATATAATCGTTTAAGAATTAAGGATCAACATATGCATGTAAGTGGTTTACTTAGGGTTTAAGTCTCAATTTATGCATTTAGGTCTTTAAGATCCCAGAACTTTCTTCCATCATGTCATGTGCCACTTTAATATTGGGCTGATGTTAGTATCTTGTGTAAATTGTGTGGATAGGTTCCTGTCCACTTTTTTTTTTTTTTTTCTTCTTCTTAGTTTTGCTTTTGCTTTTGCTTGATTGTTTGGTTAAAGCTTAGCCAACCTTGTAAATAACCACTTTGCATTTACACTACAGTTAAGTTGCTACATCCATTGTAAAATGTGTAAATACATTCTGCTTCATTGAAGTTGTAGGAGAATTCTCTCTTCAGTTTTATGTATGATGTTTAGCCATAAAAGTATAAACTTTTGCCCCTTCTTCTGTGTTTCTCCTTCTGGTGGTTTAGTTAGATTTAACAAGAAAATTGCATATGTCCATCCTTAGTTCCGTCTTTTTTGTATACATGTATTTATATGAATATTTCTTCGTTGGTTTATGTTTATTTCATTGTTGTTGACATGTTGTCTTTACCTAATAACATTGGATACGTACGTCATGTAGCTAGCTATCATGATTTTGTTTTCATGGACTATGCAATAATCATGTGGTGGCCGGTGTAATTCGTTGCAGGTCTGTCATAGGATTGATCAGTGGGAAGCAAAAACAGAAAAATAGAATACGCGAGCGAGCGTTAATTCTGTTCTGATGGCTCCCTCTCAGGTTTGTTAGTTAGTTAGTTTAGCTATGTCGTTTTTATGCATGCTTATATATACGTGTTTTACTCAGCGTGATAGTTTTTTTCGTATATAGCAGCACATTTTCTTTTGGTTTGTGTGTGATTCTCTTTTTTTTTTTTTTTTTTTTTTTTTGGAGGGAATGAGTGCCGACACTCATATAATTAACTTATTATAATCAATAGAGTTGTTTATCGAAGATCATTTAAACAAATTGAGATGGAAATTATACCATTGGCAGGAGCCTTCTCGACCTGAGATTTTTAAACCACATTTTATTTGGTTTTTTCACCAAGTTTAATCTACAAGAAATATTTTTGCACATAAAAGTTGCTCCGAACAGCTGTAATGGGATATACTTGCATAGTCGCTTCTAAACTAGAAACTTTGTCGGATGGCGACACGCGTTTATAAAAAAACAAAACATTATTTTTCGCCTTTTTGCGTCATGTGCCACTTATCCGACTATACTCCTAGAGCAAACTAAATGAGAAGGCGTTGATTACGTTACTCATGTGCCACTCATCCGACTATACTACATTCCACTTTACTTTAGGTTAGGTTGCCGAAAAACCCACTTGAATTTTTCCAGGAAAAAAATTCTCAAATCAAAAAATTGAAATCTGAAATCTGAGCGTTAAATGGTGAATGATTTAAATCTTGAATTGTTTTAGTAGTATAAATAAATTTTTTTTTTTTTTTTTTTTTTTTTTTTTTGAGGAAATAAATCTGAAAATATAGATATCATTATTTTAACTGTTTTATATATGTGTATATATGTGTTTGTGAGCATGTGTGTGAGTGTATATATATATATATATATATATATATATATATATATATATATATATATATATATACCCATTTTACCGTATTTTTTTACAAAAAATAAATTCATAAGAACTAATAAATATAAATATTTTAGCCAAAGTAGTTACTTTTGTATAACTATACACAAAATGCATATTGCAAAAGGGTTTTGATATAATAATAATAAGAAGAAGAAGAAGAAAAACAACAGGGTTAAGTTAAATAAGAAGGGAAAAAGGTTTGCTACACTGTGATGATGAGAAACGTGGGTAACATGCTGACAGTTTTTTTTTTCAGCGATAAGCTCAATTTTGGGGCTGAAAACTTTTGTAATTTTTTCATATTGAATTAAGTGACACTTAAATAATTAAAAAGTGTTAAAAATGTTATCAAACACCTCTAATTCTAACCGCCACTTATTCTTTTCAGAATAAGTACTTAATTTACTTACCAAACAGGCCCTTAATTTGCTACGTTTTGCCAGCCTCATTGGAAAATGCAAGTGAAAATTGATACCTTCACGACATGTACAAGTGGAAAGGCGTAAGTATGCACGAATTTGCATTGAAGTGGAGCTACTCCAACCTCTTATATCGACCATTGAACTTAATGAACGTTTATGCTATGCTTGAATTATTTTTGGTTTTTTTTTTTTTTTTTTTTTTGTTTGTTTTCTGTTTTGTTTCTAAATGATATCCGATTCCCCTTACTTTGATTTTCCGGAGTAAATTGAATACAGTTCTTCTCAGATGATTACTACATCCGTCTCAAAATATAAATTCATTTAACTTTTTAAATTTAATCGGTAATATAAGTCCGTTTAGAGTACTATTTATTACATTTTTTTTCCTTTTACCTCATTTATTATATATTTACCTACTTTACAACTATATTACATTAACGAGAGTTAAAAGGTACTCTCTCAGAACTGATGCAGCTGCCAAAAACACCCATAATAAGGATGTGAATTACTCCATACTTTAATTTGAAGTCAAAATGACTAACACTTGATCAATTTCTTAATTCGCGTGAAAAGATTTAAACGGACTTATATTTTAGAACGGAGCTAGCATTAAGTAATTCATCTGCAGCTATTTTCTTTTGTGTGCCGAACTGTATCGCATGCGTCACAAATTTTTGTATCACATTGTATAAAAGACTCCAAAAAAAAAAAAAAAAAAAAAAAAAGACATATTGCTTCTCCTTTTGTGTTGCTTTAATTAATATTTGAGAATATTAAAGCAATTTTCTTGCTGCTTTGAGAAATTTTTTCTAAACAATTCTAAAGCTTTCAAACAATTTTAAAAACAAGGAGACTAGCATCTAGCTCATCCGTTGATCAAGAAGCAAATGAAAGGGGGAGATTGGGTTGGTAAAAAAACATATTATATTTAAAGGATAAGTATATCATTTCACTTGCCCCCTACTTGTTTGTACCGTGCATGGAATGTTTAAGCCAAAAAATTGATTCAGCTCTGCAAAACGGATCCTGGAAGCCGGTTAAAATAAGCAGGCACGCACCGCCTCTGTCTCATGTGTTCTTTGCAGACGATCTCGTGTTATTTGGGGATGCCACAGTTGAACAAGCAGTCGTTATCAAACAGGTACTAAATGATTTTTGTAGTATATCCGGCCAAAAGGTGAGTATTGGGAAGTCCAGGTTCCATGTCTCCAAGAACACCCCCCACCAAATCCGTTCGATGATCGGTCATGAGCTGGGGATGCAACACTCGGCTCAACTAGGACAATACCTTGGAGCACCTCTGCTTCACTCACGGGTAACAAAAAGCACCTTTAGTTTTATTATGGACAAGATGGGGAGGAAACTTGCTAGTTGGAAAATAAAATGCTTATCGAGAGCTGGCAGAATGATACTTCTGAAGAGTTCCCTGGGAACACACCCTTTTTATACTATGCAAACTATGAAACTACCGAAATCTACTCTACTTGATATGGAGAGGATGTGTAGAAAATTCTTTTGGGGGGAAGAAGAGACAGAGAGGAAGATGCACTATATTGCCTGGGACAAACTCTGCCAATCTAAGGAAAGTGGGGGCTTGGGCTTTAAAAATTTGCATCATATGAATCTGAATTTTCCTTGGGAAATTGGTGTGGCAAATCTTGTCGATGACGACCAAGCTCTCTGGGTAAAAGTCATGGTACATAAATATGGGAATCCTTTCTTGAGACCTAGGCCGACCCGGTTCTTTCACCTGGAAGAGTATTTGGTATCGCGGACCGAGTTGAAAGATGGGTTTGGGGTGGAAGGTGATAATGTTGTGTGGTGTGGCAACAATAGCGGAAAATATTCTGTCTCTGATGGGTACAATTACCTCATGAAGGACCTCAATGCACCTGCGGCCCAGATTTGGAAAGATGTTTGGTCACTCAAAGGACCAGCTAGAGGTAATTTCTTACTATGGCAAGCAGCCCACAAGGCCCTCCCCACTATGTCGTTGCTCTTTAAACGACATGTGAGTTCGACTGCTACCTGCCAGCTTTGCAAGAATGATGAGGAAACTGCTCTACATGCCTTAAGAGATTGCCATCTGGCGAAGAAGCTGTGGACGAGTGTCCTCCCCAGGCATCTTTGGGGCGATTTCTTTTCATGTACTATGGAGGTTGATTGGATTCAGAGAAACATCGATGTTCGAGGACGCAACAAGGAATGGGCCTATCAATTTAGGGAAATGGCCTCCTGCGTATGGATTTGGCGGAACAAACTCTATCATGGAGTCAAAGATAACCACCCACCAATCAGTGCTATGAAGACCAATGTTGAAACCCGAGTTAGAAACCTTAGACTAGCTTGGGAATTTGATTAGTCGTTTGCTTTGTTGACTTTTCGTTATTGTACTCTGTGAACTCCCACTTTTTGACCATAATAATAAAGCTCGCTTCTTAAAATAAAAAAAATAAAAAAAGAAATTCTCTTTTCTTTCCCAAAAGTTCCCAAAAATCATTACAGATGTTTCATAGTGAAAAGTAAAAAATAAGGCAATCAAAAAACTAATAAAAGTTAAATCAAAAAACTAATATAGGTGCATTGTCTGAAAAATCAAAAAAATATCTGAAATTCATTGCTTTGTTGACACTGCCTCACGTAAGGCCTTTTTGATTTCTAACAGCCTCAGTTGGGTCTCTTCGTTGTCTTTTTCCAACAGGGTCAGCCTCCTGTCCTCTGGATTTCAACTTCTTTCCTTGGGTCTTCCATGACAACATCTCCCTTCTTTGTCCATGACAACATCTTCCTTCTTTGTCAAAAATAAAAGCGCCCAGCCTGTGGCGCCGGCTGCTCCCGCCCACATCATATATCCGGCCCCATACAGCTGGGTAAAACAGTATATGGGGTGCGGTGGATTTTCCCCTCCACCTCATTTGCTTTGTCGTCCGCTAATCGTTTCACTTCACTTGCCTTCTTCTTCATGCCAGATTTGACCTCATCTAATCTCCACTTAGCTTGGGCTGCCCTCTGTTGGAATTCAGTTGCTTTATTGTATACGCCAGAGTTAGTCTCGATTTCAGCTTTTGTTTTTTAGTCGAATCCCATGTTAACTTCTTTATTTCTCACGAACGAAAGCAGCCACGCTATTAAACGAAGAAACTGTGATTGATGATAGATTCAACTTTCTAGTCCACGATATAGAAGGGCCGCTTTTCCATTGTTGACATAGTTGTTTTTATGCCTCTAAACTGTCCTAGCTAAAATTTATTCAAATTTTAGATGCATAAAGAAGGTGAGGCCACAGTCTCGATTGCACATAGAAGATGGACGGAAACATTATTCCCTCCTTTACAGCAAGAGTAATTTCACCATTGTGATGATTGGCTTTAGGAATATTGCAAGATATAAAGATAATGGAAGATTGATTTTATAAATGTTGATTGTGTTTTATTAGGTTAAATGGAATTTTTAAAAAATCCAGAAGCTTTCAAAATATATGTGAAAGGTTTTAGAACAACGAATGGAACTTTATATTGAGTTGTCCATGGATTGTTTGACTTTAGTCACCTCGTGACGCATGCATGCCAACTTTAACATCATCTACTCTGTATTTCGCATGGGTTTCTCGATCTCTTTTGCAAGCCACCTTGAATTTATTACGGCAACCCTCTGTTTGTATTCTCTGGCTTTGTTTTGGATGCCGGCTTGGAGCCTTCCAGTTACTTGGCTTGCTTTGGACGCCAAAATTGAAAAAACTTCCCAAAATCTGTGTAACCCGTCACCATCCTACCAATGTAGTATTATAATTATAATATCTCACTATTTATAATAATTAATCAATTGAAAAAAATAGATTGATACAAATTTACATAAATTAAAATTTATTTAACTAATTCTAATATCGGCAAACAAGTTAGAGTTACGGAAAAAAAAAACTAAAAGGGAGAGAGATAATCACCTGATAAAAGATGAAAAGTCATGTCGATACGTACATAGTCAAAATGCAAAATACGAAACACACTATCGAGTCTTTATCCATCCAAGCGCTTGAAAACGATTAAACCTGTGGATTGATCAGAAACACAGGCGGGACATTTATAATCAAATAATAATAAAAGATGAGGATCCAGAGCAAAAACTACTTGAACAGAAGCTATGATTTTGCACGTAGACCAGATAAAAAATGACAACATTTATCGCTCAATACAAATGTATAAGAATCCAATACTATTCACTAAACAAACTTGCTATTTAATTCACCTCTGTAAGGAAAAATAAAAAAGAGGAACTGGTAAGAAGTACAATTACATCGATCCAACATAAAAATCATTGAACAAAAGAAGTAAAGTTGTGTAGAACTTGCATTTTTTCTGAGCTTGTGGGTTGATTTCTTGTCAGATGGTCCTGTACAAAAGTGAAGACACCGAGCATTATATTATAAAGATTCCCTTCTTACCTCTGGAAAAAAAAACTCCCATGAGTGAAGGCAGAGGTTTTTCCCCAGAATCCTTCCTCTTACCTCATCTAGAGTGGGGTTTGATTATCCCTGCTAAGAATGAATACACTCTTTCATTCTCTTCCCCTTTTTTCAAATTTGGGACTGTCCTCAGTGCACACCCATGTGTCATCTTGACAAAAATCCAATTATTGCCACAAACTTACTATCTCATTATAGTAGGTTGTGACATCCTTAGTTTCCAGCATTAGGTTCCATAATTTGGTCTTCAAATTGTAGATATGGGAGGATTTTTCTACATCAGAATACAACTCCTTTATGGCCTCCTAAATATCTTTGGTTGTTTTGAGAAACATATGGGGCCTTGCAATAGTTCGTCCCATTGAATTAATGAGCCAGGCCATTGTCATGAAATTTTCAGATTTCCGTGTGGTGAGTTTTGGATCATTTGTTGCCGGCTTCTTTGCCTCTCCAGTGATGTATCCAAGCTTGCCTCTCCCATCAAGCCATTGTCATGGAATTTTCAGATTTCCGTGTGGTGAGTTTTGGCTCATTTGCTGCCGGCTTCTTTGCCTCTCCAGTGATGTATCCAAGCTTGCCGCTCCCATCAATGGCTAGCATAATTGTTTGGGACCACTCCAGATAGTTGGCCCCATTCAACTTTCTTGAAACTAAAACAGTGGGTGATACACTGCTTGTAGATTCCTCATCTATGGTACTAGATCCTCCTTGAGCAGTGGTGCCAGAGGTTGGGGTGGAGAAGCAGCTGCTGAGCTCACTGGCCATGGCGGCTCTGAGATACATTTCCAATATATAGGATTTAATCGGAACCAGGCTCTGATACCATGTTAAACGGAAAATGGGAGAACTTCTGTAACGCCCCCAGACCCCGGGCCTGGTAGCGCTAAATGAGTCATAAATGTCCGGTCAACTGCTTAGACCGCCGTCCTCGCTTGGTTTAAAAGGGCTAACCCGAGTTGACAAGACTTTTATGTCTCACACTTATATGGGGGTGAGCATTCACTTAATTTACCGATGTGGGATATCACATTCTCCCCCCCTTATAAGGGACTGGCGTCCTCGCCAGGACGGCCAAGACTTGTCCCGGATCGTCCCTACCAGAGGTAACTAGAGGTCATCCTTACACCGTCTTCTTGTACGGTGCAGCGCATAGTTCCGTCTGATAGTCGGCTCGAATACCATTCTCAGAACGCCCTGCACCCCGGCCTAGTAGCGCTAAATGAGTCATAAATGTCCGGTCAACTGCTTAGACCGCCGTCCTCGCTTGGTTTAAAAGGGCTAACCCGAGTTGACAAGACTTTTATGTCTCACACTTATATGGGGGTGAGCATTCACTTAATTTACCGATGTGGGATATCACAACTTTTATATTTTGTTCAGATGAAAAACTAGATAGAAATTACATTGAGTCTGCCCCTCTTAAATAGATACAAAGCCTATAGTCTTGTCTGATTCAACTTCCTTGATTTTATGGATCAAATCAGCAGATTTATTATAACAGAATAACAACCAAATCAGAATAAAATAACAACATAAATGCAGACATAAATGCAGGATCCCCAACCCTACGTAATTATAAAATAGTAAAATGACATAAATACTCTTTTTTTTTTCCGGAGAAAAGGATCTTGGATATATATTATCAAAAACTGTACACCACGTGTACCATACAACGGGGGCAAAAATGCCTACCAAACAAAATCTAAACAACAATCTCATCAAGAGAAACAATAGATTTAGTGCGAGCTAAAATGCTAGAAACCAAAAGACTAGTTCTCGGTATATCGTCTCTATTTCCAAAAAGATTTTTATTTCTCCAAAACCAAGCACTTGCAATGGCTTCCCGAAAGATGTATTTCCACTCCATGCCCAAGGAATCGTTGCAAAGCTCCTGCGAAAGATTGAAATCAATCCAAGTATCAATCCTATTGAAGTCGAAAAAACGATCATGTCTACTTGCCGGAATAAGCACCTTCCAAACCGTATTAATCCATCCACAATCTCTCATCGCATGAAGATTCGTCTCGATGGTAGCATCACATATAGAACAAGAGGAACACGCCCCTGGAATACGAGAAGCAATCAACCCATTGGTTTTAAGGCTATTTCTCCGTGCCTCCCAAAGAATAACATTAAGCCTCTCCGGACCCTTTAAGCTCCAAATACGCAGCCAAAAGCGAGAATTTAAAGTACCTCCCGCAGCTTGCATCACGTCGTAACTTGAATGTACTGAAAATTTGCCATTCGGATTGTGCTTCCAAGCCCATGAGTTTAAAGTGGTATCCCAAGACATGTTGTTGAGTAAAAAATCTTTGATACCAAGGATACTTCGCCAAGCAGGAGACGGGCTGGTGCAAGGTGTATTAACACCTATCAGGTCACCATATTTACTCTTCAAAAATTGGACCCATAGAGCATTAGGTTCATTAATATATCTCCACCCCAATTTACATAGAAAAGCCCGATTCATAAGCTTAGGAGACTTAATCCCAAGCCCACCGTGGCTCTTGGGAAGACAGATACTCTCCCAATTTACCGTATGTAATTTATTGGTATCTTCATCTCCCCAAAAAACCGCCTATTAAGCTTGTCTAACAGCTGAATCGTATGCGCCGGAAACTTAATCGTTTGCATAGCATAATAGGGTAGTGAAGAAGCCGTACTCTGGATGAGTATCCGTTTTGCCGCTTTGGAGAGCCTCTTAGCTTTCCATCCCGAGAGACGGACCCGTGCTTTGTTTATCAAAAAATCAAAGTGAGAGTTTTTAACTCTAGAGTGTAAGACAGGAAATCCAAGGTAGTTACCCAAGCTGGAGGATAAAGGGATTTTAAGATTTGAGCTCACCACATGTTTAAGGTAACAAGGGGTGTTAGCGGAGAAGAAGAGCCTGCTTTTCTCAAAGTTAATTCTTTGCCCCGACTGTAAGCAAAAACTTGACATAACATGATCAATAATCTTCACGTTAGAGGAGGAGGCTTCCCCAAACAAGAAAAGGTCATCCGCGAACAAAATATGAGAGATACCCACTCCGTTTCTAGCAATCTTGTATGGCCTCCACCTCCCTTGCTCAACAGAATTTTGAATATTTTGACTAAGCACCTCCATACAAAGAACAAAAAGGTATGGTGATAAGGGATCACCTTGCCTTACCCCACACTGCGGCCTAAAGCTTTCTAGATGTTGCCCATTCCAAAGAATAGTCAAGGATGCTGTCTTGATGTAAAACATGATAAGCTCCACCATATTGTTATTAAATCCCGAATGAAATAGCACTTGCTCAAGAAAATGCCAACTGACTTTATCAAAGGCTTTCTCTAAATCAAGCTTAGCCGCGAGCCAACACTTCTTACCCTTGCGATGCCTCATATGATGAATAATTTCCTGCACAATAAGAATGTTGTCGGTGGCCTGTCGCCCCGGGATGAAACTAGCTTGGGCCGGACCAATGAGCTTTTGCATGATGGGCTTAATCCGGTTGGCTAAGATTTTCGTAATGATTTTGACTACCACATTGCAAAGTGCAATGGGTCTAAGATGAGAAATAGTCTCCACCGGATGTTGCTTAGGGATAAGACAAATGAAGGACTTGTTTAACTCCATATCAAAGCTGCATTTCCTAAAGGCTTCTTTCACAAATGAACATAGAGAACCCTTGATGATGTTCCAGTTATGCTTCCAGAAAAGAGGTGTAAGACCATCAGGCCCAGGAGCTTTTAATGAGCCCATATGCGTTAAGGCCTCTAAAATTTCCCCCTCCGATACTTCCCGATTGAGAAAGCTCCGGTCCGAGTGATTTAATGGAGGGAAGGAACAAGCCAAATCTGCATTAACCACATTAGACGTAGTAGAGTAAAGAGCCTTAAAGTGCGATAGAACCATACCCTTCATAGTGCCAGGGTCATTGGTCCAAGTCCCAGATGTATTCATTAGACGCACAATAGTAGCCTTTGCAGTTCTTACTTTCGATGAAAGATGAAAGAAGCGGGTGTTGCGTTCACCCTCCTTTAGCCATTGGACTTTGGATTTCTGTTTCCAAAAAAGTTCCTCTTGCCGGAGCAAGTTTTCATACTCCTCAAGAAGAGAGGCCTCTAGTTTTTGATGATATTTAGAAAAGGCGAGCTTCGGGTTTTGCTGAAGTCCGAGAAGTCGAGCCCTACATTTTGCTTTATTGTGCTTAATATTACCGAACACTTTGGAACTCCACAAACGCAGCCTCTCTTTAATAATCGCAGTCGCTTCAAGAATACCATAATTATCACCTGCCCACGCCATTTTCATGAAGTCGTTAAAACTAGGATGAAGAGTCCAAGCGGCTTGAAATCGAAAGAAGCTAACAGACTGATTCATATTAGCATTCCGCAAAGGGCTGATATCCACCATGATGGGGCAATGGTCCGAGTATAGCCGATAAAGATGATGAACCTGCGCTTCCGGGAATCTAATTCTCCAATCCCCATTACAGAGAGCACGATCGAGTCTATGTTGGATACGACGAGAACCATCGTGCCCTTTAGTCCAGGTAAAAGGAGAGCCATTAAATCCAAGATCAACCAGTCCTCCAACCTCGATAAACTTCCATAATAACCTAGCACTCCGTTTTAATTTAAATAGTCCCCCCTGCTTATCCTGAGGAGCAAGAATGTCGTTCCAATCACCAACAAGCAGCCAAGGCATGTGAATGAACTCATTAAACAAAATAAGATGATGCCACGCTTTCATACGAAATCTCTGAACCCTAGCTGCTGGTTTACCGACGCCACCCCTGTTCGGGGTTCTCTTTATCATCGGCTTCTATGGAAATGGACGCCGATGGGGCCGAAAATGAAGACCTTCCCACCCCCCCTTTCGAACTCTACGAGTAGAGGCTCAAAGAAGCATAAGAGGGACGACCTTGGAGCAAACGAGGAGATTATCGAAGATTCGCTTTTCGAAAATGGAACGGGTATAAATGCTGAACATCTTGCTTGGAAGGGTCACTCATGTGAGGAGCTATTCAGAACGAAGCCGCCATTGGGCTTCTATACCGGGAAAGATGAAGCCTCCGATGGTAAGGATGACTGTTGGGGCAACGTCATTTCAAAAATTGAGGCTAAAATGGCAAAAATTCCCCTAACCATTAAACAGGTAAATATTGATTTGTCTGCGTATCAACAGTCATGGGATCCTTGGAGGAAGGCTCTTATTATCAGAGTCTTAGGCAAATCTGTGAGCCTTAGAGTTCTTGATAATAGGGTTAAAAATCTGTGGAAGTTAAAGTTTGGTTGCGAAATTATCGACCTTGAGAAGGGCTACTTCGTTGTTCGTTTCTTTGCTAAAGAAGACTACTATCATGTTCTTAACAATGGTCCCTGGATTATTCTAGGACATTACCTTACTGTGGCACGTTGGTCTCCCTGTTTCCGGCCCTCTCATGACAAAATGGCCTCGACTCTAGTGTGGATAAGGGTACACGGTATACCAGTTGAATTGTTTAAAGAAGAAGACCTTTTTCAGATTGGTAATGATGTGGGGCGTGCTGTCAAAGTGGATGAAAACTCCCTTGTTGGTTCTAGGGGAAAATTCGCACGCATTTGTGTCGAAATTGATCTGTTGAAACCTCTCGTGTCCAAGCTTGGAATTTTAGGTGATATCTATGGAATTGAATATGAAGGACTTCATCTTATATGTTTCGATTGCGGTATGTATGGTCACCGTGCAGACTGCTGCCCTTCCAAAGTCCGAATGGATGAGGAACAGGGCACAAACAAGCCGGCTGAGGAGTATGTTGCAAAACCTTCAGATGACGTGAACTTTGGGCCGTGGATGATTCCTCGGAGAAACAAACAAAGATCTTCTTCTCAAAGACAGCAAGCCCAAGACAAAATCGATCGTAATGACAAATGGGTAAAGGAGCGGCTAGCTAGGGAGAGAGCCCAATCGGCCAGGAATATGGATGCCCCCCAAGGGAACAAGGGCTCAAGATTTGATGTTCTCAATGAAGAAGCCATGGAAACTAGTAATGGTGAGGTGAATGGCCTGGAAGATCTCAGAAACAAAGCAAGGAACTTCCATCCGGATGATCAGTTCGTTACCCACACCTCACGCTCAAAACAACCGGCAGCTAAGTCTCCAGCTGGCCAATCCAAACAAACGCCTGTCAAACAGAGTTGGGTCCCTGTTGAAAAAGATATTGGGCATCAGCTAAAAAGCAAGGTTGATCAAGGAAGTGTGTCTTTTAATCTTGATGAGCATTTCCCTCCTCTGGCCGACATATCTAATCAGGTTGGTAAGAAAGGAAAAAATAAAGATTCCCACCTGTCCCGTTCCAATGCCGGACCATCCGATAGCTTCCTTAACAATGGGGGAAGTTCGTCGTCCTTTCTTTCTCGTAACAGCTCGGAAGCAATGGTTTTCTCTTCAAGCTCATCCAGGGATCCTAAATCTCACCCACCTGATGGGCAGAGGTCCTCTCTTGTTGGTTCTGGTTTTATTAAAGGCCTAGTGCCGATGGAAAGTGATGCCCCTTCTGGGGAAGCTCCTACGGGTTAACCATTTATTTTGGTTATTTTGTACTGCCTTTCCTTATGGTTTTCTATGAAGATAATTTCCTGGAATTGTCGCGGTGCCGCTTCAAATGACTTTTTCTTTGCTTTAAAGGACATTTTATTATCAACTAAACCTGACCTCCTTTTCATCTTGGAACCCCGTGTTCAGAGTGACAAAGGTGTACGCATTTTAAATAATTTTCATTTTGACTGCTTTGAGGCAATTGAATGTGTTGGTTTCTCAGGTGGAATCTGGTGCTTTTGGACTTCGACTTCTCTTGAGTTGGAAGTCCTCCTCAGTCACAAACAACTTTTTACTTGTATTATTTCCCCACCTAACGAGATGCCTTGGCTTCTCACGGCGGTTTATGACATAAATACTCTTGTTCTTCAACAATTAATCATTTCCGTCAATACTTTGCTCGTGCAAGTGGTTTGAAAAAGGAAGTCTCATGCTTTCTACTTTTGGACCAAAGCCCATTATCGACATCTCTTCTATCACCGTGGCCCGACTTCGAATTTAAATTTGTGGGTTTTATTGGCACCGCATCTTTTAATTATCGACACTCTTTTATTTCAAGCATTGAAAATATTACTTCGGACACCACTATTAGTTTTTATGAAAGTAACGTTAGTGGCACTGACGTTGCTATTGAAAAAGTCAGTGACACTGACGTTCCTTTTCAATAGTAACGTCAGTGTCGCCGACGTTATAGTTATAAAAGTGTCACTACTTAGTAACGTCACTCCACTAACGTTAATATCGAAACGGAACCTCAGTGACACCGACGTTTCTAGTGTGGTGCCGGAAGTAAAAAAACAAGAATATATATGTGATGCCGGAAATTGAAAAAAGAAAAAGAAAAAGTGTCACTAGTAAAAACTGCGGTACCTTTAAAACCCAACTTCAAATACTGTAATTATTATTTCTCTTTTGTTTTTTTTTTTATTATGTAAAACCATGGAAATACTCACATTATCATCGGATGAGGCCAATTACTGACATTTTTTTTTTAATGATGTTTCAATTTGCATTTTACGAATGAAATTGTTTTAGTTTTTTTTTTTTTTTGAAAAACATACTTATCGCGTTTTTAACATCCGTAAATACAAAATTCAATTTATTGATAGCCTCAAAACATTCCTACAAAGTAGTCATTTTTATAGTTTTCCCAACAAAAAATTAATAAAACTTGTTCTATGTCTAATTTTTTTTGGGCCCAGTAAATTTTTTTATTGGGATCTTTATCGAGTGCAGTAAAAAAAATTTGGGCTTTATCAAAAAAAAGATTAACGTATTATATTAGGTTGGATCAGACTGAATCTACACGTAATTTTTGTTTCTTTTAACGAAATATGTACCGTTAGGCCCTCCCGGCACCATTGGGCTTAAGACGGCCGTCTCTCCGGCCTCACATGAGGGCCGGCCCTGTCATCGGAAACCCTCTTTCGTCTCACTAATAATGTTTGGCCACTAATCATATAAATAAGAGTTTGATTTGGCCACTGTCACATAAAGGGAAAAAAACCCTCGCACGAGGTCGTCTCCTTTAATAATGTTTGGCCACTAATCATATAAATAAGAGTTTGATTTGAACTACAATGATTATTAAAAGTTATTTTTAGAAGTCTTAGATTAAAGAAATAATCTAAAGAATATAATTTGATTGGGAATATTACGATAAATATAATTTATGGAAAATATTGTGTTATGGAAATATTGACATATTTGTCGTTAGAGTAGTAAGGGTAGTTGGGTAATCTTATATTGATGTAGAAGCCCTACTAGTGGCTATAAATATTGTACTTGATGATGGATAATGATATACGAAATCTATTGACCGAAATTTGTCATGGTATCGGAGCCAGGTTTATTCTAAACTACCCGGAAAAAAAAAAAAAAAAAAAAAACAAACTTCCTTCGTCGTCTTCTTCCTTGGAGCAGCGGGCATGGAAGGGAAGAGGCATCTTACCCATGGTCTTCTTCCTCTTCGATCGGAATCAAATCGGTTCGATCTCAATTGCGATCAGGGCGTTGATCAACGAGGACAACGACGACCCATACGACCTTTAGACGGTGATGAGCGGGACGCCGACATGATGGAGGCGCCCGGCTTCAGGACGACGGCATACCTCACCGAGAGACGCGCAGATTGCGCGGATTACTTTGTTGCGGCGATTGCAACTTTGATGAACATGACGATGGGTCCTTCCTCCTCCAGCAGTGGGAATGGTCGGACCGGTGGACAGGGGTGGACACGTGATGGAGCATCACCTCTTCTCGGACATATGAAGTTGATGCAGCGGCAGCTAGTATGGTCACTAAAGTCAATGGTGGACATGTACAGGGAAACAAAGGTGGGGCATCTGGCTCGACTCGGCTCGCAGTCAGCTCGGCTCTCTCTTCATCGTTTGAGCAAGCTGGGCTTTCGAACCTCAGCTCGGCCCAATGGCAGGGAATATTAGATCTCTTAGATGTCTCTAAATCGCACGATCGTTGGACTAGTAAATACTCGTGGATTATTGACACCGGGGCAACTCACCACGTGTCGGGTGACCGAAATTTATTTGTACAACTACGACCGATTGAGGATTGTTCGATTGGATTACCGGATGGGCGTTTTCATTTGCAACCCATTCGGGAGCGGTTATTCTATCGGAAATTTACGACTTTTGAATGTTTTATACGCACTGAATTAAATCAGAACTTGATTTGGCATCCCAATTTTGGATGATCATAATTGTGTCATCGCGACTCACCGCGAACTTATGTGTGTTATGCGAGGACCGAGTGGCGAGGATCTTGATTGGGTGGGTGAGCGTGTGGATGAACTATTTTGGTTCGTGGGCGTTCCGGAGGCTCGAGTATTGGCTATCGATAGTGAGCAAACTATGGATTTGTGGCACCGGCGTATGGGACACCCATCAGAAAAGGTCCTGCGGCAGGTTCCTAATATTTCCATTTCCAAAAATTTAAATAAAGATGGATGTGATATTTGCTTTCGGGCAAAGCAGACCCGTGAACCTTTTCCCCTTAGTGACAATAAAGCTAGTCGTATCTTTGAGTTGATACATTGTGATTTGTGGGGTCCCTATAGTGTTCTCTCGACGTGTGGTGCTACGTATTTTTTAACCATTGTTGATGACTACTCTCGTTCGGTGTGGATTTATTTGTTGTTAAATAAAATGGAGGTTGAAATAGTTTTTTTGGACTTTGTCGCTTTGATTTCTCGTCAGTTCGAGGTCACGATTAAACGAGTTCGTAGTGATAATGGGGTGAGTTTAAGCCTTTCTTCGCCTTATTTTCAACATGAAGGATCATTTTTGAAACTTCTTGCGTTGGTACTCCGCAGCAGAATGGAAGGGTAGAACGTAAGCATCAACACATCCTAAATGTTGCATGCGCCCTTAGGTTTGATGGTCATTTACCCTTAAGTTCGGGAGAGTGTGTGATGGCGATTGCCTATATAATTAACCGGACCCTTCGAGTATTTTGAACTATAAAACGCCTTATGAGTCTCTATTTCACAAACAACCGGATTTATCGATGCTTAGAATTTTGGGGTGTTTGTGTTATGCCCTACGACCATCGCCCTCACATAAATTTGCCGGCCCGTAGTCGTAAGTGTGTGTTCTTAGGGTATCCTTTTGGGAAGAAGGGTGGACCATGTATACGACCTTGATTCGAGAGGAAATTTTGTATCCGGGACGTAAAATTTTATGAGCACATTTTTCCTTTTCTCACTGGACCGAGGTAGTGTGTCTCCCCTCCCCTTATCCAGCTTTTGAGGATGTTGACATAGTAGATAGGAGGTTCGATGCTTCTCCTTCCCTTCCCGGGGACCCACCATTGCCGGATCCTCGGGTTGAGGGGGGGACTCACGGGCATGATGATACATGCGATTCGGCAAATGATACTTCACCCTCACCACAACCTCGACAACCAGGTGACGGTACTGACGAATTAGGCAAAGGTAGACGGCAGAAGATCCCAAATTCTCAGTTTCAGGATTACGTGACACATACTCTGGTTCCCCCGAACGGTCCTACTCCACGCTCTTCCACTTCCTCGGCATCCTCAGGTACTCCGTATCCTCTTATGCATTTTATAAATTACGATAAGTTTTCTGATAAGCATCGCAAGTTTTTGGCAGCTATCACAGTTGGGAACCCTCCTAAATCTTTTAGGGAGGCGGTTAAACATGAAGGTTGGCGTAAGGCCATGGCTGAAGAAATTCAGGCCCTAGAAGACCAGGGTACTTGGGAGTTACAACCCCTTCCTCCCGGGAAAAAGGCATTGGGGAGTAAGTGGGTTTATACAGAAAAATATGACGAGAATGGGACTTTACAGCGGTTGAAAGCCCGGTTAGTGGCATTTGGCCATCATCAAGAAGAGGGTATTGATTACACAGAGACGTTTGCGCTGTGGCAAAAATGAATTCTTATTCGCACTTTCCTTAGTGTTCTTTCTTTGTGAAAGGCTGGGATATTCACCAAATGGACGTGCATAATGCATTTTTGCATGGGGATTTGAAGGAGGAGGTTTACATGAAGATCCCTCCGGGTTTTGAGAAAAACGGTTCGAACTTAGTCTGCCGGATGCGCAAGTCGTTGTACGGGTTGAAGCAGGCCCCAAGATGCTGGTTTGCAAAGCTTGGTTCTGCGTTACGTGAGTATGGTTTTCGTCAGTCCTACTCGGATTATTCATTGTTTACTTTGATTCGTGGTGAGATTCAACTCCATGTCCTTGTTTATGTCGATGATATGATTATTGCTGGAAATGATAAGGTTGCGATGACGATTTTTAAAGACTATTTGGGGAAATGTTTTAAGATGAAAGATCTTGGGGTTCTGAAATACTTTCTTGGGCTCGAGGTGGCTAGGAACAAGGACGGAATTTTCTTAAATCAACGCAAGTATGCCCTTGATATTATCCATGAAGCCGGGTTGCTTCAGGAGCAAGCCCGCCGATTTCCCAATTGAGCGTAATCATAAGTTGGCCCTTGCCACGGCCCATTGTTGAGTGATCCAGGTCGTATCGCCGGTGATTGGCCGACTTATCTATCTAGGGTTACTCGACCCGATATGGCTTATTCTTGCATGTGTTATCTCAATTTATATGCAGGCTCTCTCGAGTGGACCATTGGGATGCGGCTTTACGTCTCGTTCGGTACTTAAAGAAACATCCAGGTCAAGGCATTCTGCTGCGCTCTGACAGTTCTCTTCTCCTTGAAGGTTGGTGCGATTCGGATCGGGCGTAGCCGCCCACGACTCGCCGTTCTTTGAGCGGTTGGTTTGTCTTTCTTGGTCTTTCACCGATATCTTGGAAGTCCAAGAAACAAACTACGGTTTCCGTTCTTGGTCAAGCGGAATATCGATCTATGGCGTCGATTACATGTGAATTGAAGTGGTTAAAACAATTACTTGCTGAGCTCGGTGTTCATCACCCTCCTGGGATCCGTCTCTTTTGTGACAGTCAATCGGCATTGTATATTGCACAGAATCCAGTCTTTCACGAACGCACGAAGCATATTGAAGCAGACTGTCATTTTGTGCGTGATGCTATCACGGATGGTTTGATTCTTCCTTCGTATGTTCCTACGAAGCATCAGTTGGCGGATATTTTTACGAAAGCGTTGGGTCGTCGCTGATTCGAGTTTTGTTACGCAAGTTGGCGTTCGAGACCTTCACGCCCCACTTGAGGGGGTATTACGATAAATATAATTTATGGAAAATATTGTGTTATGGAAATATTGACATATTTGTCGTTAGAGTAGTAAGGGTAGTTGGGTAATCTTATATTGATGTAGAAGCCTTACTAGTGGCTATAAATATTGTACTTGATGATGGATAATGATATACGAAATCTATTGACCGAAATTTATCAGGGAATTGAATTGATATGAATAAGAAATTAGTTGATTATATGAAGTGGTAGTGTGTGCAAAGTGCAAACACGTATCAAAGGAAAATAAAAGAGCTTTACCTAGGCTATACATCGGAAGTTTTGTGCACTGTATAACAAAGACGTGTGTTATCTGATCACTCCACAAATGTGGACTGATTATGTATGTGGCTGTGGACCGATTATGTGGCTGAATCTGGATTAAATTGTTTCATTCCAGTGTTGGAGTGTGATGGTAATGAATTATTTTCTTTTTCCATAAAATGTATTTTAATAGTTGCTGCACCAATGACCACCATGGTCGGATGTAGGGCTGTAAGCGAGTTAAGCTATCCGTGAGTAGCTCGAGATCGATTCGATCCAAACTCAACTCATTTCGGTTTAAATCAGCTCAAACTAGAAATCGACTCGATTTGAAGATTAAACAAACGATACTCGGCAATGCAATACTCGACTTTACTGCTCGCGAGCAAGCTCAAATATATATTTATAAATACTAAAAAGCATATATGTATATCTATACATGTATATATACATATATGTTATTATTTGATATGTATGTGTATCTTTATAATTGTCGTCAATGTATAAAATGTTAAAAGACCTTGATTTTATTTCATTTTATCTTGTGGTTTATTTTAGTATTTTGCGTTAAATACATTTTTTTGTACACAATAAAATATTATTTTCATCTTTAATATAAAATATTATATAGTAATTGGTCAAAATGACATTTTTTGTTAATATCAAGTGATAATTTGAATTTATTTTTTAGTTATGTTTCGAAACGTATTAGACTCGATAAACTCGATGAAATATTCGTGTTTGAAATCGAGCTCAAGAAAATTTTAAATTGCTCAACTCGTTTAGAAAAATACTCGATTCAACTCGACTTGTTTAGCCCCCCAGTCGAATTGTATGGTTTCCTGGATTCACAGTTTGTTTGTTGCTTATTGATGTATGTGTCAGGAAGTGTTTTTTAGTATATGATTTTTGCAGAATACGTTTGTTTATTAATTTCTCAAGTAATGATACGGATACAACGGTTGTGTCACAACGACATCTGCACGGTTGATCATGTTAGATTTACATCATGATCAATTTATACTCACTATAATCAACGGTGTAGATGGTTGTTGTGTCATTCGTTATGGCATAACCGTTGTGTTCGTATCATTACTTTAATTTCTTACCTATAATTCTCTCTTGAAGCGAAATGTTCCATATTTGGATAATTATTTTTGCGGTTAAAAACCACGAATCCCAGACATGAATCATATGGGAAATATTTGTGTGTGTCTCCATTTGCGTGGAGGGACCGACAGCCCTCGTGCGCTGTCTCCTCTTCCTATTGCTCATTGTGATGCAGCGGAACCATGGCAATTAGGATCTCAAGACGCATCAACACCTATGATGCAAGGAATAATAGACTTACATCACGATATCTTTTTCTTCCTCATTCTGATTTTGGTTTTCGTTTCATGGATCTTGGTTCGCACTTTATGGCATTTCCACTATAAAAAAATTCCAATTCCGCAAAGGATTGTTCATGGAACGTTGGGGAAGACTAACTAGTACACAAGCTGTCTTAGACAAGAGACAGAGTGAGAATTCCTCTCCCTATGGTCGAGTGGCTTCGCACCTTTTCCAGCGAGTCTTCAATTGCAACAGAACAGAATAGATTTTTACCCGTGTCTTTCTTGCAAACCCTTTGATGATTCGTTATCTTATATAGGATGAAACTTTAAGCCATTCCGATTTCGTCGTTGGTCACTAAAACTTCAGTACACCGTATGGTTCAGATTGAATCACACAGTCACTCCACATGAATGAAGTGGCTATGTAAATATTTCACGAATCATATTCATCCTTCAACGTCACTTTCAAAATCCTTCGAATGATTGGCTCTTCTTTGGGAAAACCGTGAATAATATAAAAATGACATTTCACACCGTGATATAATGATGATTTGCAATCAAAAGATAATTACCCAATTACCACATAATAATGACATTAATTAAATCAGCATGTTCAATACACGTCCAAGTTTCGCCGGATTATAATGGTTGAGATTCATTATTGGCTCTATAAGACAGAAGACACATAATACGTGTTAGTCGATCTAACCATACTAATTATGTCTCATATATTAATACTTCGACTACGGACAGAGGCGGATCCATAGGTATCATAACGGGGTCCACGGACCCCGCTAAAACAAAGAAAATGTTAAGTTTTACATACAGAAAAAATTTATGGACCCTGCTAATTTTTTTTTTACTCTTAAAAACATTTTTAGACCCCGCTGAACAATTTTCCTGGATTCGCCACTGACTGCGGATATTTAAGAATCAATTTTTTTACCTGAAAATCGAGATCTCATCTATCATAATCACATAATAATTTCTCTATCACGATTTAATTGTAGAGACGTTATTGTATATAATATTAAATTGGTTTGACTAACTATACAAATTTATAACGAAAAAATGCAACTTTGTTACGAAAATGGTAATGCATAAACCAATCAAGGTTGGTCGGGATGGAAGGGACTCCGGTCACTGAAGCAAGAAGTCTCGAGTTCGAACCTTTATGGATACAGCAAATCTTCTTGGAAGAGGTCTCCACCTTTGGTATGCATAAACAATAAGTTTCATAATCCGACCTGACCTAATTAAGTTTATGACACTACACTAATAAACACATGCTGGTAAATATCAGTTATATTCTTGGTCCTATGTTTAATACCATTAGCCATATGGAGAAATGAACCTGAACTTCTTTTATACTCAACATACATCAATGAAACTAGACACAGTCACACAAATACAAGCGTATTCGGCCAATGTATATACAGTCAATAGAAGCATATAATATTCATACAAAATATTTTAGCAAACAACAATTAAGCCAGCTTTAACACTCTTCCAAATTTTTAGCACTATATGTAAATGATAAATTAAGTTGTCTTTAACTCCGTCTCACTTGTATGTGTTTTAAGCTTCATACAATCAAATAAATTTAATTAACAATTTAAAATCATTAAGAATTCTACTTGACCCCGCATCAATTTCGTCCAATGAAATCAATTAAAGACACAATCGGTATTCGACCGGATTTGAAGAATATGAAAATTAATAAGTCTTGTAGAGAAAAATTATGATACAACCATGAATCATGGCTCTTTCTGATCAATAATTCAACCTCCAAAACAGGACGTTACACAAACGGACCTTAGCAAACCGTTTAATTTGAACCGTTATCAAAAGATGTTAAGAAATTGACATGGTCTATCAACAAAAAAAATTGACATGGACAAACTACTTTACTTGCTATTGCTTGTTCTTTTATGATGAGAGTGGGAATTAAGAGCAAAAATAGGTCACTTGAGGGAGAGGCGGGGTGGGGGGGAGGAAAGGGGTTCAACAAAGGTTGTTAAAGTTGTCCCACATTGGACACTTAGTATTGTTTCACCTACCGTATTAAGAGATGACCTTCCTCACCGCATGGCCTAGGTTTTGAGGTTGAGGTCCCACCCCTTATATGGGTCTGGGCTTATTCAACATGGTATCAGAGCCGTCCATTTATATTGCAATGTTGGGCTCTTTGTTGGGTATTTAAAGAAGCATACACATCATGAATCAGTAATTGACTCAATGTTGATCGTGAGGTATTTATAAAAGTATACACCTTATGTTGATCATGGGGTATTTATAAAAGCATACACCTCATGAATCAGCAATTGACTCAGTACTCAGAACCATTTGGTGCAACTGACTCAATGTTGATCATGGAGTATTTATAAAAGCATACACCTCATGAATCAGTAATTGGCTCAATGTTGATCATGAGGTATTTATAGAAGTATACACCTCACGAATCAACAATTGACTCGGAATTCAAAATCAGTTGGTGCAACTGACTCAATGTTGATCATGGAGTATTTATAGAAGCATACACCTCATGAATCAGCCACGGACTCAAAATTATACACCTCATGTTGATCATGGGGTATTTATAAAAGTATACACCTCATGAATCAGCAATTGACTCAGTACTCAGAACCATTTGGTGCAACCGACTCAATGTTGATCTGGAGTATTTATAGAAGCATACACCTCATGAATCAGTAATTGGCTCAATGTTGACCATGAGGTATTTATAGAAGCATACACCTCATGAATCAGTAATTGGCTCAATGTTGATCATGAGGTATTTATAGAAGCATACACCTCACGAATTAACAATTGACTCAGAATTCAAAATCAGTTGGTGCAACTGACTCAATGTTGATCATGGAGTATTTATAGAAGCATACACCTCATGAATCAGCCACGGACTCAAAACTCAGTATCAGTTGGTTACACTACATTGGTTGCCTTTTATCATGAAGATCTTACATGCAACTTCCTCCAGGTTTCAAGACAGACAAGACAGATCAGGTTTGCAAGTTAACCAAATCCCTACATGGATTGAAACAAGCCAACAGACAATGGAATTGTAAGCTGGCAGAGTCATTGGAGAAACAAGTTGACCAAATCCGTATATGGATTGAAACAAGCCAACATACAATGGAATTGTAAGCTGAGAGAGTCATTGAAGCAACAAGGGTTTGTTCAATCTAAGAATGATCACAACTTGTTCACAAAAGGATCTTCAGTTTTGGGGTATTTATAATACCATACATTGAATACCACGTTGAAGCCTTTGTGAGAATGTCAGCAATTTGCTCTTTGGTGTGTACAGACTGTTGAAATAGTGTTCTAAATCCAATCGGGTTGGACCGGATCCGACCGGATCGGATCATTTCTACTATTTCTTTAAGTTTATACATATATAAAATGGCTTTTCTGTTGTCATATATTTGTTCTTTTAAAGAACCAATTGTGAATTGTTATATGATAACGTCCTTAGTATAAAACTGTGATGGAGAAACCATTATAGGGGATTATGGTTGATGAGATCTCTAATCACTTTAACAAGTTTGATACTTAAATGTCTCTAGCCTGATGTACTATTAAACAGGACATTGATAGTACAAACAGACTAGCATGTATTAGATGTCTTCTGCCTTTAAGGGCAGGGATAGATCTCGTCTATTGAAGTGTAGAGACACTTGGACTGTACGTAGACGTGTATTAGAGAATGCGTACGTTAGACTGACCCACTTACACGGATAATTATCCTTAAAACCGGAGTCTACATGGCATCACGGTGTGGATTGTCATGCTTTGACACTATTGAGGTTTCCCCTAGCCACAGGGCGATCATGCGGTAGTGATTGGGTGTGATACTGAAGCATGCGGAGTATACATGTTTGGTCGTCTGGAAATCGCGTACCCTATCAGTAGGGGTGAATATCCGAAAGGGCCTTCTTATAAGAAATGTCTTACTATCGTGAATCTTTGCAAAGTGGAAGTAAATGAGTTACTTCGAGAGAGCTTGATATCCAGATTATAAGATACGATCGTTAATGTTTGACACTCGACGTACGACCGTATGGATATTATTACAGCGATAGGATTGTAAGTCACACGGTAACTGTTTCACATGAAATGTAGTAGTCATTGCATTTGACTCTTCCGATGATTGGGGGTCACGGTGTGTTGCTAGACTCTATCCCGTGATCGTTAGGCATGAAGGGCATTTTCGTAATTTACACTTTGTGTCTACGGCCAACATATTCGGAAGCCTATTGGGTCACACGCATATGAACATCTAGCCGGATTAAAATGTGGTTATAGTTGATGACCAAATAAGGAAAGTTTATCTCGAGACTATAAAGGTTATAGTGGTAAATTAATATAGTGGTATTTATTTATTATGAATAAATATAATACGAGATATTAATTATGTTGATTAATTAAATATACAGATAATGTATGTGTGTCGAAATTATTGTGTATATTGATACACATGTATTTTGTAAATTAATTAATCATAGTATTATATTAATTAAAGAATATTCCGGAAGCCAATTTGTTGGTCAAAGAGGCGTCACTTTCAATGTGTATATGATACACTTGGATTGTGCAATTTAATTAATAAGATTATCATAATATTAATATTAGATATTAATTGATTTTGAAAAAAATAGATTTATGGCAATAAGATAAAGATATATTCAATATAAGATATTGTCAATATATATCTTGGAAATATATTTAATATAGGATATTGAATATTAATAAGATAAATCAATCAATTATATTTTCCTTATTTTATTGGGAAAATGTTTCTTCTCCTCCACACCAAGTAGGGGCACCACTTCTACCTATAGATAGGAAGTGGGTGTCAAGCTCTTTTGTACATCACAATTCCAAGAACTAATAGTTCTTGTGTAAAATAGAGAGCATCCTATAGAGAGTTAGAGAGAGGGAAAAAATGCCGGTCTAGCAACCGGAGTTTTCCAATAGCAATCCATGATGGGATTCCGGCGGGTTGTTCGTGTGGACTAGCGGTAGAGGCCGAACACTTGGGCGGCTCTATGTAGAACTACTCTCCTTAGACGGTCAAAGCGTCGATCTTTTAGATCAACCAAGGTAACCACCGTCTACTAGCTTATTTGTTTATTGCTTAAACGAAGTCGATCTTGGGTAAAAGGAAATCAAAATTTTGAATTATGCTGCGTTCCCGTGTAGATTTCCTAACACATACATGAGTTTAATGTGTTTATATTTGACTTTGTCTATGACAACATGACATTCAATTTCAACGTTTAGTTCTCTCATGGTAAACATGATTGTGAGCAATGCGCATAGCACTAGCACATCACAATACAATATAGTAGGTATCTTCAGATCCTGGTAAATGTAAATAAGCCATTGAATATCACAAGTAGGAATTGTTGAAAGAAAACATCAACATATGCTCAATGTTGCTAGATGACTAAGATTTCAGAGCAATCTTCCAATTGAATATTGAGATTATGCTTGTTACATGTTGTGAAACCAATTAATGCTACACCAACACCTTTTTTAAAATAAAGGACCCCATATGAAGTTCTTTATGGCTCTAAACCTAATTATTCTATGTTCAAAATGTTTGGATGCTTAGTTTTTCTTGCACTCTTTAGCAGTATAGAACGAAATTTGATTTTAGATGCAAGACATGTGTCTATCTTGAAAATTCAAGCACTTCCAGGGGTGCAATACTCTTGGATATCACCAACTAACATATCTTTCTTGCTAGATATACTCAATTTCAGGAGACTTACTTTTCTTTATTTCAACAGGTCTTAGGCAAATATACTCCTCACAGGCCATTACCATTGCCTGTTGTGGAGAATTTTGATAATCAGATGAATTTGAGGCTTCCAGTGGAAAATCAATCCCAGTCAGCCAGACACTTGCACCTATTCAGTTAAGTAGATCAACAATATCCAAAAATCCACATAACTTTTATCAGAGATGTGCCAACATAGTCCAGCAGACTCCACATCTGTTGAGTGAAGCAATCAATCTAGACAAACTCTCAGCTAAGAATGCTAAATATGTTTGTGCCATTGATATTGTCACGGAACCAAAGACGTACAACCAAACAATCAAGCATGATGAGTGGAAAGAAGCAATGCACAAAGAGATTGAGGCATTACAGAACACACATACACCGAAAATTGTTGATTTGCCACATGGCAAGAAGCCTATTGGGTGCAAGTGGGTGTACAAGATTAAGTACAATCCTGATGGATCTGCGAAAAGATATAAGGCCATGTTAGTAGCAAAAGGTTATACTCAAACATATGACATCGATTATCAAGAGACATTCTCACCAGTTGTGATGATCATTACAGTAAGAACTTTGCTGACTGCAGTAGCCAACAATTGGCATCTTCATCAAATGGGTGTCAGTATAGCCTTTTTGCATTGGGATCTTCATGAAGAAGTTTACATGCAACTTCCTCCAGGTTTCAAGACTAACAAGCCAAATCAGATTTGCAAGTTAACCAGATCCTTATATGGATTGAAACAAACTAACATACAATGGAATTGTAAGCTGAAAGAGACATTGGAGCAACATCTTGTTCACAAAAGTATCAGGAAAGTCCTTCATTGCTTTGTTGGTTTATCTAGATGACATAATAGCAATCAATCATGATCTTCAGTTAATTCAACAAGCTAAAGACAATTTACATAAACAGTTTAAAATCAAAGATCTTGATAAACTAAGATATTTTTTTAGCATTGAATCTGCCAGAACACCTGAGGGTATTTTCATCTCTTAAATGAAGTATCCACATGGGGCACTTATTATTGTTTCACTCACCATATTAGGAAATGAATTTCATCTCAGCCGATATTTTGAGGTTGATGCTCATTCTTTTATATGGGTTTGGAGTTATTCAACATATATCACGATAAATGTCTTTTGTTAGTAATTGTATCAAAATCACAATAGATGACTTTTGTTATTAGGTGAATCAATTTTGTTGTGATCGTAACATTTCCTAATAAGGAAAGGTATGGGAGGAAAGTAATTGACAAAAAGAAAGCATGTGAAATAAATAATAAAGGGACCCACCATAGCCAATCCAGATCTACAAGTTATGATTATGTCTGCAAATCCCATCGTTTTCGAGTTGCTAAATGAGTAATGATAGATGCACAGCAAAAAGTACATAGCAGATGCCACAACATGTGCTCCCACCCTTGATTTTGATGGGTCCATATCACAATCAATTAACACTCATCAAAATCAAGAGTGAAAGATCATGTTGTGGCATCCGTTGTGTATTTTTTGTTGTGCCTCTATCATTACTCTTGCTAAATATAAAGTGTTGTGTGTCTCTGGCAATAGCTGGATAACAGCATGCAAACAACAACAAGTGGTCATGTTTTCCACAGGAATAATAACGCAAGCGCCGTTAACACAACTAGACACACACACACACACTTGAATTTACATTTCAATCCCTTATCTTCTTTTTCGATTTTCAGCAACTCAAAACAAAGATGTCCTTGCCATATATCCTTGTCGACAACACATGAAATAGAAAGAAGATAGGTATTATTATTCTAATTAACCGTTATCATAACAACAAATATAACATAATTTTACATCATTGATGAATATAGACTTATGTTATTAATAAACTATAAATAATAGTCGATGGTGTAGAGATGTTTTATCTGACTGATTGTGATACAACGGTTATGATCGTACCGAATCTGGGATAAGTATACAGGAGGAAGAGGAGGAGGAGGATAAAGACTTACTACAAATAACAAAAAGAGTTGAAGATTTCCATACCCATAACTTTCCCCACCTCATCATATCACATGTTCCAATATATATGTCTCTTTTTTTCTTTCTACATTTTACTTTATTCCCCACTCCATGCCCATATGTTTCTGATGATTCGTCCATCAGATTAAAAATTAAATTAAAAAAAATTTCTTCACTCTTACGATTAGATATATATTCCTCCCATACATACAATCTTCAGTCTCTAAATCAATATATATTAATGACAGATAGAGAATGAAGAAAAAGAGACATCAAAAGGTCTTACATGTGAATCCGAAGTTGGTCTATCAGCCAAGGATGACTTGCCGGTTTTTTTTTTCTTTCGAATTACCTAGCTACGTGATGGATCGAACTGGTAGGCTATATATATATATATATATTTGTTATAATTAAGTTTTTTTTACCCTTTCTTTTGAAGGGATATATGTTATAATTTATAAGTTATAAGATATAACGATTTGACGAGTATATATCATCAATGCATACACATATTACATTTGTAATCTCATTGATGAGCAATATTTTGTTCAGGATTAAGGGTATATATATATGTTAAGGAAGATGGGGCTTAATTATATATATATAAGGCGTTCGTTCTAGATTTGTTTATTGAATGAATGGGTTATAACAAATGATCATACCATATAGGATGCATTTTTATTATTACTATTTTGTTGTAGACCTAGATTTTTAGGTGAAAATTTGAGTATAAATTAGGTATAAAATAAAAAATTTGTTGCAAAGAATCGGCAAGTCGTCTTTGGCTACATGACTATCTCGCCTTCATATGTAAGATCTACGATGATGATGATGATGATGATGATCTGAAATGGTTGCAGCTGCCGACATCAAAGTTACAGTGCTTTGAAGGTAAATTCATAGAACCTTTTTTTTTGGACATCAAAAAGTTAAAAGAGCTTCATTATTGTCCCACATTATTATTCTATAACTTGACCTTGTGGATCCTATACAGTTGAACCAAAACCAGGATCGTTTTAAGCATTAGCATTAATGATTTCTCAATTATAAGTGATATAACCATGAAAAATGTGAAAATAATCTATTCATAGTTTTTTTTTCTCTTCAAAACGATGTCGTTTTATTGATAATATGAAGGAAAAAAATTTATTTGAAAAATCACTTAAAACTACTATCTGAAAAGATCGTTGCTAAGTGAACCATTGAATAACATGGCCTATATTAAATGTAATTCGCGATTTGTATCTTATGATAAAAATGTTTCTTAAGTCATGGATTTGCATTGATTTATTGCCATTTTAGTCTGATTTCATGTCAAGGAATTGTTCATATTGTATATATGTCATGCGATTAATGCATTAACACATTATGTCATAATTCAAGAAGCAAACGTTTGGGATATAGTATAGGAAAATTTTATGGTGGTTAATTATCACCAAACTCAATCTTGGTTTGGATGGTTGAGAATCAATCTACATATATCTAATCATTAATGTGATGACACATATCTATTGAGTTTGGTGGTCAAGTAATAATCGGTAATGATACGTTACTTCCAAAACTCTACATCATATCTAAAAATGGTTAAACTCTAACCATGAGAGTCGTCACTTCCTTGTAAAAATAGTTAAACCCTAGCTATGAGTCTATGAGGGTCCTCACCCCTACTGTCCCACATGATGAGTGAATATATTAATCAGGTAACCTAATGACTCAGAATCCTAAGTTTTATATTATACCAACTCTACATCATATATATCTACACTCGTCCCCATCTTGTTGTTGTAAATGTTTTTTTTTTTTTTTTTTTTTCATTTACAATAAAAAAATGTTCGGTGAGAGATAAGAGTGTAAATATGGTGTAGCATTTTGGGAGTAGATATATCATTACCCTTATAACATTGTTCACAAATTCTATGTTGATCATTAATTCAAGGGAAATGATACGTGCACTCCTCGAAAAACCACTCCATGTATCACTCCTTGATCTTTCACATTGATCTAAGGCAGAACCCATTGATAAACACATGCCCACCAAAATCAATGGTGAAAAAGGAGGGAGTGTTAAATGAAGTGCACATTGGGAGCGGATATATCACCACCCTTAATCACACGTTTTTAACTAATAAAAGATTTTTTTAAGAGAATTAATAAATGATTTTAACCATGATTCTATGATGGTCAAGAACCAACTAAAGGACCACCACATTATCACTTCTTCACCAATCACAATTTTTTGAGTGAGTTGTTTTTTCTGAACACGTGAGACCAGCATAAATATACTTACAACTGATTGATTCTGATCACCAAGTTATACTTGTGATCTAACTACTATAAAATTTACGAGATTAAAAAAAAGATGTTGGAAATTTTAAGTGTACAAAGGAGTCCACAATGACAAAAAAAACCAATTAAATGACACATGCACCAAATAATTAAAAATATGGGTGATGCGGAACTAGGGGTGTACACGGATACGGATTATCTGAAACCCGAATCGAACCGAACCGAGGTCATTTGGTTCAATTCGGTTCGGTTAATAACTACTTTCGGTTTCGGTAAGTATTATAGAGAAACCAAAATTTTCGGTTCGGTTACGGACAACTCTCTAAATTATCCGTAACCGAACCAAAAACCGAACCGTTAACCGAAATTGAAAAAAAATATTGTAACCGTAATTACATGTATAATTATATTTCATAACCAAAATATTATAAGCGTTTATGAAAAATTGCATATAACCGAACCATTGTCCGAACAATTTTTTAACCGAATTAAAAATTCGAATAAAAACCAAACTGTTTATAAATGAATATAATTGTTATTTTTATTTCAATTTTCGGTTAACCGAACCGAACCAAACCGTATATTTCGGTTCGGTTCAATTCGGTTACCTGCAACAAACGGTTCGGTTTCGATATCGAGTTTCAATTAACCGAAAATTTCAGTTCGGTTTCGGTAAGGCCATTAACCGTACCGAACCGAACCGTATACACCCATATGCGGAACTATCAAATCAAAACATTGATGATGATTTGGAGTAATCCTACTACCCGTAGCATAAAATTAATACTCTCTTCGTTCCGAAATAATTGAGACAGTTGTCAAAAAGATTTGTTCCAAAATAACTGAGGCACTTACATTTCCAATGCACCATTTATTGTGTTTTTCCTACATTTACCCTTATTTATTACTCCTTTCGTTCATATTTAACTATCACAGTTGACAAAATCAAAATTTCTTGTTATCTGTCGTAGTTATATTTCCAAAACATTATTTATTGTATTTGTCTACATCTACGATTATTTATTAAGGTGTGGGAGATTGAACACAACATTGCATTAATTATGTTCAAGGGGCGTTATTGTCATTTTGATGTTAAGTCGAAGTATTAACTACTCTCTTTAATATATGTGTTTTTGGCAACTGCGATAGTTAAAAATGAACGGAGGGAGTAAGGAGTAAGAGAATAATTACAACATTGTATTAATTATAGACTAAGAGTTTTTTTTAGTCATTTTGGCATTCAAATTAAAGCATTAATTCACATCCTTAATATGCGTGTTTTTTGGCAACTGCCTCAGTTATTTCGGAATAGAGGGAGTATTACAATTGTTGATGACTTACTTGCCTCTTTAATTGCACTTATTGTTTATAAAAATTTGGATCCATAACCTAAGTCTATGAAATAGTGCCAGAAACACGCGTACTAGATAAATGAAACAAACAATTTAGACTGAGTTTGATATTCAAAACATTTTGGCTTTATGATGCGTATATTTTCGCATAGACCAAATATTGATGTTGATCAATTATATTCTCTGACTATGAATACCATTATTTTTTTGAGTGGCAATGAATACCGTTATGTTCCGCTATTTATTGTCCACTGGCAATTATGAGTTTTCATATGCAATTCATGGATGTCATGACCGCATACTTATGAGTCGTTAGACGTGAATATTTATTTCAAAGTCCATGATGGATTTCAGAAATTAAAATCACAATATGTATATTGTTCAGTTGCAAATGTTGTTATTTAGCATAAAACATTCATGTTTGATGTAATATAATTAATGAATAAATTCTTCTTGAAGAAACAATATATAAATAGCTTATACATAAAGATGTGAGTAGTGTGATTTACATCTTCTGTTGTTCTTTTTGAATAAAATGCTGATTATATTGCATGTGTTGTACAAATAAGTAGTAAATATGTTAAAGAAAACTTTACAGAATTTTAAGCCCCTGGTTTCTTTTACACATGAATTCTAGAAGAGCGGTGATACCATTATACAAAAAGTACGTTCTAGTGAAAATCTAATAGATTTGTTCACTAAGTTGATTTTAACATTCATCTGGTAAAAATATGTTTTACATGAAAGCGTACATTTAAAAGATTGGTGTCAGCGAGAGAGCGACAACTTTAAAACAATCTTGAAATTTTGGTCCTGGAGGACTAATGGTTGTACTCTTTTTCCTTTAATAAGTTTTCCCACATGGTTTTTTAGTTAAAGGTTTTCAACAAGTTAGCTTGTGTAGCAATAAGATCACGTATGCCATAAACTTTTTCTCTTGTCGGGTTTTTGCTAATGAGTATTTTCAGGAAGGCTTTTTAACATTATGTATTAGTCTTTAATTGGGGAATGATGAAGGGGCCGGGATCTTTATTATAGTGGGGGTGGGGATGAGAATCGAACTTTGATTCTTATCAGGAGGTGCAATGACCTATACCACTGAGCTATATTCGATTCCAATTTTCAACATGACGTATAAATTAAGCAAGTCGGATCAAACAATCAGTTCAATTGAACTATTCAAATAAGCATTATCTACTATACAACATTTTAAGAAAAAGATGGACGGTTATTGATTTAAAGGATGTATTCATCATGGAAATAAATCAAATGCAAATAAACATGTATTTTATCACTTAACCAACATTTTTTTCCTTGCTGGTTTTTTTCCTTGGTAAGATTTTAACTTTCATATTATATATATCGGTTTGTTCAATAGACATTGTAAATGGAGTATCATGTGATAATGTATTTGATGGATTATCTATTGATAACAATTGATTTTGCGTAGATTTATGATTTTATTCAATAATTATGTTTACATCCTAAATTGTATTATAAATACATTTATTACTTTGAATGATACAATACAATCATGGCTTATTGTTCTCAAATTCCTTGTCTTTATCTTCCTGCCTCTTTGCTTTCTTATTATTTCTTCTGCAAAATATCAGCGGCGGCAACATTTAATTTTACAGAATGAGAGCAATGGTGAGTAACATGAATTACATTGAGATAACAAAAGCAGCGAAAGGAAAGATTCTTTCTATTGATTTCAGTCATTAGATTTGCTGTGGTACATTACATATATATCAAATGCCACATCACCAATACTACTAGTAATACCCTTATACTATTAGGATGTTACAATACTACCCTTACATTCATTTATTAACTCCCCCTATCAAACTATGTGTACCAGCCATCACATTGAGTTTGCTTCTAAACTTAGTAAACTGACTAACAGGAAGTGCTTTAGTAAAAGCATCAGCAATTTGAGCTTCTGAGGGAATATAACTGATTGTCAGCTCCTTGTTAATCACTTTGTCTCTAACAAAATGAACATCCACTTCTATGTGCTTTGTTCTAGCATGAAACACCGGATTCTGAGCCAATGAAGCTGCTCCAAGCTGTCACACCAGGCTATAGAGGTTTTAGACAGTTTAAGCTTCATCTCTTGCAACAACTGTCCAATCCATGCCATTTCAGCAGCTAAATTTAACAAAGACACAGACTCGATTCGAGATTAGATCTAGATACAGATACCACCGCTTCTTAGAACACCAGGAAACTAGAGATGAGCCCAGAAAAACACAATATCCTGTCACAGATTTCCTGTCTGAAGGAAAACAGGCCCAATCAACATCAGAAAATCCCTGCAACTGTATTGATCCATCAGCTGGGATAAATAGACAATAATGTAGAGTTCCCTTTACATATCTCAGCACATTTTTCAATGCCGTCCAGTGTTCAATTGTGGGTGCTTGCATGAATTGACTCAAATAATTCACAACATAGGTTAGATCAGGTCTGGTAGAGGTGAGAAATTGCAGTCCTCCAATTGCACTTCTATACAGTAGTGGATTCTGCATAGGTTCCCCTTCCTTAGGGCTTAAATGGACACCAACAGTCATAGGTATATTGCAGGGCCTGATATTTTCCATATTCAGCCTTTGCAGCAGCTGACTAGCATAGTGTTTCTGTGACAGAATCAGTCCATTCCCATCTCTGTAAGCTTGCATTCCAAGGGAGTGTGCTATAGGGCCCAAGTCTTTCAGAGCAAACCTTGAGTTCAGCATTGAGATAAACTTCCGAATCAAGTTGTTTGAATTTCCTGTAAAAGAATATCATCTACATAGATGAGCACATACATCATATCATTGTCAGTCTGTAAAATAAACAGGGAAGTGTCTGCTCTGGATTGAACAAAACCCCAAGCTAACATTTGTGACCTAAGAGCACTGAACCAGGCTCTTGGAGCCTGTTTAAGACCATACAAGGATTTGTTCAGCTTGCACACATATTGAGGTTTTGCAGGATCTATAAAGCCTTCAGGCTGTGGCATGAAAATGGCTTCATCAATTGGTCCATTTAGAAAAGCATTGTTGATGTCCACCTGTCTTATGGACCATTTGAACATAACAGCAACTGTGAGTACAATTCTAATAGTAGATGCCTTGGCAACTGGACTAAATGTATCAGTGAAGTCAACTCCATATTTCTGTAGATACCCTTTAGCAACCAACCTTGCTTTGTGCTTTAAGATACTTCCATCTGGCTTTAGCTTGAGTTTGAAGACCCTTCTATTCCCAACAAGATTCTGTCCTGGAGCTCTTGGTACCAAATCCCATGTGTGATTTTGTTGCAAGGCTTGAAACTCTTCCACCATAGCCTGTTTCCACCGAGGACTATTCAATGCATCAGGTACTCTTACTGGTTCAACAAGATGAGCAGAGATGTTGGTATTAGTAATGGAAGAGTGATATGTTTTAGGTTTGAAGATACCACTTTTGGACCTTGTTTGCATAGGATGACTAGTAGGTTTAGAGGAGGCTGTTTCTGGAGTAGGACTGTTAGAGGGAGAATGACTGGAAGAGCTTTCAGCTTCATGATACACAGGATCAGTAAGGTAACCAACTTTAGAAGAGAAGGAACTTAAGGAAGAATTGGAGGAATTGAATATAGGATAGTTTTGAGAATGTCTAGGTTGAGTGTTAAGAGTAGGAGTGGCTTCAAGGTCCTCATGATTCTGACTGCTGTTGTTATGGACAGGACTAACTTCAGTATAATTATGGTTCAGATTATTGTCAGTAGAACTGAGTTCTATCATTCTATCAGAAGGGGTATTAGGGCTAAGACAAGTATCATTTTGAACCATATCATTAGGCTGAGAGACTTCAAAGGGAAGATGAAAAGTATTGATCAGATTAGGATCAACGAGGACAGCTCTATTGGGACCTTGACTAAAACCATCTTTGAAAGGGAATTTAGTCTCATTAAAGACCACATCTCTACTAACATATATCCTTCCTGACTTATCAAAACACTTATAGCCTTTATGTTGAGGACTTAGATCTAGATTCACACATTTCACAGAATGATAACTGAATTTGTGAGTGTTATGAGGTCTAAGATTAGGATAACAAGCACATCCAAACACTTTGTATTTGGTGTATTCAGGCTTAGCTTTAAGCAGGATTTCAGAGGGTGACTGATTTTCTAGGACAGGGGTAGGAAGGTCATTTATGATTTGAACAGCTTGCTCAAAACTATGCCACCAAAACTTAAGAGGCATTGATGACTGAGCAAGGAGAGTTAGCCTCATTTCTACAATGTGTCTGTGCTTCCTCTCAGCTATGCCATGTTGGCCATGAGCATGAGGGCAAGGATGTCTAAAAATGATGCCATTCAACTTACAAATGGATTCAAAGACTCGATATTCTCCCCCCCAGTCTGATTGAAGACACTTAATGGTTGTCTGAAATTGATTTTCCACAAGTTTTTTGAAGGAGATGAAGACAGACACATCATCAGACTTATGTTTTAAAGGATAGATCCAAGTGTACCTGGAATGATCATCTATGAAGTGAATAGAATATTGATAACCTAGAGTGGAGGTGACTGGTGCAGGACCCCAAAGATCAGTGTAAATCACATCTAAAACAGACTTATCATGAAAGACAGACTTATTATAAGAGAGACCATGCATTTTGCCAAGTTGACATGCTTCACAGAAAGAAAGATCATTCAAAATTGACACATTACACAGATTCAAAATATTTTTCAAGACAGCTTTTGAAGGGTGGCCAAGTCTTTTATGCCAAACATCATAATTTGTTTCTAGAACAGTAGAACAGACAAAAGCATTACAAACTTTATTCTGGAGCTGACTCTTGGATTGAAGGGAGATCTGACTGGAATTTGAGCTTTGACACTGGGAACCTGGACCAACAGGAATTTGATAGAGACCATGCCTAAGTGCTCCTGTTTGAAGCAGAGTCCTTGTTTCCTTGTCCTTGATATAACAACAGGAATTGTCAAATTCAATAATCACAGGATAGTCATTAGTTAATTGAGAGACACTGATATGATTTTTCTTAATGGTAGGAACATGTAAAGAGTTTTTAAGGTGAAGGGATGTGTTGGTGTGTGTAGGAATAGTACAGGTACCAATGTGTTTAATAGGGAGTTGCTCACCATTACCAACAGAAAGATTATCTGATCCTGAGTAGTCTCCAGTGATATGCAGGTTGTTGATGTCAGAAGTTATGTGATTTGTAGCCCCACTATCCATATACCAAGCTGAATCCACAGTACTTTGAGGAGTGGCCACCAGTGCTTGCTTAGAGGAACTGTTAATGAAGTTGGGAGGTACAAAGTCCTCTTCAAATCTGTGCCAACAGGCAGTCACAATATGCCCACTTTTTCCACACAATTGACACACAGGTCTATTGGAATTTGCACTAGAATTTCTTCCACCCCCTCTGCCTCTATTTCCTCTACCACCTCTACCTCTGCTGTTGGAGTTTGAGGCACTTCCAGGTCTAGGATTAGAGTTAGTTCTTGAGTTTGACCTACTAGCAAACTGTGCAGAGGGACCTCCTTGGATGTCAACTAAACCACCAGAGCTAAACCTGAGGAGTAGCCTCTCATGAGTTAGCAATTGGGACTGAACTTCCTGCCAATTCATGGAACCAACTCTTGTAGTCAAATTTACTATAGATGCTTTATACTCCTTGTCTAAACCACCAAGAGTAGCTAATATAAGCTCTGACTTGGACACTGGATACCCTGCAGCAGCCAAATTATCTGCATTTGATTTCATTTGTGCCAGATAGTCAGCCAAAGACTTTGATCCTTTTGTAGCCTTTGTCATGGCACTTTTATACTCCAACATTCTGGATTCAGCTTGACTATTGAATAGAGTCTCCAGTGTCACCCATATTTCTCTGGCAGTAGTGCATCCTACTGAAGGATGCAGGTTCTTAGATCTAACCAAGTTAGATCTATACGCAGCGGACGGATCACGATTTACATATCATAAAACATAGTTAAAGGACTTAAAAACTACAAGGGGGTTAAAATCAAGTTACCAATATTAGGAAGAGACGCCTTGATCTTCCGATGTGTTCTCCAAACGGCGGTTGGTGGACACCCTTCTTGACACTCGAACCTCCTCGATATGCAACACTCAAGAAAAACTTATAGTTTTTCTTTTACAAAACCCTGCAGCAAGAAAACTAATTTTTTCTCCCTTTTTCAAGTGATGGTCGAAATTTTGCTTGTGCAATTTCCCTTGGAATAACTCTCCTTTTATATGAGAGTAAATCATTGGCCTCCAAGTTTTAATTAATTAATTAATTAATCCAAAAAAAAGATATTTTCCTTAATGATTAATTGTGACATGTATTGACCAATAGGAAATCAAATAACAAATCATCCAACAAATCATATAATAAGAATATCTTTTATTTTCCACATCACAAAAAATAATTCTTGTGATAAATAAATACCTAGATGCGCCACTTTTAGGGTATAAAAGCCCACATAAAATGTCTTTTATGTGTATAATATTATTTAGTCCAACTAAATAATATCCATGCATATAAATTAATTAAATTTCAACCAATTAATTATTTCTGAGGCCCAAATATCAAGATTATTTGTCCGAATTACAGAAGCCACATCGGGGACCATGAATCTATAACCAGTAGCTCCAATAATTAATTATTCATCGAACAGAATAAGCACATTAATTATTAATTCCGGGATTACGCCACCATAAACCCGAAACTGAACTCTACCGATTATAGATGTATACTTATACTCAACCCATAGAGCGAATAAGTGTCCATCGATATAATCACTACATACGGATTAACCCTCCATAGACTGTCCATTCTGAGTAGGAAGTCTCCGTGAACCAGACTCAGAATATCTTATCCTTATTTACCATTAACCCCCTAATGATCAATTAGTGCACATATCTGACTAGTAGCTAATTAGTCAAATGTGAACTCGGCCGATCGATCACTTTCTTAAGGCTAACAAATAAGGAGATTTGTCTCTACTTCCCATGAGGAAGGAATGGATTCCATGTCTGTGAAAATCAGAACTACTCACTCATCTGGAGATAGTGCCAATGAGAAGTGGCTTGGAACACATATTAAAGTGAACCGTAACTAACACATCAAACACTACCCCGGGACAAGCAGCACCCTGTGATCACCTCAGGATTAAGGTTGATCCATATATGATCATCTAATGATTTAATAAGATTCCTCGATTACGGAATTATACCGAGAAATACAGATTAAATCGGTCCAAATTGCTATATGAATGCCATCATATATAAATGCCCCAGCGTAGTACCTCTACCGGCAAATCCGGATAAGACTATCACACCCTAAGGTGTTTCAGGCGCATTATTGGTGTTTTAATCAAGAGACCCTAAACTCGATTAAGTTCACCACGGACTATCAGATTTAAGTATATCACCACTAACTCAATCCTCACGTGCATGCCATGCCACCGAGTTAATGATTACATCTTGATATACTTAGGGTTTGGTTTGTGATGTATTACTTACAAGCACAAAGCAAGTAATAAGGTGAGATAAATTCTGTCATCCATTAAAAACAATTACACAAATTGTCTTTCGGGCACTACACCTAACACCTACAGCTTCTTGCAGGGCTTGTTCTGTCATAGAACTCATCAACCACCCAATCAATAGCTGATCTGTTATGCTCCATTCCTCTGCAGTTTGAGGCCTTTGAAAGGGTGATGGTGAGGTTGACAAAGAATTGGATCTAAGCCTGTTATGTGAGTCATCTCCTAAAACATGACTCTCAAGTCCGTGACCTCTAATTATGGGTAAAACAGTCGATTTCCAAAGCAGATAATTAGATCTGTCCAACTTCACATTACAGGTCTGGTTTAGGCTTCTAGTAAAAGGCAGATTTGACACCAGATTCATCCCAAGATTACCAAGACTGGGAACATAGGGAACATAAGGAAAACTGGAAGGAGGCATACATGGTGAAGGACTTATGTGACCAAAACTCAAAGCAGATAGTGGAGGAAGACTGAAATTGGACAGTGGAGGCAAACTGAAGTTGGAGAACATTCCAGACTGCATGTAGCTCAAAGGAGGTAGGCTAGAAGCTCCTACCATGGAAGTTTGATTAGTTCCGGTGAGTGAAGCTCCAGTTCGAACAGTAGGATCACCAGAAAAAAGAACATCTTGGGTTCCGATCAATGATCCAATCAAAGTCTGAGTGTTTGCTGGCATGGAGGAGATACCCATAGTTGCAGCTGTTGATGCTCCGGCCACTGTACCGGCGGCGGAGGACGCCATGGATGCGGTGGTGTTCATCCGTACAGTTGTTACACCAACATTCTGGCTCTGCTACCAAGATAACAAAAGCAGAGAAAGGAAAGATTCTTTCTATTGATTTCAGTCATTAGATTTGCTGTGGTACATTACATATATATCAAATCCCACATCACCAATACTACTAGTAATACCCTTATACTATTAGAATATTACAATACTACCCTTACATTCATTTATTAACTCATTGACATTTTTTGTACGAAGCAAACATCGGTGGTCATACCGTTCATAGGAACATTGGTGAATAGTGACGTTTTTAGATGTGTGGTACCAAGTGATGTTACAGTGTCATTAAAACTAAATATGATACCTACAGTAATTACCATGTAGCCAAAAAAAAATAAAAATTTGACCTCTAAAATGTTTCCGGACTACTGAGTGGTTTGAACTTTGAACTTGTCCAATTTCCTGGCTTCCTGCCCAATCGGTCCCAAAGAGAAAATACTTGTGTGGAAGAGTATTTTGAGGTGAAGTGGACGGGTGAAACGATCAAATTCACACATTTTAAATATAGAATGAAATTTTGTGGTTCATACTGCTCCATTCGGTGTCTTCACACATGTGGAGACACCACACAAGTATTTTCTTTCTAAAGGCTAACATGGCTAATTTCCTAGAGCTAAATTGTCGGGCCCTCTCGGCCCAACCCAGCAAACTGGACCATCCTACTCCGAACACCAACTTAGTGGTTTTCTTCTTCTTAAATCACATCTTAACAGTTGAGCATAGGTACAACTTTGTTTAGTACAAACTAATAATAATCATCACATCATATTGACATATATGTTAATAAAAATCACACGATTTATATCCAGTTTAAAATTAAGGGCCAAAGACCCAAAAGTACACAAAACGGACTTATTGGACTTATAAGGACAAAGAGGAATCTGTTGGACTTATAAGGACACAAATTAGATAGATAGACTCAAATACCCTTAATAAAGAAAAAAAAAAAAAAAAAAAAAAAAAAAAAAAGGGGGAGAAAAGGCGTACCTGGTTGTTGTTGTATTCTTTTTTTTTATATATTCTTTTATTATTATGAGATGAAATTGTTGTTGTTGTTTTTTTTTTTTTTTTTTTTTCAGGCGTTGTTCAGTTTTTTTTTTATTTTAATTTATTTATTTTAAAAACCGATTATTTGACCATTGGGATATAATGGCCACCCCCGATACATTGGCCACCGCGATTTAATGACCACCGCGACGCATTGACCACCCCGATGCATTGACCACCTCGATGCAATGACCATCCTAATGCATTGACCACCGCGACGCCCGATGCGATGACCATCGTGATGTAGAGACACGGCGATGAAGCGACACCGTGATGCAGAGACACCGCAATGAAGTGACACCGGGATGCAGTGACCACCCCAATGCAGAGACATTGTGATGCAGAGACGCCGCAATGAAGTGACACCGCGACGCCCGATGCGATGACCATCACGATGTAGAGACAACGCGATGAAGTGACACCGCGACGTAGAGACACGGCGATGAAGCGACACCGCGATCGCAGAGACACGGCGGCGATGGTCGACACCGTGATGCGAGAGACACCATGATGAAGTGACACGGGATGCAGAGACATTGTGATGCAGAGTCGCCGCGCGTGCGAGCCGCCTCGATGAAGTGATACAAATGACATAAAGTGACCACCCGCGATGATGCAGAGACGCCTCAATGAAGTGACACCACAATGCATTGACCACGCCAGATCCATTGATCACCTCGATCTGATGACCACCTCCGACGCGCGGAGACACCACGATGCAGTGACCAACCCAGATGCAGAGACACCGCGATGCAGTGACCACCCCCGATGCAGAGACATCACGATGTTATAACATTTGACGACGCAGAGACATCGTGAATAAGAGACACCGCGATGCAGAGACACCGTGATGAAGTGATACCGCATTGCAGAGACACCACGATGAAGTGACACCGCAATGCAGAGACATCGCAATGTTATAACATTTGACGATGTAGAGACACCGCAATGCAGAGACACCACGATGAAGTGACACCGCATTGCAGAGACACCGCGATGAAGTGACACCGCATTGCGGAGACACCGCGATGAAGTGACACCGCGATGAAGTGACACCGCGATGCAGTGACCACCCCCGATGCAGAGACACCCCCGATGCAGAGACACCGCGATGAAGTGACACCGCATTTATGCAGTGACATCGACAATTTATGCAGTTACTTCGACAATTTATGCAGTGACATCAACATATGATTCAATAGTCTAAGGTGCATACTAAAGTGAACCTAACAGCCTGAAATAAAACTTAAAACAAATATATCCTCCAAATTATGATACACATAATTTAATTGAGAGACAGATAATAATGAAAAAAAAGGACCCTCCATATTCACTGGCGAATGTTTTGTTGAAGTGTATCCACTTTATTTTTACAACAGAGAACTACAGCTTTATCTCAAATTTGACATACCAAAGTGATGCTTATAAATACAAACATAAAGAGTTTGATATCTGGCATATTTTACTAAATGCATAGATTTTACACCATACAACAACAGATACAACAACAGGTTTGAAGCTCTTGATCTTTATATATTGTACATGGCTATAAAACACAACAAGCCAATAGATCCCAGATGTAAAGTAAAAAGTCAGTCAGTGGAATGTCAAGGGCTTGATTCAATCACAAGGTGGATCATATTTTTAGTTTGAGTGGATTAAAAAGTGGTCACCCCAAATCGATTCATTGTTTTTGTTAATCTTACGAACTCCCATGTCACTCTCCTCGCCACAAGAAAATGGCCTTTTCCTCCCATTATCCTTCATTCAGAGTGTTTTTAGCCAATTAGCTAACTCATAAGACAATTCATCTCTAATTGTATTGCTATAACCAAAAAAAAATGTCTAGAAATATCACAATCTGCATATGGCTTTAAAGAAAGATCGAGTATATTAACACATTCAAGGTGGAAATAAACAAAGTAATCAGAAGGAATAAGAAACTCATAGGACAACTCAAAACCTTGGCTGTAGGAAGAACAACAACAACAGCAGGTGTAGCAGCCAAATCAGCAGTCAAGGTGCTTATCTTTGAGGTCTGAATTACAGGAAGAAGCTTTCCAGACTTCAACTTCATTGATGAAGCAGCGGGTTGAGCATCAATTTTATACAGAACATCAGTGTTTTCACTAGCAAATCTCAACAAAGCTCTGGGGTTGCAGGTCAAGGCAATAGGAGCAGCAATAGCTTTCACTGCCAAAGAATCGGTAGCACACAAATTCGTACCAAAATCCTTCCTCATAGTAGTACAATCGGAGGGAGCCTCCGATTTTCCGACAATGGGAGACATCAACATCGAACTCAGAAGAATGAGCAACATTTTTGGAATTCCTCCGTTTTCTCTTACCGATGAAAACAAAGAACGAAAAAGGAGCCGCCACAAGAAAAGAGAAGCTCAGATTAGGACGATTTCCGGCCGGAAGTGTCGGCTACTATAAACTCCAAGCCACTGCAAATCTTTCACAATAAAAACTGAGAAATTGTTAATAGATCCTCCGATTGATAAAAATTTCCCTCTTGATTCACGAGCAAAATAGTCGCAGTGAAAGGCAGTTTACTTTAACTGGTAGAGAAAAAAAAAGAGATGCAAAGAAGAAGAGAGTTGGGGGAGGACGGTGGAGTGGGGGAAACGGGAGGGTAAATTAGGTAAGGTGAATAAAATGTGTCCTTATAAGTCCAACAAATTTCTTTATGTCCTTATGAGGCTAATAAGTATAAAAAACTATACTTTTAAGTAATTAACCCTAAAATTAATGGTTACGATTCGGCTACATCACACCTTTTCCACCAATGGAGGGTGCACCTGAAAATCTCCCACGAGAAATAACAATACAAAGAAAGTAAGAAGCGGGAATGATACGTCAGCAAATAAAGTTTAAATACCATTAAATTTTTATTTTTGGTACATCAAAAAACATATATATTTCAATTCAACACAGTTAGTCGTCTTAATCTACCACTACCGACTATCAGGGGTGAACAAAAAAACCGGAAACTAAACCACCGGTTGAACCAAACCGGAAAAGGCGTAAACCATGGTTTTTTTTGTTGGTTTTTGTATCGTAAAAAACTAAACCGTGAAAAGAAATTTGGGTTTGGTTTTCTAAAATAAAAACCGGACCAAACCGGATATATATATATATATGTATATATATATATATGATGTATATACGTGTGTGTGTTTTAAAATTTACATGTGTATATATATGTGTATATGTGTGTGTGTGTATATATATATGTATATGTTTATGTATATCGACACTATTAATTATGAAGGATTTTAATCAAAGTCGGTTCTCGAAATACACTATGAAAAGTCGGCTCTATTGTGGTGTGGTGCATAGGTAGAGTGGTGTACGAATAGATTGGATGTGGGGGAAATAATAGCCCTCTTAATTATCACTACATGTAAATAAGTAATATCTGAGTTCATTAGTTGTTAATACTTCAACCAACTACCTCACACACATAGGTTGTGGCCTCCGTCTAATAAGACATATGACAAGATGAAATAAATTTACATGGTTTAATACATTAGAACATATTATATTATCACATTGTGTGTATGTATATATACCGTACACACACACACACACACATATATATATATATATATATATATATATATATATATATATATATATATATATATATATAAGAAAAAAACCAGGAACCAAGCCAATCAAAACCGGACCGGATGTTAAAGTGTCCCACATTGGGACTTGTGGTTATTTAACCCACCATATTAACAAATTGACTTCCTCACCTCATGGCCTATGTTTTGGGGATGGCGCCTCTCTCTATATAGGCAGGCAGGCATGTTTTTATTTTCACGTAGTATTGGAGCCACCCTTTCTTGTCTGCAAGTGTTGGGCTATTTGTTTTGGCCTTGTGTGCCCGGCCCACATTTGATGGGTTAAAGTTAAAGTGTCGCGTTGGAAGCTTATGGTTGTTTAACCCACCATATTAAGAAATGGACTTCCCTCACCTTACAACCTAGGTTTTGGGGATGATGCACCTCCTCTTATATGGGCTTGGGCCTATGTTTTCCACACTGGATAAATGGTTTTATCTAGTTATGGTTCGGTTTTGGTTTGTAAATTTTGAAACGATAAAAATGGTTTGGTTTTAAAATGGTAAAAAAACCGGAAAACCGGACTATGTGCACCCCTACCGACTATACAAATTAATACAGTTCAACTGGTCCACCCAAACATCAATTCATGATGTATCCTTTAATATTATGCATTTTTATCAATTTCAAAATACTAGTAAACATCAAAATGTCAACAAAATTTAACAAATGCTAGGTGATTTTGTGTTTTTAGGGTGTTCCCAATTTTATCCATCGCTTTGAAAAATAAAAGATTAGAAATTTATTGAAAAGTGCATATTCAATAAGGACAACCGTCATTTTCTTACCACTTTGGTTAAGTGGATTTATAATAAGGACAAAGGTGCACATGGGGCTCAATCTGTAGAAATACAAAATCATTTCCACAGTGCACTTTCCTCTCTATTTCTTCAAGATTGAATATACGTACATGGAGCTTTACAGAATGCAATAGTTTTTTTTTTTTTTTTGAAAGGTGCAATAGTTTTGTCTAGTTGAAATTAATGGATGTCTTTTAAAATAAACTATAATTGATAACTTGTAAAATAAACTATAATGCTTAAGTATTGCTGGTGAGACATGTTAATTATTGATTGAAAATAGCAACAAGAACAAAGCAATACAACAAGAGAAGAGAAGAACAAGAAATGAGAGCAAGAGAGAAGATTTTCTTCGTTTATTGAATGAATCAAAAGTATGAGAACAAGCAGCATGTAACGCCTCCATACATTGGTCTGACAACGAAAATTGATCCCCTCATGTACACATGATGGTCCTGTTGTCATCACACATTTGATTTATATGTAGAAATTTTTTTTAAAATTTTTTTGTATGGCTTCAATTGCACAGGATCCCCAAGTGCTCGGAAGAAGATCCTGGCTCGTCTGACAGCACCTGGCGCGGCAATAAGAAGCAAATGGGTCACTTGACTCTAAACAGAAGATGTATGTTTTACATTAATTAAAAAATTATCTATTAATATCTATGTATTGAGCTTCTAAATTTATAAAGATTGCCCTTTAACCCGTAATCATATTCGAAAAATGCAAATGGGTCACTTGATCCTAAAAAAGATGTATGTTTTACATTAATTAAAAAATTATCTATTAATATTGACCTTCTAAATTTTATTAATATTGTCTATTGACTCGTAATCGTATTTGAAAATTTATTTTTAGTTGTATTTTAATCCTAGTAAAAAGAATGAGGTGTTTCTCGATTCCTGATCCGTATGAAAAAAAATCTTGCAGCCGCCCCTGGACAGCGTTAATTGAGCCATATGGATCCGGGTAACTATTTAGACCCGTCGTAATCGCTTGACCAAAAAAGGTTAACCCGAATTAACAATTCTATTATGTTTACCTCTTATATGAAAATGTTTTTCGCACATTAGCAATGTGGGATATTACAATGTATCTTTAGGCTTTCAATAGCTGAACAATATCCATAAAAAAAAATATAAATCGCGGTTGATTGTTTTGCGCGATATAAGGCGATAACTAATCAAATTTTTACATTATCATGACGAAATTACCCTCTAGCCCTTGTTCAGTCAATTGCAGTGTAAACAATGGGTAATTTCGTTATGATAGTGTAAAAATTCGATTAGTTATCGCCTCCTTAATATGCGTGCCAAAGTCAATGATGACTTATATTTTGGATCGGAGGTAGTACAATTATAATCTTAAAAACAGATGTAACAACTTCCTAAATTTCCTGGTGACGATCTCAGATATTGTCTGGGTTGTAATTCAACTATGATGTGAGTAATTGGACCTCGAAGTGATGTTCCATGCAGTTTGTATGATAGGTTTGTGAGTGTGCCTGCAAAACAGACAAAACGTTAGAGGTCCAAGAACCTCCCCTTAGTTCTATTGCCTATCAAAACGATATTCATATCTTCAAAAAAAATAATAATAATAATAATAATAATTTTCATTATGATAATGACATAATACCGCTATCAGCCTACCTTTAATGTACTGAAAATGCTTAACAACCAATTTCAAGAGAGATATTATATTTAGTGTAATTAACAATTTTTGAAATGGGTGTATCAAGTGGTTAAATGTGATACTAACTCAATTCTTAACATGATGATTGTACATTTATTTTGTACAATTCTCGCAATATCGTTACATCATAATTTCTTTCATATCCTATCCGCTTCATCCGGTGATTTGAATTTCAAGATTTCAACAGTTTGATGAATAAATAAATAAAAATGTTAATTCTCAGTTGTATCTTTTATTCATCTTGGCAATTGTTTGCGAAATTAAAGCATTTTTTTATAATAAAAAATTTATGTTGAGACTTCCGTATATCCGCAACCGTATAGGTATGGTTGCATTTTTATATTTTTTTCATTTGCAATAATGAACTAAAAAAACACACATGTTCATTTGCAATAAACTAAAAAAAAAAAAAAATGCCATACTAAGTCATAGTTTTACTGGCTAGCACCATCTTTTTCGACAAAGAAAAGTACACAGTGATGGGGATCAATAGATCTATGTGATAAGCCAAAGACTTGTTTGCCCATATGTAACGTCAAATAATTGGATATTTATGTTGTAGAAAAGTATTAAGTATGGAGATTTCTACACTTGACTTATACTATGATTTATGAAGCATGAACATTGCCAGAAATGCTTGTGTAATTATTAATATCCCCGTCCATACATAATAAACCTGAAAACTCTGATTATGTAAGGCGATACCGATGATAATGTATATATTTATTGGATTCATTGTGTTGTGTCCGAACTAGTGATTTCAAGCCCGAGTAACGGAATGTTCCGTGTGGTATTAGACCGACTATCATATGGAATTAAATCTCTAAAGTCCTCTGACAATGTCATGTCGAGATCGGTCGTTCCTTGATTAAGAAAGGGAAATATGTTGTATCAGTGGTGACATAATGAACTTGTTATCTTGAGTTTGTCGTTTTATACCAAGTAAAGACAACGAATCTAGGTAAATATCGGATATACTCAAAGAGTACCGCTAAACACGAAATCTGGAATATCATTACTCACCGCTATTCCACTACTTAATCATTATCCAATAACCCAAAGTCTGAATACACGCCACATGAAAATTCAATTGAGAAATTTTCACCTTCTGGTGATTAACCCGTGCAAATTTGCACATTCTGGTGATCATCCTGTGCAAATTATCACATTTTGTGTCAGCCCGTGCAAATTTGCAAGAGCTGATCACCAGAATGTGCAAATGTGCAGGCACTTATCACAATTTCTAGTATTCAATCACATTCTAGTGATCATCCTATGCAAATTTTCACATTTTGTGTCAGCCCGTGCAAATTTTCACATTTTGTGTCAGCCCGTGCAAATTTTCACATTTTGTGTCACCAGAATGTGCAAATCTGCAGGCACTTATCACAATTTCTAGTATTCAATTCTCAAGTGGCATGTATTGAATCTATGTAAAATTACACAAGTTTGCTCCAAAACTTGCAAATTTACACGTGGTGCTTGAAAAAAAAATGTCAGGCTTAACATAGCCTATAAAAAATTAGTATCTACACAGACCTGATTTCGTATTTTCTCTAAAACGACTATGATATCCCCTGGATATGGCCTAGTGGTGAGCGGGTGAGGTGGTGTAGTGTCTTGCTATATCTAAAGCCGGAGGGTGGGGGTTCGAGTCCCGTAAAGGGCCGGCCCCTTTCGGTAAGAGATATCTAATGCAAAGCCTCATCCCTGAGCTATTAGGTCTCATGATTAACCTTTACTCGCATTCATGTGGGATCGGGAGCGAGTGGCCCTCACGGTTAGGGTTTAACCGTTTTTTCTAAAACGACTATGATTTAAAGCCCACAAACACATCAATCAAGCATTATTTGGCCGCCAGATATTAAACGGAAAATGCTATGTCCACTACACAAAAGTGTAGTGGATGATGTTGTGGATGATCCTGTCCACAGATTGGAGAGAGAAATTTTTTTTTTTGTGGGTCCTGACTAAATGTGTGGTGTGGATGATGTTGTGGATGATGTTGTGGAGTAGTTGTAGTGGATGTAGCACCCCCGATATTAAACTGCGTACATATGGTTAATTGATGTCAGGGGCGGCTTTAACTTTTAGCAAAGGGGTGCGGCCGACCCCCTAAAATAAAAAAATTATGTATTAGTAGTAGAATTTTTTTTTTATAAACACGTATTTATGTGTAATTGACCCTCTTATTTTTATACATTGACCCTCTATTTTTATCTATTACTCTATAATTATATGTATAGAATTAAATATACAAATATATGTGCTGAATCTGAAAAAAAAATTAATAATTTCTCATTGCATACCGAAATTCATAAATTGCTGCTGATTGATGTCATGTTTATTTTAATGGCAGGTTTTGTATATAAATTTAAAATGTAACAGAATTATTTTATGTATATATAATAATATTATAAGCATAGTGACCTACTGATATGATAATTCTTGTCATTAATGCTCCAAATGAAAAAACTTGGGAAAAAATAAGTTGATACGTACTGACTATTTGACACTTTCAAATTAATTTGTCTAGTGTGGGTTCGAACTTTACGCAGTCTTTATTCCGTTATTCCAAAGTCTTTTGTAGAATATTTTATTAACATAATAATATATTCTATATCAAACATGTGCATCAACTAAAATTAAAAATAACGGCATAAAGATTATTCTTAATTATTTCATGCTCAATATAGTCTCTTCCTCTTCTCAATATATATATATATTATTCTTGTATAAAAAAAGGGGGGGCACTCTCTATCCCCTCCTTTTATCGAGTGAGACCACCATGTCATTACATTTTTCATCAATCACAATTTTTAGAATGAATGATTTTTTTCTAAACACATGAAACCAACAAACAAAAAAAAATGAAATCTGATTGGTTTCGAACCACCAAATCAAACTTATGGTCGGACCACCATAAAATTTATTTTATTCTATTTAATTATTATCAAAATAAAAAAAATAAAACTCTGTGGCACAACCATAAAAATACAAAATACTCCAAAAACTATATGTTTACTCGGTTGTGCCACATTGTTTTTATTTATTTAAATTTTTTTTTTTTTTTTTTGAAGAAGAAGAAGAAGAAAACTAACTTTTTATTAAACCAAATCCGCAATAGCGGCAGAGATTACATCATGAGGAAGGGCAGTTCCCCAGTCAATACGACCAATAATATCCAAATCATATCTAGTCAATAAATGCGCCGGAAAATTGTCATTGTGTTTGATAAAAGTAAAGGCAGAAGAAGTAGAGGATGGCGAAAGCACTAGACAATCACGCGTCAAACAACTGAAGACAGACGGGTCATCCGAAACACATGTCAATTAGTTTAACGATTTGATATAATAGAGTCCATTTTCCGTATAATCTTCAAAAACTAATTAACGGCCTGAAGCAAACTTGGTCGTAGCTAATTCCTACATGGAAAACAAACTTCGGTTTGAGAAACTATATATGTGTCATGGGTATGATTGGCCGAGGAAGAAGATTAACTATTAAAACATATAAAATATTGATTTCTACGTCTCATCAGTTTAAACTTTTAGAAGGAAAAAAAAGTAATTCAACTTTAATTATCTAAACATAATAATATCTTTATAATTAATTGTAAAAGAGTAATACACAAGATTGTTAGAACATAAAGGACTATTATGTAATATATAATAACTTTACACAATCAATCTGAGAGTGGGAGGCTTCACATGCATGCATGTTCGATTAAATCAAGCAAACTATTATTATCATATATATAGCTTAAGTTTATAAAACGTGCTCCATCTTTTATGGACCTCAACCTTTTTTGTTGTCGTATAAAAATATACTACTACTACTGTGTTTTTCTAATGTGTGTATTTATTGTTTTTTTTTTTTTTTGTTTTTTTTTTAATTCTATGTCGGCTGAATCCAATTGCTTTATAGCTAATGTTTTTTTTTTTTAACACCTGGAGAGGTCCATCCAATTCATTTTCCCAATCTTTTTACATGAAGATTTTGGTCAAAGACGTCATTTCCTTATATAAGCAAGTATATTCTCATGGACCAAATAATTTTAGGGAAACTTATGGTTATGCTTTAAAAGAATAACATTTCTGGAAATATACTTTAAAAATTAACATTAAAAAACTATACATGTATCGGTTTTGCGTGGCTCAAATGCGTAGCTTCAGGGGTGAAACGTGGTCAGGTTCGATAGGTTTTATCATTTTTAAAACCGAACCATTTTATACGGTTTCAAATTTTTGAAACCAAACTAGAACGGTTTGAAAGGCGTAAACCATGTTATTCGGTCCGGTTTGGTTCGACTTGGTTCCGGTTTATTACGGTTTTCACATGGTTCTTATCTTACTCGTTTCAATTCGATCATCAATGAATCATCAACTTAAAAAAACTACTATTAATGAACAAACAACTATATTATTAAATGACATACATAAATCTCAAAATGCATAACACAAAATGGTATTTTGAATAAGATTAGGGAAGAAAGAGGAATAGATTTGTTTCATAAGTAAGGAGAGACAAATGTAAGATAGATAACACACACACACACATATATATATATATATCAAATGAATAAACATGTGATCTGATTTGAGAACTTTATTTAGTAAGAAAATATTCATGATTTTATGATCTCCAAAACATCGATATTGATTATTTGTGACAATGTTATTGTCCAACATAACCTAATTATAAGCAAATCAAAGACAATCGTATATAAAACTAAGTTTTATAAATGCATTTATCCAGATAATAAAAAATATATACATTATGCAGTTCATCAATATCATTAAGAGAAGTAAGTCATACAAATCAGCATCGACAAATATCCATAATGAAGTTCATCAATATCATTGAGAGAAGTAAGTCATTCAAATGAGCATCCACATATTTCAAATATTGGTGTTGAGCAAGTATAAAGAGAAGAGTGAGTTAGCAGTGGTGAGTTGTGAACCGAAATGTACTCAAGATTCTTTCAAAGGACTGAAGACAATTCTGTGAAATGATCAACAAAATTGGAATATGTAGGATATGAAATTAACTATGTAGCAGCACTATATTACACGTAAAAAGTAAATATGGATTGAGATAGATAGTAAAAAGCGTATAGATGTTTTAAAGTATTAGATGTAGATGTGTGTGTGCGCGTGTGTGTGAGTGTGAGTGTGTGTGTGTGTGTATATATATCATCCGGTTTGGTCCGGTTTTAAACGGTTTTTATTTTCTTAAATTGGAACCAAATTGTATTCAACGGTTTGGTTTTAAGTTATATAAAAACCGACCCAAAAACAATGGTTTATACATTTAGGTTTGGTTCAATTTGGTTCATTAGGTTGGTTTGGTTTTAGAATTTTTGTTCACCCCTATGCGTAATTCACGTGGCTCGTGCGTGGTTAATGTAAATTAGCATATGACGTAGTTTTAATATTAACTTTTAAACTATATTTTTAAGGATATTATTCTTTTAAAATATATTTTTCCAAGTTTCCTTAATTTACGTATTTAATAAGAGCATTCCTTTAATAAAACACTGTCAGTGTATCCAATGGCACGTGTTGCGTTGTCCATATTATACAATAATACTGCATATTAATTGGGAGATTATTGTGTGGTGTCTCCACACAGTGTGGAGACACCACGTAAGTGTAATTTCACACCATGTGTGCGGTTTTATTCGCATTTTAAAGCGTGTGTTTACGATCGTTTCATCAAATCACTTCACCCTTAAATTCCCTCACCAGTCAATAACTTTCCCGTATTAATTAGTAGATAGGAATGATGATGGAAAAATCATGTTGATTGTGAGCTTCCCACTGTTATTGTAAATATTTAAACATATATGACACAATCCCTCAAAAATGAAATTAAAACATACAATTAATACTTATGTTACAAGGAGTTTTTTATTTTTATTTTTAAAAAAGATCATTTTATTACCAATCCTTAAAAGGAGGTGAGGCTAGGTTACAATCGTATGAAAATCTCAAAAATCAAACTTAGGTCACTATTGTAAAGAGATTCTATTCTATGTCTCATGCAAGTCGTAAATTCTTTACTCGCTCCACGATAGTCGATATAAACACAAATGCAGGTGGTCTTTCTTCATCTTTGTCATGTACGATCTTACATTATAAGGAGTTTAAGAAGCATAAGAAAAAAAAACTTTGTCTCCATATTATTATTATTATTATTATTATTATTATTATTGTTATCACTCTTATTATTATTTCGTAATGTGAACTGCATGCATTTTCCCTTTGGATTATTTTCCAAGTCAGGATATTTCCTTGCATTGAGTTTGTATGGAGGATTGCCTGATGCGGTACATGCGTATTTGTCTTCCGGACTGGACAGAGTATGGCGGGATGTTTAAAGAGTCAATGTGCCGCAGAAATGTTCACTATTTTTATGGCGATGTCTGTAGAATTGTTTGCCGATTGGGGAACAGCTTGCCAAGCGAAGTCTGGGCTCGAGTGTTTGTTTGGCACGTGACAGGGAGATGGAGTCCTTACGGCACGTGCTTTTTGATTGTGACTATGCTAGGGCGAACTGGACAGCTTCGCCGTTTGGCAGCCAGCGGATTCAGCATGGGTCGAATTTTAAGGAGTTTTTTGGAGCAATGATGGCGCGTTACACTCGGGATGAGGTATATACATTTTGCCTGCTTCTTTGGAATCTATGGAAAACCCGGTGCAGTGCGGTCTTTGAAGATGCACCTATTTATGTATCTCGTGTGGTCTATATATCCTTAGCCGGGGCAGTGGAGTTTCGTCAGGCCATTAGCTCGTCGCATGCGGATTTTGTGGGGTCTGTCCCTCCGGTTATTTGGAGTGCACCACCTGAGGGCAGCTGGAAATATAATTCTGATTCTTCTGTCACAGACTCGGGTTCTGGAGTGGGTTTGATCTTCAGGGATGTGCTTGGCTCGATTATTGCGGCATTATCGTTCCACTTCGACCCTGGTATCAGTCTAGAGACTCTAGAGATGCAGGCGATTCTTTTGGTAATGGAAGATGCTATCCGGCTGGGACTCCCTACAGTCATCTTTGAGTCTGACTGTCTGCCTTGCATTCAGGCGTTACTGCGGTCGTCAGATGATTTGTCTGTTTTTAGTTGCTTAGCGCGTGATTGTCTTGCACTTTTGTCATCTTCTTCTACTTTCACCTTTGTCAAACGCAGTGGTAATTTTCCGGCACGCCTATTAGCTAGACATGGGTTAGGTCGTATTGGTCGCATTGATTGGGGACTTCCCCTCCTCATGATGTAATTTTTGCCGCTATTGTTGACTTAGCGTAATAAAATACTTGTTTTTCTAAATAAAAAAAAGATTATTTGCCGCTAAAAATATCCATGTGTATACAGAAAATGATTCATACCATACCTTTACCTAGTAAAAATCCAAAAACTCGGACGGAAAAAAAATCATCATTGTTGGATAACTTTCTTATACATTTTCCGTGTATTTAATCATTTCCGTTATTTAAAAGTTAAGGTGAATGACAATAATCCAAAGAGTCTAAAATGGCACGCCGATAAGTACAAACCTTCCATATTTTTTTTTGTTTTTATTTTGTTGAAAGTACAAAGCTGACTCATGTGATTATCCGAAAATAAGATTTGATACTTCCATGGACTATATAATAGTAAATCAATCGTGTTCGTGCACTGCTTTTACTAATTTTTTAAGTTAAATTGATTGTGGGTCAGTTTTAACATTTTTGTTTAATGTAGTATGAAAATAGTTAAATACATGTAAAACAAAATTGTATGATTGTTTATCCAAAACCTTAATTAGCATGTAAACATGATCAATTAATTCACATGTGTACATGTTAATTCATATACACATGCCCGATTGTTTATATGATTGTGAATTAATCATACGCAGTTTAATTCAAATTGTTATTTGTTTATGATTGCATAATTAAACGTGATTTTATCTATGATTTTCTTTTAAAATGTTATGCTAAAGGTTTTGGATCAATTCTTAAACATGTGAGTAAGAGTTAAGCTTTATAAACAACATCTAAATCAAACTATGAATTAATCGAATTAGTTCATCACCGACACTATCTTTCTAAAACAGAGGAAAACGTAGAAATAAGTGGTGAAAAGTTTCGATCAATAGATTTCACATCTCATCATAAATCAAGGAGTACAATATTTATAGCCACATTCAGGGTTTCTACCATTATCAAAAATACCCAAACTACCCTTAATAATTTAATACACTAGTATCAAAATTTTCCATAACTTAGTAATATAGTTTCCATAACTCGTAATACCCCCCCTTAAGTGGGAGCGTGAAGATCGCGAACGTCCAACTTGCGTAATAAAAACTCAAACTATTGCCGACCCAGTGCCTTCGTAAAGATATCTGCCAACAAATGCTTCGTAGGAACGTATGTAGGAAGAATCAATCCATCCGTGATAGCATCACGCACAAAGTGTCAGTCCGCCTCGATATGATTCATGCGTTTGTGAAAGACCGGATTCCGCGCGATATAAAGCGCCGATAGGCTGTCATAAAAGAGGCGTATCCTAGGGGGTGCCGAACCCCGAGCTCAACTAGTAACTGTTTCAACAACTTCAATTCACACGTAATCGACGCCATAGATCGATATTCCGCTTTGGCCGAGGACCGAGAAACCGTGGTTTGTTTCTTGGATTTCCAGGATATAGGCGAAAGACCAAGGAAAACAAACCAACCACTCAATAAACGTCGGGTAAGACGGCACCTCGCCTAATCAAAATCGCACCAACCTTCAAGAGTAAGCGAATTGTCATACCAGAGCAAGATACCTTGTCCGGGATGTTTCTTCAAATAACGAACCAAACGCAAGGCCGCCTCCCAATGATCAACCTGAGATGCCTGCATAAATTGAGACAACACATGAAGAGAATAAGCAAAATCGGGTCGGGTAACTCTGAGATATATAAGGCGCCCAATCTACCGACGATAAGGGCCCGGATCGCGCAACAACTCGCTAGATGCAAGGGCCAACGTGTGATTCTGCTCAATCGGGAAATCAGCCGGCTTGCTCCCCAGTAAGCCCGTTTCATGAATAATGTCAAGAGCATACTTCCTTTGATTCAAGAAAATCCCCTCATTTTTCCGCGCCACCTCGATCCCAAGAAAATATTTCAGAACCCCAAGATCCTTCATCTTAAAACACTTCCCCAAATAGTCTTTAAAAATTGTCATTGCAACCTTATCTCGGTGCCTGTTTCAGTCCACACAATGATTTGCGCATCTTGCAAACCAAGTTCGGATCCTTCTTCTCGAAACTAGGAGGGATTTCCTCTTGTAAATCACCATGCAAGAACACATTATGAACATCCATCTGGTGAATGTCCCACTGTTTGACCGCCGCAACACTGAGAAAAGTCCAAACCGTAACCATTTTCGCCACCGGGGCGAACGTCTCTGTGTAATCAATACCTTCTTCTTGATGGTTCCCAAATGCCATTAAACGAGCTTTCAACCGTTGCAGCACCCCATGCTCATCATATTTCTCGGTATACACCCACTTACTTTCCGATGCCTTTTTCCTAGGAGGAAGAGGTTGCAAAACCCAAGTACCTTGCTCTTCAAGAGCCTTAATTTCCTCTGTCATGGCCTTACGCCACCCCTTATGTTTGATAGCCTCTTTAAAAGATTTAGGAGGATTACCCATTGTAATGGCTGCAAGGTAATTGCGATGTTTATCAGAAAACATATCATAATTAATATAATGCATAAGAGGATACGGAGTACCTGAGGAAACTGATAGAGCGGAAGAGCGTGGAGGAGGACTCGTCTGATCAATCAACGTATGCGTCACGAAATCATGAAAGCGCGAATTCGGAATCTTCTGTTGCCTACCCCTACCTAGCTTCTGGTACCTTTACTAGGATGTCGAGGTTGTAGTGAAGGCACTGTATTTTCCCCAGTATCATCTATTTCAACTGTCGCGTTCGTCCCCCCTCAACCAGAGGATCCGGAAAGGGTGAATCCCTAGTGGGAGAGGGATCGAACCCTTGATCAACTATGCCAACATCGTCAAACAAAAGGTAAGGGACTACATAGGATTCACTATCGGTTGGTTGGGAAAACGGTAACACATGATCGAAAAATTTAACATCCCTAGAAACAAAAATCTCCTATGTATCTAGGTCGTACAAAGTCCACCCCTTCTTCGCGAAAGGGTAACCAACGAAAACGCACTTACGACTCCGGCTAGCAAATTTATGAGTGTGGCGGTGGTCGTGGGCATAACATAAACATCCTAAAATTCAAAGCATCGAGAGGTCCGGTTCCTTGCCAAAAAGAGACTCATAAGGGGTTTTATAATTCAAGACACTATATGGTGTTCGGTTAATGATATAAGCAGCAGCCATAACACACTCCTCCCAGGACTTAAGTGGCAAATGTCCATCAAAACGTAGTGCACGTGCAACATTAAGTATGTGTTGATGTTTCCGTTCTATCCTGCCGTTCTGTTGAGGAGTATCAGCACAAAACGTTTCAAAGATGATACCTTCTTTACGAAAATAAGGAAGTAAAGGTCGAAATTATGTCCCATTGTCACTACGAACCCGTTTAATTGTAACCTCGAACTGACGAGAAACTAAAGCAACAAAATCCATGAAAGAAAATTCTACCTCCATTTTATTCAATAATAAATAATTCCAAACCGAACGGGAATAGTCATCAACAATAGTCAAAAAAATACGAAGCACCACACGTCAAGGGTACACTATAAGGCACCCATTAATCACAATGTATTAACTCAAAAATACGACCAGCTTTGTTTTCACTAATAGAAAAAGGTTCACGGGACTGCTTTGCCCGAAAGCAAATATCATAGCCATCTTTATTTAAAGGGTTGGAAATAGAAATATTAGGCACCTTTTGAAGAACCTTTTCAGATGGGTGTCCCAAACGCCGGTGTCACAAATCCTCAGTTTGTCCACCATCAACCGCCAGAACCTGAACCTCTGGTACTCCCAAGAACAGAAAAAGTCCATCCACACGCTCATCCAATCCAATCAGTGTCCTCGTCACTCGGTCCATCATAATACATAAACAAGCAGTGATCTGCATAACACAACGATGTTCATCCAAGAATTGAGAGGCCGAAAGCAAGTTACAAGTTAATTTCGGTACATATAAAACATTAATAAGCTGTGAATTTTCTGACAAGATAACAGTTCCAGTATGAGTTGCAAAAGACGAAGTCCCATCCGGCAAGCCCATGGGACATTGAACAATATCCCGAGGATCAACGAGCAACTCAAAAAATCTTGTCACGTGGTGAGTTGCTCATGTGTCAATAATCCATGCAGAGCTACCTGTCAAGCGATCCCGTGATTTTGAAAGGCTTAAGAGGTCCAAGATTCTCTGCCATTGGTCTGGCGTAATATTGACCAACCCGGATTGGTCTAACTTGCTCATCTAAGCCGAAGTGGTGGGCTGAGTCGAGCCCACTGAACCACCCGCTGAAATTTTGGTCACCGACGGGTGTGAGGGGCTAAAACTTGCTCCTCTTCCCCGTCCACCTCCATTGCCGGTCACTATCATAATTGTCGTTGTGTCACAAAAATAACACCAGTGTGGTTACGGGACGATTCAAGGAAATTGAACCGTCCAAAATCCAATTCCACCGTTCAGATTGTAAAAGAGAAAGATAAGAATTATCCCTCCAAATTTCGTCACGATCGGAGTCCTTTTCGATATCCGATTGTTGCCGGAAAAACTCTGCAGAAACAACAGACAACAGTTCGGTCTTCGGACGATTATGCGAAATTGAACCGTCCAAACAAAAATTTCACTGTTCAGATTGTAGAATAAGGTGAAACGAACAATCCCTCAAAATTTCATCACGATCGGAATCTGTTTCGATGTCCAATCGTCCCCAGAAAGGTTCTGCAAAACAGAAAAATATCCAGCGAATTCAGTTCGTTCATGGGACGATTATGAGAAATTGAACCGTCCAAAAGAAAATTCCACCGTTCAGATTGTAGGAGAAGGTGAAACGAACAATCTCTCAAAATTTCATCACGATCGGAATCCGTTTCGATTGCCGATCGTCACCGGAAAGGATCTGCAAAACACATAAACTAAACTGCGATTTTTTTTCTTCTTTGAACCTGAATCCGATACCATAAAAGGTTTCGATCAATAGATTTCACATCTCATCATAAATCAAGGAGTACAATATTTATAGCCACAATCAGGACTTCTACCACTATCAAAAATACCCAAACTACCCTTAGTAATTTAATACACTAATATTAATATTTTCCATAACTCATTACAACGGTAATAAGTGCAGAGAGCGTAGCAGGAGTTGGAGTTCTTAATTATAATATTGTAGTCGTTCAATTTAATTTTTTTTTGGCAAGCATTGAGTTATTCATCTAGAAACATGATCCATCAAAAATTAAAAATATAAAAAATGAATACAAAATAAAAGTATTCAGGTTGAGGCCCATGACATTAAAAAGTTGAATATTCATGTACCAAATCAATAAAACTATAAAAGGCGTCATCTAATGAAGGGCTAAAATTAAAAAAAATATAGCTTTCCTTAACTTTAGCTACCTCCACACTCTAGTTACTTCTCTTCCATTCTTTTGTCTTTTTTCATGGATTTGTTTTTCTCAACCTCCTTTACCCCATCTTTTCTTGTTTGGATTTTAGTGAACAATTATTATATGATGATATTTTCAAAACCCATAATAGTATTAAATATCTACTATGTGTAGGTCCATCATGATGTAATGTGTGAAGGGTTTTTTTTTTTTTTTTTTTTTTTTTTGGCATTTCCAATTGAACTATCAAATCATTTGTATACTTTTAAGCTCCAAACATGACATTTAAACGGAAATTTTGAAGTGTTATATTTCAACTCTTATGAAGTGGGTTGAGAGAATTTATCGTACGATCTTTTAGAGTAAATAAACTTCAAATGATTTTCGAGGAAGATATATAGTTATGTTTTGATAAACACATGTAGAAGTCATATATCTTGTTTACAACAACCGTTACTCCAAATATAATGAATTACTAATTTACTAGTGGTGCCTAACCGTGCGTTGCACGGGTTCGGCCCATTTTAATTAGTTTTCAGTCACCGTAAGTTTGCAATCATCTTAGTGGGAATTTGCTTTCTGACAACGCTTCTTCAATATAGATGTAGTAGAACAATGAAAAACGAATGTACTTTCTTTTGTATTTCGACGATTACAATACTTATTTATTCTCGTGGATTACGTGAGGGGCCTTCACCTCCCTAGATATTAGGCTATTTTTTAACGTTTTGTCTTTAGGTCTTTGACCTCGTTTGTATCACACACACAAAAAAAAAGAAAAAAAACCTTACACAATATATTCTGACTATTATTCTGTTTATTATTGTCATATTTATATATATGTGCACTATATATTACCAGTTTATTATATGACATGTTTATTTTAGTGAGTAGATGCATTAGAAGAAACACGATATATTACAAGTTATTTCATACGTTGCGCTTACATAGGCAACATATATTACAAGTTATTACATTCGTTACGCTTACATCAACAACATATATTACAACTTATTCCACATGTTGTGCTTACACCAACAACATATATTACAAGTTTATTTACAGAATAATAGTAGAAACAGTAGTACTGGTGATGCAAGTGCTCAAATAAGGTAGACAAATCTATGGAGTCCACCGAGCAAAGCCAACAAAATGAAGTATAATATGTATGGAAAACTAAGTTTTAGTGGAAAAACAATGGAGTGAAGATTGTCTCAAACCAATCCATGAATAGTTTCTATATATAGAATAGAGATGATGGTTAAAAGGAGGGATAAAAAAAAACAAGGAGCAATGAGAAAAAAACATTACGTAATGAAACATGAGGCTATGAGTAAAAAAAAACAATGGGCAAAGAATCTTGAGGCTGCAGGGCTAAAAGAAGAATACCATGTGTAATGAATCCAGGGGCAAATTTTTTTATCTGAACATCCAAAAAAAAAAAAAAACATGCTGGAAAAAATCGAACGACGAAAGGGAGATGTTCAATATTTCACTATTATCCTACTATTCTAATGATGATTACTTATCAATACTCATTTTTCATCATATACATTATTATTATTATTATTATTATTATTATTATTATTATTAATGTTGTGTGAAATAGATTGCGAATAAGTTGATATAATGAATGTCGATCGATACAATCTAACTACAACAACATTTACATAATAAAAAACTCCAAGGTGGTTCACATATATAAGGGGAAAATTCTTTTAGTAGTGTATTTGCATGCTGATACACCACTCAAAAGGATTTTAGTATAAGAAAAATAAAATTCGGTCGTCAAGACATGACCTAGTTGTAAAAAGCTTGAGCGCTTTAAAATGGTAATTGGGTTTTAAGTTGGAATGTGGATGTTCGAATCCTGTAAAGAGAGACTTCTTTCGTTTTTTTGATATAATAGCAAATCTATAATTTTAAGTCACTAAGTTATATGATTAATATTATTAATCTATCATGTGGGACAGGGGAGTAGAGACAATCATGAATAGATTTTAACTATTTAAGAAAACAAAATACGCATTAAAAAGTCTTTGCCCTGTTTAAGTGTATCCGGTCCATGCGAATGAATACACGCAAAAATATTCCAAAATAACGTGGCTCATAGCTAGTGGGTATGATTAAGCAAATGAAGGAAAGGCTTAAGAGGTGATCTCCACCAATCAACAATCATAATCTTGATGAGGAAAGATAACAACCAAAGAGGAAATTTTTCTATTTTTTTTTTATTATTTTATAATCTTAATTAGGTGATGCTTATCTTTCTTTTTTTTTCTTTCCAGACCCTTCCATTTCTAGAGCACGCGTCATATTGATAACTACTAGGTTTGATTGTTACACTCGTGTGTTATTATTAATTATTATTCCTTAATTGGGGTTAATCTCCTATTCGGAAACACTAATCATGGTTATTTTATGTGCTCTTTTATTGGTGGGGGACCAAATGGTAGAAATAAAGAAAATTAAATTCGCGTAAGTACACATATCTGCAAAACTATATGCCTCTTTAATTCTTTTTGAGGTTTTTTTTTTTTTTTTTTTTTTTGAGGTAAAAAAAAGAAAAGTTTTTTTTGACATGAAAATAAATAAATAGATACACTCTCTTTTTTAGTTGTAAAAGAATGACAAACATTTTCAATGAGATAATAAAACTACCATGCAGCAGCGTCTAATTTATATTATACATTAGTCTAATTGTTTTGAGCACCATTTTGTATCTGTTTTTTTTTCTTTTCTTTTTTTTTTTTTCATGTAAGTAGCTTTTGATTTCTACTCCGATCATCGAAATTTTTCACCAAAATTCATGTTTTTTGCTCTTCAATTTGAGCCCAAACAATATCTTCCGAGCGTATATTTTGAAAAGCGAAAAAAAAATTTGTATTAGCAGATGCTTTTTCTTATAAACGACGTAAGTAACTTTTGATTTTAAACGCCGATCATCAAAATTGTTTCACCAAAGTTCATATTTTTTTATCTTCATTTTGAGACCGAGTTTGATACTTTTCGATGTAGTATTTGAAAGCCGAATTTAATCGCGGCGATTTACACAACGACATCGATGTCGATGTCGATGTCGACGTAATATCGATATCATGAGTATCGATATCAGTAGTATCGATGCGAATTCTAGACAAACCGAACTTGAATTAAGACTAAAAGGTAATACATAGAAGATCAATACAATGGTATGATTTAGTACAACAAAGTACATCGAACAAAATGTAATACGTAGAAGATCAATACAAGTGCGAAAAGGTCCGAACTATCGACCAATTTATAAGAAGGATATTCTAGTTCAAAGAACTAAATTATCATGCCCGAATTCAAAAGGTCTTTGAATTACAAGTTCATGAAACTTTATGAACTAGCTATCTATTACATGATGATACAATGTAGATCAAAAACCTCAGCACGCCAAGGCACACAATAAGCCTTTGAACTAGGCCTATCTATTGCATTAAGGCACACAGTATAAGTATCGATGTCGCTGATGTCGATGTCGATATCGCGATGTCGATGATCGTATCAATATCGATGTCGATCTGATATCGGCTCAAAAGGACTCTCCATTCGGTTTTTTTTTGCAAGGTCTATGCACCCCAAATCTAACAGCGCCAATAGCATAACTAGAACCAACATGAAGCATATTAGCCCAAAAAATCAAAATCTTGCTTATCACCACTAACCTTGAACGAATGACGGCCCATACGGTATAAGGATCTACCCCATAGATCGAATATAAACATTGACATCTTTCTGAACAAAAATCCAATATCAAGCTTGGGAACAAGAATGACATGTGAAGTAGTCATTTCATACTTTTCCGAATTTACAAACTCAGCTACTCACTCAATCCTGGCTTGAATGAATCGATGATTAAACTAACCCTTTGAACTAGGCCTATCTATTGCATTAAGGGACACAATATCAGTATCAGTATCAGCAGTATAAGTATCAATATCAGCAGTATCAGTATGAGTATCAGTATCAGTACATGACACTTGTCTTACTCGGCTTTGCAATGTCAAAAGACAGGTACATGACACTTGTCTTTTAAGCTTTACACCCTCACACTCTCCATTCGTCGTCACTTTACTTGTCATAAAATCCATTTGAATTTCTACTTTTTCCACATGCTATAATATCCTTTTGCATTGTCTTGGCTAATTTCTTTCTTGCTAAAGCAAATATAACTTTGATCCATGGCATCATCATTCATATAAACTTCAAAAGTTATCTCATCTTTACAAGGTACAACCATATTGTATAACCTTGATATCAAGTCATGACGGCTTTTCAATTCCATTGTGGCTAACATCCCTTGGCAAAATCTCCTCCCAGTAGCATAGAATTTGAACACATTTCGCCTTCTTTAAGCAACAATGGCGAGTCATCGGACTCACTACACCAAGTAAATGAAGTTCTTATCGAAAATTGTGTCTTTAGTAGCAAATTTGGCCGCCCAAGCCAATGCAATATTCTCGTTCTCCTTTTTCCCGATAAAATAATTGATACCGAACATAATCAAAAGGATACACACAAAATTTCAACCGTGAAAGACTTGATAGACTTTGAGCATCTACGATGTGAAGCATCTTGACTTGGGACTCTAGTTTAAGGTCCGCCTCAAAGTAGCATCGAGAACCAATGAATTCAACATCCGGAATCGAAGGAGTTTCGGGAATGCCTTCAAATTCATCCTCATCCCGTTCCCGAAAAGACACTGAAAGACGAAGCGATCGTTTTCAATTCGGGGTAGGTGTTTTAAGGAAGTTGGGCGATGATGAGGAGGAGGACCGTGGTGAGACTCGATCGGGTCATTGGGAGAAAGAGTGGTCGGCGGAGGAGAAGAACGGAGGGGAATTTCGGTGGAAAATAAGAGTTCCTCATCACCGTCAATATCATCGGCATCGAAACCCTCGAAGTGAGGAAGGAGAATTAGCCGATCGCGGAGATGGTGAGGTGGTGAAGGAGGATAGAAGATAGCGAGTAAGGCTAAGAGGAAGAGATGGGTGTCGCCGCCGCCACGGAGGAGGAAGACGGAGAGAGGAGAGAAAGCGAGTGAGCGGACTTCGCCATCGCCGATTGATTTTGATGATGAACTCATTTCAACTTACGATCCGAAATGATAAAAGGAAAGGAAAGGAAGGAAGTTTATCGACGAAAGGTAATTAGGGATAATTTAGTCCATTTGAAATTATTTGTCCTTATTGCAACTAAAATTTTGTTCTGGATTAAGACTTAATTAAGGGAGAAAAAAAGGACTATAAACTAATTTTTCCTTTTTTTTTTAAGGGTATATATGCCTCTTAAAAAATGAAATATTTTAATTTCCACGAAAAAAATTGAAATATTCTTTTACTTATTGACCATCTTTACTGAAATTATACTACTAAGTTAATGAATCAAGGTAATGTGGCTGTATAAAACCACCTCAACTGACTAGAGCTCAGGTCTTAAGACCTGAATGTCTCAGCTTTAAATCCTTCTGGAAGCAATAATTTGAAAGTCCTCCACCAACGTATTAATGAATAATTTAATTGAAAACCATATGTTGGTTTAGGAAAACAACACAATGATAAAAAAAAATTGGTGTAGCGACAACTTTACATTTGAGTTGAAATGTACTACATCCATCCCATAATGTAAATTCTTTTAGTTTTTCACACAAATTAAGAAAGTGGTTAAGTGTCATTAATTTTGATTGTAAAAATCTATAATACTTTTGACCTCATTCATGTAATAGTTGTAAATTAGGTGAATGTATAACAAAACTAGAGGTAAAAAAAAAGAAAAATTTAATAAATACTTCATTGGTATTGTAAATGAACTTATATTATGGATAAATTTAAAAAGCTAAACTTACATTTTAGAATGAAGGTATTAATTACATATCATGCATGTATTGATTTATAAAGTTGGTGTAGTGACATCTTTACCTTTGAGTTGAATGTGTTGATTTATCTTAGAAAAAAAAAAAGCATGCGGACAATTTTTGCAAACCGAACCAATGATATGTTAAAAGCTCTATGACTGTGTCACGTCATACTGGTTTTAAACCTTTACTCTATAAATCTTTTCTTCACAATCATAAACATTTTCGCATTGTCACGTCATCATGTTATAAACATTTACATAAACCTTTTACAACTTTATAACATGAACCCACTTAATAAATATTTTATTATTTCATAAAATGGATTTAATTTTTTTCAAAACTAAATAACATTATTACACATAATAAATTAAACAAAATTATATTCTTTTAGTTAATATATGTTCACACTTTTTGATTTTAATTTATTTAATATATGTTCACATACGAGAGAAGAAAGGACAAAAGCCTTTGCTACTTTCCAATCTATAAGTCGACTGACAACCAAAAAAAGAAAAAATCCAGCTCAACATATACAAACCGGTTTATACAGATAGAGTCATTTGATAAACCTTTGCCTAATCACCTCTACTCCAACAATATAAACATTTTCTTAAAGCTTTAAAAAAAAAAAAAACCTTTTCATTCTAACCATCGGAGATACTCTTAATATAACACTTCATTTACATTCTAGACGAAATTCCAAGGGTTACTTCTTTTTTTATTATTATTTTAGGAGAACCTCAAACTGTGAAATTTTAAAATACAACCGTTGTATGAAGATTTTACCAAGTGGCATACATTACAACCATTCATTTCTAACCTCTCACACACGATAAAAGTGTATTATGTGAGAGAGAGTAAAAATAAGAACAACCTGTATTATTATTCATATAACCTTACTACAACCGTTGCACCATAAAATCTCTCCCTCAAACTTCTTATCTTATCACTTATTAAATGAAATAAATAGAACATTGATCTCTTATCAATCACCGATGGGAATAAATGAAATACATACTCTACATATCAAAGCATACTACATCATTAGTGGAGGGTTCATCGTTAAAACATACTCACTCCGTTCTAGTTTAACTATCGTAGTTGCAATATATATATATATTTGTTTTATTTACATTTTCAAAACATTATTTTTATTGCTTTTATAAATCTACTACTCCCTCCGTTTTTCTTTATTTGTCACATTTCAGTTTTTACCATTTTTTTATTTATCATCGTTATTTCATTTAAATCATCATTTATTATTTTTCTTCTTTATTAATAAAATATTTACATCTCCAATAAAAAACACAATTCCAATACTAAAAGCTCATTTACCAACAAAACATTTACATCTCCAATAAAAAATACATTTTCAATACACATATTAATTACTTTCTTTAATTTGTGTGATTAACCTCTCTGCGATATATATATAAAAAAGCAGAGGAGTTTTTTTATGTATGTCATGAGAGAGAAGATTCGCATGCATTAAGAAAGTAATTAATGTGTCTCAAATATAGTGTTGGAAATGTATTTTTTTTAATTGGAGATGTAAATAGTTTGTTGGTAAATATGTTTTTAGTATAGAAAATGTATTTTTTTATTGGAGATGTAAATATTTTATTGGTAAATGAGGAAAAAGTAATAAATGATGCTTTGTAAATGTATCAATGACAGATAAATAAAAAAGAATAAATTGTGAAATGTGACAGATTAAAAAAAAACGGAGGGAGTATTGTATTTAGAGGTGAGGGAAGGGGTGAGAGAGTGAAATTAAACAATCATGCATTAATTATATTAAACGACGTTATTGTCATTTTGATGCTAAAGTCAAAATATTAACTCATTTTTTAATTTTTGATAACTGCGATAGTTAAATATAAACGAAAGGAATATATATTTTCTTAATTTCTGAATGACCAATGTAAATTTTACTCTGCTGATCATCTTGATGTTGCAACATTTGTAAGAACCCGGTGTTTAAATGTTAATTAGCAATTATTTTAGATCCAATTATTCTATTCAAGTTAAAAAAATCATAAGGCCCAAACAAATACATATATTCGATTAAAAAATCTAACGTACTTTGTAGTCTCTGAAGGATGAGAACCAACTATGTAGCATCTACATCGAGAATTCAAGTATTATTTATATGATATTTTACATCTCTTTGTATATATAGTATACACTTTAAAAACAACTGTCACACCGTAATTTTTCACAGGATCATATCTTAAACAAAAATTTAGTTTAAGATCTCTGATTACACATGGACGACTATAATATTACACTCGTTAAAATGTGATTGTCTTTTGACCTAACAGATGTTAGCAAACTATTAAAAGTCAAAAAAAAAGTTGATTAACTTCATTGGTGTTGAGAATTTTCTTTTCTACATTAAAGAGAAGCATGACAAAGGGCTTTGAGATGGGAAGCGGATCCCCGACGGTACAATTTGTTGTGCACTTTTTCAGTCCAAAATTTGGACGGAAACACCATTTGGACGGATCTGTCCAAATTTGATTCACTCTCTTCCCGTCCAAATTTTGGACGGATCCGTCCAAATTTGGAAGGAAATTATGCACAGCAAATTATACCGCTGTATTTGTACCGTCGGGGATCGGGGTTGATTCTATTGGAGAAATATATAATCGTTTTTATCACAACGCACACGTCACAATCCTCTTAAAGCTTTCTTGTATGTGGAAGTATAATAGAAAGCTATCTACTTTATTAAGTTCTAGAAAACGGGACCAGGGACAATTGGACAATTGTACGGTTAAGATTTACGCCAATTATTTCATCCATTCTTTTGGATGGATATATATGTCCTAAAACGGAAAATATATATTCCGTCCCATTTTATTATACGTTTAATTTTTGGTTTGTCTCAGATAATTGTCCATTTTGTATATTTATTGTCTAATTTCTTTAAATACCTTTTTTTTCTTTGTAATATTTATAATAAAAAATATGTAGCATTAAATACTTTAACAACTAGTTAAAGGATATAAATATAAAAATATTGAATCATTTAATGAGGTTCAAAGTATTAACTACATTTTTTAATCTGTGTGAAAAGTCAAACGAAAAAAATAAAATGAGACGGAAGGAGTAACTTTTTATATTAATGACATAAAAAATATAACTTTTTATACAAAAATATTTGTGACAAAAGTTATTCCGGTCACGGTTAATACTCCCTCCGTCCCGTATTATAAGTCCTTTTGAATTTTTCACACAGATTAAGAAAAATCATAAATGAGTTACTTTTTATTCAATATTTCAAGGTAAAATATTGTATTGTTTTTTGGGAGTGGCTTATAAAATTGCATTGTTTAATGTAAAAGTGAAAAAAATGCATTAATCTTATATTGAAATGTGAGAAAGACTTATATTTTGAGACACCACAAAAAAGTTAAAAAAACTTATATTACGGAACGGAGGAGTATCATTTTGGAATACGGGTGGTGGGCCTAAAGGACAATATAAGATGGTAAATGATGAAATAGGACAGAAAACAAAGACACTGGTTGAGAAGGACAAAAAAAGAAGAGATGCACAAAAATACAGCTTAATGATAATTAAAGATATTTTTATTTTGTTTTCAAGCAAAATAGGGGATAAATTAAAACTCGAATTTAATTGTTTTTTATCTTGTGGATTATTTACTTACTGTATGGATTGGGAGTACAAAGCGAGGGGATTCTACTACAATGTTTTTGCATTGTAACTACATTGTTTTGAATTGTTACCACATTAATTTGAACCAATGCTACTACATTGTTTTGAATTGTTACCACAATTTTTCATTTGCTCCTACAATTTGTTGCATAGTCACTACATTGTTTGCATTATTACTACATTGTCACTACATTTTTGAATTTGTTGCACACACTCAAAAGCGTTACTACATTTTCCTTGGAAATGTTCTAATTTTTTTAATGGTCATTTCATTTTTACAGATGTCAGTACGTTTTTCGTGAAATTGCACATGGTTTTCACTGTGATACTACATTATGCGTAACTACATTCTTTGTATGAAGTGTGAATAGTGGTGTTACTACATGATGAAAATGGCATGAGTTGCAACAAGTGTTACTACATGATGTTCATGTTACAAAGCACAGTTGCCCTTATAAAAATTATCATTGATCCTTCAGAACATGAATGGCGCCGGAGAGAACATCGGCATCGTCATATGTTGTGCATTTCTTTGCAATAAAAAATTGTAGGGAGCGGTTATATGTTGCCCTATAACCTACTTGGGAAGGGGAACCCGAATAGGGGATTTGTGTACCTTAAGATCGTGCACATTCATTAAAAAATGCCGAAACGTTACTACATGTCCCTTGGAAAAAAATGCCGAAACGTTACCAAACTAAACCCTAATTGGGAAGGAACCCAATATGGTATTTGAGGACCTTAAGATCGCGCATACGTGTGTGAAAAAAATGGGAGAAAATCACGAACTAATGAGTAAAAGGAAGAACAAATTATGACAAGAATAACACGTACATATGGTAATGAGTAAAAGGAAGAACAAAGAAAGAAATGTCGAACAAAAATAGGAATCACAAATTATGACAAGAATATTAGCTATCGTCAAGAGCATTTGAGAATTTGGACAAGAAATAGTGCATCCACAAAGTGCCAGTACCAATATGATGGCCAAAAGTAGGAAAATATCCTCTACACTATTCTTACTTTCAAGTTCCAATAACCACATAAGGTGTTTATGCAATGAGACCGAAACATATCATCACATAAGCGACACAATTCCCATACCATATTTCGCAGGGTTCTTCCCCTTAAATTTTTTCTTATTTACAGACAGATGTCTCATCATTATCTCAATCATTCCTTCTCTAAAACACAGCAAAAAAAAGCATGAATCAATCATTTTGCTCATTGAAGAGCTTCTTTAACAGATTTCACTCATTTTCGCAACTACAAACTCTTAAATGCCATCAATACTAAGAAAACCATAATTTACTTATCAAGCCACAGTTAAAGCAAGAACGGCCGAGAGAGAGAGAAATGCGTAAACTAAGAAGTCGGTTCACCTCGTGCGCGGTCATCAACTTCTAAAGCTATGTCGGCAAATAGCTCCTGCAGCAAGTTTCGTCGCTGCGTTGCCGAAGCAAAAGCCTATTTCACAAAAAAAAAAACAATTGACAGCAATCAATTCCAGTACAAAAAAACAACAAGAACTACAACTACAACAACTAGCAATTCAATGTACGTACAATCCGAACTACACGAAAAAAAAAAAAAAATTCAAACACATACACGTTGAAGTTTCTTCTCGATTTCTTGAGTGAGAGCTGCGAGATATGCTGAACTCCGGGAAGATAACCTCTTCGCCATCTTCCGATCTTAACCAAACCTTCTAAAATAGAAAAAAAAAAGGAAATCAAATCACAGAGGATGAAGAAAAGCCCTAATCTCAAATACAGAGCATTTTCCATAACTTCGCCGGGAAAAAAAATTCCGTACCGGATAAGGCAATGGGAAGAATTTACTCAATATTGGCAACAGAAGAACATGATTTCACGTCATCTGGTGATTCTCTGCAATCAAAGAACGGGAAATCATCACAGGCGTCGCAGAAGAATTCTTCGTCGTTGTCCTTTTCATTTCCCAATTTCGTTTCTTCCATATAACCTGCACAGATTTGTGTTAACGCCTTCTTCTTTTTTCTTTTTTCTTTCTTTTTTTTTTTTTGGAAATGAGGGTTAGAATCTATAAGGAGAGGATTATTGAATTGAAATAGAAAATGGCAAGACCTTATTACACAATATTGGATAAAGTGGCCCTAAATAATGGAGGATGGAGGATTTGCGAGAGAAGAGGATGGAGAAATTTAGGTTTTTATATTTTGGAATAATGGAGGAATGTTTAGTTATAATTATAAAGGGTATTTTTGGATATACATTATTTTTCGTCCTTCACAACCATTGCATTATTTTTTTGTCCTTTTTACATAAATAAGATGTAAACTTGTCCTCTATAACCTTTTCCTATTTGGAACAACGTCGCCAATTCTAAATTGCATGCATACGCGGTAAAAATGATCAAAATCGATAAATACGGTAATTATTCTACAGAACGATTATACATTCATATTTATACGTAATTTAGTTAAATGCAGTGGCAGACACTAATATATATGTAATATGCATATAGTTTGTTCCCCTTAATTTTTTATTTATCTTTAAAAAAATTATTGCTTCTTTATCGGAGATTTTGCGTCCGCTACTGATTAAACGCATTGCTCTCGGTGAAGATTCAATCCACTTTGGCTACTTTATGATGCGCATGTGACACGAGATATATATATATATATATATATATATATATATATATATATATACACATATATATATATATATATATATTTATTTATTTATTTATTTATTTTTGAGGAAAACACGATATATTACTTGAATCACAAACTAAACCAATCTAATTTTTTACTTTTGATCATAATCGACAAAATATCCCATAACATATATTACGATATTAACTATGGTGGATCTTTATCTATCAACGGCAACGGCGGACCCAATATATGGATAAAGTGCCATTGTTCTCATCGTCAGAACAAAAAAAAATTTAAAAGCCATTGATCGGATGCAATAGAATCTAAAAAATCTATGTAGTCAGTTTAATCAATAAAATATTATTAATTCAGTTCATCCGACATACTCGATATAATCCATTACCCACCTTTAGATTAAAATCATGCCTCCGTCCTTGATCAACGGGTCTTATACATAATAAATAGTGTAAAATGTTTTTGTTTTTATTTTATTATGGACGAGGCAAATTACCTTAGATATTATCGTATAGATATTTATAGCTGATGAGGCTAGTCAAAGTATGGTAATTGAAAATTTGACCCATTCACTAATCTCTTGACGTACGCAATCTAGTTTACACCAACTGATGGATCCTGGATTCGATCATGTGGTAATAAGGTACACAAATGGAAGTTGTATTATTTTTTATAATATAATTTACATTATATGGATATATATAAAAAAACTTACATATATCATATATGTATAAATAAGTAAAGTTTTATTCATCAACCAAATCTAACAAACAGGCATCCAGAACACCGGAGGGTGGAGACACACCTCAGTTTACTAAGTCATATGCAAACAGACATGCTTGGACTAAAAAATGCGCCGGTTGATTACCAGACCTCCTAACAAAGAAAAAAGAACACGTAATGAAAACTCTAACAATTGTTCGACAATCAGCAACGATGCATCCTAAGGATGATAGGTCAACCTCAAACGACTGAAGACAATGCACTAACGAAAGAGTATCCGTTTCGATCTCAACCCGCTGGAGCCCCACCGAGGAGGCCATGATGAGTGCATGAAAAATCGCAGAAAGCTCTAGAGACTTAACATCCAAAGAACTCAATATACGTTGTGAGACTGCACGCACAATCGCTCCATCATGATTACGGATCAGAACACCGATGGCTGAGGCATCTGACACATAAGCAACGTACGTATTGATTTTCCAAGTGCCAAGCTGGGGCCGCATGGCCACCCCGGATCCTCCATCGTTTGGGAGCCCGGCGCATGCATGCATGAACTAAACGCATATGCTTCCTCCATGCTTCCTCCATCGCATAACTGATGAGATCGCCAATATTTGGTGAAACACCCTCATATAGACAAGCACAACGAGCCTTCCAAACATATATACCAAAGGAAAGTGAGGATAACAGACAGCTCATCTGCATCACAGCCATCACTGAGAGCATACGAAAACCTAGCTAAGTCCGTACAATAACGCATCGCATCACTGAATTTCTAACTACCCAATCTGGACCATACCGCCACAGGTATGACACACGAGAAAAGAGAGTGCGAAAGATCATCCACACCCCCCCTCCCCTCCCAAAAAAATCATCCACATGACTGCCACATAGACCACATCTCCTATCCCCAACGCCGCGAGCACCTAAAAATTACCCCACCGACAAACAATCGTGGAGCCCTTGCCACAAGAAGTGCTTAACCGTTGGTCTGATAGATAAATTCCACAGTCGGCGTCCTACACGGTCAGGTGAAGAGGAAGATGAAGCCCGACCAACCAGCAATTCCGGGTGAAATTATTGAGTAGCCAAACGATACCCAACACGTACTGAATAGTTTCCCCTCCTGCCAAAATGCCAGATAATATTGTCCATGTGATTCCTAAAAGGCAGCGGAATGCTGAGGATAGCCTGTGCCTAAATCGGATAAAAGGAATTCAGGACCAAATCCAGGTGTGCGTCAGGGAGTGTATTGTTGCATCCAAGGGGAGAGCAGACAAACACATGGAACGTGGAAGGCACAGGTACATCAGAATAAATGCTAATCAATGAGCCATTCCCTACACACCACCGCAAGCCATAAGACACAAAAACGAAAATATTCAGATATCAAAGAAGACAAATGGTATCTAAATTTGTTTAACAAAAAAAAAACTACATTAATATTATATTAACAAATTCGGACTCTAGTAAAGACATGTGCCCCACCCTGTTGTATTTGGATCTGCTGGTGTTTACACCTTTAGCTTGTTAGGTCAAACTACGATCGATATTACCATACTGTTAGAATATGATATAATATTCTATATGGCCTTAGTGTTACTAATATAAACATTAAGGTATTTGGATACAACATTATAAATGAATCTTGTGATGGTTCGATTCGGAGTAAAGACGTTGTATTCCGGAGTGTGAATTCCCTCCGACCTCACTCATATGATAATATAAAGATAATAATCTATATTGATACATAAAGGTTCGTACCCCTTCAATGCTCGTACCCCTTTGTATGGCACGGTTCGGTTCGTACCTCTTGGTTCGTGACCGCCCGGTTTGTGTCTCTTCATCAAGAGAGACACCTTTGGATGTCTATAAATATAAGACAAGGGACATCACATAAAAGGTTGCTTACAAGTAGTTATTCACTACAATATTGAAAGGGTATATTGAAAGGTTATAAATAGAAGATTATGAAACGGTGATTCTTGTGCCATTGAAAGAATCAATAAAGGAATTGAAAGAGTTGAGGAAGGATAATCAATCAACATCAAAAATCAATCTAAAAACATTCAATATGGATCACCATGAAGATAAAGGTATGCATTTATACATTAAAGGTATAATAGTTGGATTGAAGGCCGAATCTATGATCTTGGATTAAACTTCATGAATATTGAAGTTTGATGAAAGGATTAAAGTAATCTATCAATTGGTATCGAGCCAGGTTTAGATTTGACCAATCCCTTATGAAAAGTATGTAATTTTGATAGTATGAAGTTCATCAAAATTATATGAATTTTATAAATAAAAAAAAATTTCATGTTTGGAATTTGAATGAATTGAAAATTATCATTATGCATTCGTGTTGGGATTTATGAAGAAATTTGCCTGTAAGATGCAATAAAAGTGTTTATATGCACCATAAAGAAATGGTAAAATTTCTGGAAATTTTCATGTTGATATGCCAAAAATTTCGCCCAGAATTCCATAAAATTGTATTGTGTTATGTGTTTTATTGTATATAACATGTTAGTCACCAAAGTGGCCTTGTTATATGACACGAAACACTTACATTTACATGTAAAGTTTATGATTGATCATGATTAAAGTAAGGATGTTATAAGTAAAGTTTGATTGATCAATCATTTATTAACTATGTTTTGGGAGATCATCCAAAGATGGATCATTAAGCATAGTTGATAAAATGAAAAGGATTAATCATTTATGCTTACTTGGTTAGATGGTGTGGACATCCAAAGATGACACATTTGTTTTTCTAGGTACTTAAGTGATTGATTGTTAAAGTGATTTATAACATCGATGAAAGATGCATACATTTAAGTGTTGCCCAAAGGTCGCTTGGATGTGTGTCTTAAAGTTTATAAATATATATGTACGAATTGTTTTTCAAAGCACTAATAGGTAAGCATGTTGAAATTGTTTTGCGACTACTTCCAATTTTTATGCATCGGCTAATTACATTTGTAAAGTTCAATGGGCTGAATTATGAAGAATGGTGCGAACAAATCCGGTTTACACTGGGTGTTATGGCTTTAGACCTTGCTATTCTCACAGATGATGAACCAATCTAACAATTTGAAAGCTCCAAACCGAAAAGGCCCGTTATGAGGTGCAGGGCGTTCAAAGCAGATTAAGTCTAAACCTAATGAGAATGGCAAGCGGCCGAAAGCATCAAACCATCAATGCCTAAAACAAAAAAGCCAAGGAATTCATTGATAAGGTCAAAAAGTGTTCGCAATCCGAGTTGGCTGACAAATCGATTGTGGGAAGCCTAATGAACCAGCTAACCACTAAAAAGTTCGATTGGTCTCAGTCTATTTATGATCATGTCACTCATATGTCAAACCTTGCAGCGAAATTAAAAACCTTGGGAATGGAAGTGAATGAAACGTTTTTGGTTCAATTTATCATTAACTCTCTGCCTGTTGAATTTGGTCAGTTCCAAGTGAACTATAACACCATAAAGGATAAATGGAACTTCCGTGAATTGAAAGCCATGCTTATACAGGAGGAAGGGAGATTAAAGAAGATAAGAGACCATTACATTCACTTTGTAGGTTTTGATGGAGTGAAGCGGCGATAAAGTTAGACCGGGTAAATGAGAAAAAGCATAAAGGCAAGGATCTCTTGAAAGGACATGATGGTAAAATCGAGGAAGGTGTTGAGGTGCCACTTTTGTAGGAAAGAGGGCATTTCAAGAAGGATTGTCCGAAGAGAAAAGCTTGGTTGAAAAGAAAGGTACATATTTTGCTTATGTTTGTTTTGAGGCAAATCTTATTGAAGTACCTAGTAATACTTGGTGGTTAGATTACGGTGCTACTACTCACGTATCTCACATTAAGCAGGGATTGATTCAATGCAAATTTTAAAAGGAAATGATGAGTTCTTATGGATGGGAAGCAGGATGAATGCACGTATCGAGGGTATCGGCGCGTATAGATTGGTCTTAGACAACTTTGGTTGTCATATAGACTGTATGGTTGTCTTTATGTACCCGATTGTGCTCGGAATCTTGTTTCATTAAGCAAACTTGACATTTTAAATTTACGTATTAAATTTGAACATAATGTATTTACTTTGTACCGAAATAATTATTATTATGGTAGTGGTACTTTGGTAGATTCATTGTATCGGTTCAATTTGGATAAAAAATTTACGAATCCTTATTTAATATTGAGAGTAGGGGTGTTAAACGTAGTGCACCGAATGATAATTCGGCTTCTTTGTGGCATAAACGACTAGGTCATATTTCCAAGGAAAGAATGGTAAAATTAGTAAAAGATGAAATTTTACCTAATTTGGATTTTAATGATTTTGGGGTATGTATAGATTGCATTAAGGGTAAGCAAACTAAACATACATTAAAGAAACCCGCCACAAGAAGCACTCAGCTATTAGAGTTAATTCACACCGATATTTGTGGTCCTTTTGATACTCCTTCTTGGAGTGGTGAGTCTTATTTTATCACTTTTATCGATGACTTCTCACGTTATGGTTACACATATCTATTGCATGAAAAGACTCATTCGGTTAATACCCTTGAGGTGTTTTAAATGAGGTGGAAAGGCAACTAGATAGAAAAGTTAAAGTGGTGAGATCGGATCGGGGTGGTGAATTTTATGGACGATTTCTGAGAAAGGGGCAAAGTAAGGGTCCTTTTGCTAAATTACTTGAAAGTAGAGGCATTTGTGCCTGATATACAATGCTGGCACTCCTCAATGACGGTGTTCTTTGAGAGGCGAATCGTACATTAATGAGCATGGTTAGGAGTATGTTAAGTAATTGTTCTTTACCACTTTCATTATGGATCTATGCATTAAAGACCGCAACTTATGTTTCTAAATCGGGTTCTAGTAAGGCGAGTTCTAAGACACCTTTATGTTGTGGGTGGGAAGGAAACCTAGTTTAAGACATCTTAAGATTTAGGGTTGTCAAGTGAAGTAAGGTTGTACAATCTAATGAAAAGAAACTAGATCCAAGGGCGGTCGGTGGATTTTTCATTGGCTATCGAGAAAAGTCAAAGGGTATGTATTTTCTTGTCCTAATCATAGTACGCGGTGTGTAGAGACCGGACAAGCTAGATTCATTGAAGATGGTCGATTAGTGGGAGTAATGATTCACGGAATGTAGATATCCGTGAAATTCAAGAAGATGTATCTTCTTACGAAGTTGCACTAACGTAGTTGTACCAATTGTGTCGGTAAGGTTAAAAGACACAATCGGACAATGTAATGATGTGCAAACCCTAAATGATGCCCATGTAACTAATGAACAAGTCACAGTTCAGGGGGAGAATAGTGAACAACCACACCAATCTTTGAGGCGATCAGTAAGAGAAAAACGATCCGCCATTCCGGATGATTATGTGGTTTATTCCGTTGAAAATGAATGTGACTTGAGCATTAATGAAGATCCGATCTCATTCCGGAAAGCTATGGAAAGTGACAATTCTGAAAAATGGTTCGATGCCATGAAAGAAGAGTTTAAGTCATGGGTGACAATAATGTATGGGATTTAGTTATGTTGCTGAGGTTCCAAGACCGTAGGGTCGAAATGGGTTTTAAGACCAAAGCGGGACTCGAAGGGTAACATAGAAAGGTATAAAGCCCGACTTCGTTGCCAAAGGCTTTACTCAGAAAGAGGGTATCGATTACAAGGAAACTTTCTCTCCAGTATCTAAGAAAGATTCCTTAAGAATTGTATTAGCTTTGGTGGCTCATTATGATTTAGAGCTTCACCAAATGGATGTTAAAACCGCCTTTCTGAATGGTGATTTAGAGGAGGAAGTATATATGGCCCAACCTGAAGGTTTTAAGACCCCAGGTAATGAGGACTTGGTGTGTAAGCTGAGGAAGTCAATATACGGACTAAAACAAGCTTCCAGACAGTGGTACTTAAAGTTTAATGATATTATCACGTCGTATGGTTTTGTAGAAGTCATCGTTGATCGATGCATCTACATAAAGGTCAGTGGGAGTAAGTTTATTATATTGGTCGTATATGTTGATGATATATTGTTAGCTGCTAATAATTTGGCTATGTTACATGATGTAAAGAAATATCTCTCAAAGAACTTTGAAATGAAAGATATGGGGGAGGCATCCTATGTGATCGGTATTGAAATCATTCGTGATAGATCACAAGGAATTTTAGCATTGTCTCAGAAATCATATATTAATAAAGTTTTAGAGAGATATGGAATGGCGAACAGCTCTGCCGGTATAGTTCGATCTGAAAGGAGAAATTAAATAAAAAGCAAGTCCCCAGGAACCGAATTGGACCGTAATGAAATGGAGAGAATTCCATATGCATCAGTGGTCGGGAGTCTGAACTATGTTCAGACATGTACTCGTCCAGACATCAGCTTTGCTGTTGGTGTGTTGGGGCGATATCAAAGTAATCCCGGAATGGAACACTGGAAAGCTGCGAAGAAAGTTCTCAGGTACTTACAGGGCACCAAGGAGAACGTGCTTACATATAGGAGATCCGACCATCTTGAGGTGATTGGATATTGATTGATTTATGCGGATGCGTTGATAGCTTCAAATCAGCGTTTGGATATATATTCTTATTAGCTGAAGGAGCTATATCATGGAAATGTGGAAAGCAATCTATTATTGCTACATCCACAATGGAGGCTGAGTTTGTGGCATGCTTTGAGGCCACTATTCAAGCATTATGGTTGCGGAACTTCATCTCAGGGCTTGGAATTGTTGATGAGATAGCTGGCGGCCGAGAATTTATTGTGATAATTCGCGCAGATCTTTCTCTCGAAAAATGATAAGTATGGTAAGGTGCTAAGCACATGGAGATTAAATACTTATCGATTAAAGAAGAAATCTGAAGCAACAGTGTCGTTTGAGCATATCGGGACGGATATGATGGTAGCCGATCCGTTGACTAAAGGATTACCACTGGCGTTCATTGGCCATGTAGAGCGTATGGGGTTGTAAAGAAAGCCTTGTTATTTAATGATTGATTTGCTCATTATAGTTTGACATTTGGATATCATTTACAGTATTGTTTCTGTTGTAAAATACATGTCATCTATTAAAGTTATGTATACATTAAAGTTTTGATTACATGTTATTAAAGTGAGAACCAATGTTTTATTCTCAAAATTAAAGGCAACTTGAATAGGATTGGTTGTGATGCATGGAAGGGACCACGTCAAGATAAATGACGTGCAACCGCCATGATTCGATCGGTTTTACTCGAGTAAAGTTTATGGGTTCATATTAAAGTCCATATTATAGATTTGTGAACAGTTAAGTTAACACCAAGGCCAAGTGGGAGAATGTTAGAATATGATATAATATTCTATATGGCCTTAGTGTTACTAATATAAACATTAAGGTATTTGGATACAACATTATAGGCGTCTTTGTGATGGTTCGATTCGAGAGTAAAGACGTTGTATTCCGGGAGTGTGAATTCCCTCCGACCTCACTCATATGATAATATAAAGATAATAATCTATATTGATACATAAAGGTTCGTACCCCTTCAATGCTCGTACCCCTTTGTATGGCACCGGTTCGGTTCGTACCTCTTGGTTCGTGACCCTTCCGGTTTGTGTCTCTTCATCATCGAAGAGACACCTTTTTGAATGTCTATAAATATAAGACAAGGGACATCACATAAAAGGTTGCTTACAAGTAGTTATTCACTACAATATTGAAAGGGTATATTGAAAGGTTATAAATAGAAGATTATGAAACGGTGATTCTTGTGCCATTGAAAGAATCAATAAAGGAATTGAAAGAGTTGAGGAAGGATAATCAATCAACATCAAAAATCAATCTAAAAACATTCAATATGGATCACCATGAAGATAAAGGTATGCATTTATACATTAAAGGTATAATAGTTGGATTGAACTGAATCTATGATCTTGGATTAAACTTCATGAATATTGAAGTTTGATGAAAGGATTAAAGTAATCTATCACATACAAGTCTATTACACCACACCATAGCCTATATATTTATTGAGACGATATTATCAATATATGAGACATTTCTAACTCATGCTTGTATGTATGAGAGACTTAAACCGGTGATATCTTGGTCATGAGGCTTGAAGACAACAGCTACTGTACGCTCATCAACATAAAGCCACTTATAAATCATTTAATTGAGAAGAAAAATAAGGAAATAAAAATAATTTGGACTCGAAATTTCAATAAGTTTGTTAAATGGTTATAGTCTAACCACCAGAGTCTTCACTCTCTCAGTCTCACGGGATGAGTAGATATAATAGTTCGAATTATATCAAACAACCGAAAAAAATCATCGTTTTACGGGATTTAAACCCTCACAATTTTAGTAGGTCCATCTCTGGTTTCAATAAGTTTGTTAAAGAAACAATGGAAAAAGCATATTCTCTTTCCACATTATCCAAAGGAGAAATAAAGAATAAAAAGCATTTTATTTTATTTTAATTAATTTAATTATAATACAACAATAAGGTATGGCATATGCAATCTTTATACGAGGTATGGCAAAGTCAAACAAAACAACCTACTCCCAATCTAATCTTTAGATGATGTCACCCACTACCCGACAAAACAAAAAACCCAATAAAATGGCATACTACTCAGTTTCAACATTTCAAAATCTTTAACATCTCTTCTTTCTTCAAATACCACCCCCTCAACCCCCTTTTCCAATACAGAAATTAAAAAAGAAAATGGCAGGAAATAAAAGTTCAGAATTACCCCCTGGGTTTAGATTTCACCCTACAGATGAAGAACTAATCATGTATTATCTTAGAAATCAAGCAACTTCAAGGGCATGCCCTGCTGCTATTATCCCAGAAGTTGACATTTATAAATTTGATCCTTGGGAATTACCTGGTTTGTTTTCTACATTAATTTACTACCAACCTACCTACCTTTTGTTTATGTTTTATATACGTTTATACATCATTTATCAATTATCATAGTGTATATATGACTGGTGGATAAATATAGTCATGCTCATTAATCAATAATTTATAACTGTTTAACAATGGAATATATATCAGGTGTCACACCAAACCTTTTTAAAGTTGTCATATCGGGGATTTAATATTGTTTCACCTATCATATTATAATTTTCATCATCTCTCTCTCACCTTATAGTCTAGGTTTTGAGAATAACTATTGTGTCCCGTACTCGTATATGTGTCGGGTATGTGTATATTTTCAACATGATATCATAGTTACTCATTTGGAGAAATTACACTTTCATTTCCTCATCTTTTCAGTTTTTCTCTGAATTTGTCTCTATGTTTCATTGTTACGACAAACACCCTTATGTGTTTTTTGTTACCATAAAAACAATCTTCATGTTTCATTGTTACAATAATCATTCCTATGCATATTTCAATATCACGAGAAACACTCCAATATACTCCCTCCGTCCAATTTTATTTATCCGTGTTTCCTTTTTGGTTTGTCCCAAAATAAATGTCGACTTTATGCATTAATTGTTAAATTTCCTCAAATACCCAATGCGGAGTCTTTAACGATGTTCATTTTCAAAAGATATAGTATAGTATATAACATGATTGTGATTATATTGAAACTAAGTATATATGCAATGGATATATATATATAATGCAGAGAAAACAGAAATGAAGGAAAAAGAATGGTATTTCTTCACACCAAGAGATAGGAAATACCCAAATGGGGTACGTCCAAATAGAGCAGCTGTTTCAGGTTATTGGAAAGCAACAGGGACAGATAAGTCAATATACAGTGGATCTAAGTACGTTGGAATAAAGAAAGCACTTGTCTTTTACAAAGGGAGGCCCCCTAAGGGCGCTAAAACTGATTGGATAATGCATGAATATCGATTAAGTGATTCAAGGTCACAACCTACTATTAGTCAAAATGGTTCCATGAGGGTATGTATGTCTTTTTATTTTATTTTTAGAAATATTATTTTTTTGTTTAAAATATGTTTAATAAGAAAGTTGTCAAAATATTTTATTTTTTTGTGTATTTCAGTTGGATGATTGGGTACTATGTAGAATCTACAAGAAGAAAAACCATGGAAAAGCTTTAGACATCAAAATTGAAGAAAACCAAAGAGGTGAAAATATGGGGTGCAATTTAGTCATTAATGAACAACAACAACAACAACAAGAAGAAGCATTCAAAATTGCAAGGCAATGCTCTTTATCTCATTTATGGGAATTGGAATATATGGAATCAATGTCTCATATTTTTCCTGAATATTCTTACAACAACACAAACTTTGAACAACAAAATATGGTTGGAAATATTAATTATGGAAATGGAAATAATAGTGTAATTCCACGTCAGCATGGGGAGATGCCAAATCAGACTAGTAGCTTATTGAACCAGCAGCAGCCAGTTTACATGAACCATGATTTTGATTTTCAGTAATTAATGATTGTTGTGTTTAAATATTTGTATCATCATTTATATCACCATTTTTAAATCGGAAATGTTAGCCCTGACACAACAAGATCATATTTACATCATTGATCATGGTCAGGGACGGCTCCAGAATTTTCAGCATGCGGGTCAGAAATTTGTCGAATTGTTTGTCTTTTGCACTTGGACTTAATGTATGTATGTAAAAAAACTATCAATTGTAACATATTTATTTTGTAGCAAGTCGGTTGCCTCGCCTATTCCATAAGGTGAAGCCGCTCCGAGCTATGATTAATGATATAAAATTATAAGTATCGTTTATTGGGATTTTTGTTGTTGTTGTTGTTGTTGTTGTCAACAGCACTATTTTAAAATAATTAGATTGGTAGATCGATAGATAGTTCCAGTAAAATGGGATAATTGAATAATCAATGAATCCCTAGGGCTCCGTTTGGTTTGGATCGATTTGGATCCATTTGGATCAAGAAAGAAAGAATTATAAAATATAGTGAAGTAATGATGATAAAGTTGAAAAGTTGTATTGAAATTTGTGTAGTTAAAGTAATGATTGTTGATTTGAAATATTATATTGAAAAAGTAATGGTTAAATAGTATAATGAGTGTATAAAGTGATGGATTAATATTATTTTATTTGTTGATGTTGATTGATTGATGAAAGAATTTATAATAAAATAATAGAATTAATAAAATAATAATAAATAAGTTAGTGGGGTGAATAAAATATTGGTTTGGGATCCAAATGGATCAACCTAGTCCCAAACCAAACAAGGGCGGTCAATATCCAAGAAATAAATATCTTACAAGTCTGTCCAAATATATTCCAGGATATGACTAATTGTTGAGGAAAAAAAAAAAAACATGAGAACAAAGAGCATTATAGTCACAAAATCCTTCCCAATAGGGCACATCAGCACATGCATTGCAATGAATACCTTGACAAAGTATGTATTGTTGTCCCTAACACTATACGCAAACAGTGTGCACTCCACATAATAGAAACCATATATTCAATCTATGACACTGTACGCAAACTCTGTCCACCTTCAATAATAGACAATCTTAAACTACTCGTTAAAACTGTCCAAAATGTTTGAATTAAACAACCATTTTATTAGAACCATCAATATTGGATACAAAAAATGTTACCGAAAACGATGGTACATAAGTGTAATTAGTTTTACTTTGTAGTCAGAAAATATATTGTAATAAAGTCCCGTAATTAGCAGTGTAGTTGAGGGACAAAATTGTAATTAGCCTTGTAATGTTACCCTAGGTATATAAGGGGCAATATTCAGGGCAAGAGAAGTTTAGACATATGATGTATTTTCACATCCAAAAATGAATTACGGTTCTTCCCCAAAATTCTAGGGTTCAATCCTATAGTTTTTTTCTTCTAATTCGATTTGTGTTATCTGTTTGATCCTCTAAAGATTTCTGAAATGGTATCGGAGCAAGATTGAAGCTTTGGCTGTGCACTTTTAGTCTTTGTCTTCATCTCCTTCTTCTCAATTCGAATATCATCAGTGTCTTCGATTGTTGTCCAATGGCGTTGAATCGACAGGATGAAATCACGCCGGCACATCCATTATACATGCACCCCAACAAGAATCCATCAATCATTCTCGTTCAGCCACTACTCACTGAGAAGAACTACTACGGATGGAGCAGAGCCGTCCGGAGAGCTTTGATTTCGAAAAACAAACTAGGGTTCATAGATGGAACCCTAATTTGTCCGATAGACACTGATAGGCACTATGACGCTTGGAATCAGTGCAACAATATGGTATCGTCATGGATTCTTAACTCAGTCTCGCCAACAATTGCACAGAGCCTTCTAGGAGCAAATACAGCCAGGGACGTATGGGTTGAGTTGCAGGAGAGGCTTTCAACAGGCGATTTTTTTAGGCTTTCAAGAGGAGTTATATGCAACTAAGCAAGGTACTTCGTCAGTCACAGAATATTTCACTAGACTGAAGATCCTTTGGGAAGAGTTATTCATGCTAAGGCCAATTCCTCATGGGGTAACACAGGCATTCAAGGACTACATAGAGGCAGATTATGTCATAGATTTTTTGAGAGGTCTGAATGACAATTTTGAGGCCTTAAAATCCAAGGTTTTGCTCATGAATCCTCTTCCAAAGATAAACGAGGTATACAACTTAGCCATCAAGTTGGAGAGGCAACTTTCTCATGGACCGGAGAGGAACTTACAAATAGGCAATTCAACTGTTCTGCAAAATGCCTCAGTGGATTCTCATAGGAACTTTGTCAAGCAAATGCCTCCAAGACGTTCCATGATCACAAGTCAACAACAAAATACCTCTAGTTTTGGTGGGAAGAAGAATATGCAGTGCACATATTGCAACAAAACTGGACACACTGAGGATATGTGTTACAGAAAACACGGCTTTCCCCTAGGCTTTCAAGGAAAAAGACAAGTGCATATGGCACAAGCGAAGGCGCGATCGGCCCATGCTTTCATACGGTTCGGGGTCAAGTGAAACTAACCATCATGGTCATCTTTCACACCAGAGCAGTACACAGAGATGTTGAGGTTGTTTCAGCAAATGCAAAGACCCCCTAATCCACCACAACAAGCTACAGCAGCAACTGCTATTCTGAATTCAAATTTCAATCAACCAGACTTGGGTAAGGGTACACAATCCTCTTTCAGTTATTGGATTTTGGATTCGGGAGCCACTAATCATGTGGCAAGTAGTTTATCCCTCTTCTCCTCACATGCCACTGTTCACAATAAACATATCACACTACCAAATGACATCTCTGTTCCAGTGACACACATTGGTGTAGTGAGAGTTAATGAGTTTCTTACCTTACACTCTGTCCTCTATGCACCAGATTTCCGTTTTAATTTGTTGTCACTTAGTACACTTACAAGGTCTGGTGAATATATTGTGTCTTTTCATGGTGTTTTTTGTGACATTCAGGAGGTGAGGCATATGAGGAGGATTGGTATAGCTAGAGAATCCTTAGGCCTCTACTATCTTGAAGGGTCTCACTCACTCAAGCTTCCTCTGACTCCATCTTTACTGACCTTGCACTACTCGGCTCTCAACAGCTCTTTCTTCAACTGCCGCAAATGACAAGTTGTGGCACTACAGGATGGGACATTTGTCCACACCCAGACTGCAACTTGTGCATAACGTAGCACCCTTTGTCATTTTACCTTCAAATAAAGATTGTGATGTTTGTTATAAAGCAAAACTTAAAAGACAACCTTTTCATATGAAATTGTCTAAGTCGACTCTAGTTTTGAACTAGTTCATTTGGACATTTGGGGGCCTTATAGGCATCCCACTTTGTACAATCAGCGTTTTTTTCTCACCGTAGTTGACGATTACAGTAGATACTGTTGGGTCTTTTTGTTGCAACACAAATCAGAGGTCAGACAACTTGTTGTGCAATTTTATGAATATGCCCTTACGCAATTTCACAAACGAATTAAAGTTTTTCGCACTGACAACGGTCAGGAATTTGATATGTCGGATTTTTATAATTCAAAAGGTATTATTCACTAGACTTCGTGTACACACACACCACAACAAAACGGGTTGGTGGAACGAAAACACCAGCACATTTTGGCCGTGGCACGTAGTCTCAGATTTCAAGCACATCTCCCTATTTCCATCGGGTTTTGCATTGATCATGCGGTATATCTTATTAACATCACTCCTACACCACTTCTTTCTAATTTCACACCTCATGAAAAGCTTTTTGGAACAGCTCCATCCTATGAACACTTAAAAATCTTTGGCTGCCTTGCCTATGCTGCCAATGTCAATCCCCAAAAATCCAAGTTTTGTCCTAGAGGTCTCAGAGTGTTGTTTCTTGGGTATTCGTCCACCACCAAGAGGTAGTCTCTTGCTCAACCTCAAGACACAGTCAATTTTTGTCTCAAGGGATGTTATATATGTAGAATCTTCTTTCCCTTTTTCTAAAGATGCTACACAGCAGCCTGCACTTACCACAAATCCCATTCCAGCACCTACTTTCCCAATTCTACCCGTTGATGTACCAGGTGGTACTTCTACTACTCTTGAAAATCCACATGACACGAGTACTTCTATTACCCCAGCTGACACTTCATGTGATCTAGGACGGAGACCTACCAGGGAGCATAAAACACCTTCTTGGTTTCGTGACTATCATTGCAATCTCTTCAAGCGATCCTCCACATCACAAGATTTCACGATCGCACATCCCTTACATGAATTTCTTTCTTATGACATGTTAACACCCCAATATAAGGCTTTTGCTTTGAACATAGTGGTCAATCCGGAACCACGTACTTTCACTGAAGCTTCCAAATATCCTGAATGGCAGCAGGCCATGAAGGCTAAAATACAGGCTTTGGAGGCCAATCATACTTGGCAGCTTGTTGATTTACCTCCTAACAAAATACCCATAGGCTGTAAGTGGGTTTTCAAAGTAAAACACAATCCAGATGGGTCTATCGAAAGGTACAAGGCAGGTTAGTTGCGAAGGGGTATACACAACAATTGGGGGTCGATTACCTAGAAACTTTCAGTCCCGTGGCCAAGATGACGACTGTTAGGACAGTGTTGGCTGTGGCTGTTGCAAAGGGATGGATGTTAGAACAGTTAGACATCAACAACGCGTTTTTACATGGGGACCTCCATGAGGAGGTATATATGTTACCACCACCCGGATTCTCTTCAATTTCCTCTAAAGTTTGTAAACTCCGAAGTCATTTATGCAGGCTTAAGCAAAGTTTAGCCGCCAATGGAGCATAAAATTGATGCAGATCTTGTTAGCACAGGGGTACTCACAATCCGTCAATGACTATAGCCTGTTTGTCAAGGTAACCTCTACCTCATTTACTGCCCTTCTTATATATGTTGACGATATCGTTGTTGCGAGTAATAGTCCGGCTGAAGTTGCATCGATTAAACAACACCTTGACCATACTTTTCACATAAAAGATCTTGGTCCCCTACATTTTTTTCTGGGAATTGAGGTAGCACGCTCTAAAACGGGTTTGGTGCTCAACCAACGAAAATATGTGTTGGAGCTTTTGGATGAAAGTGGAATGTTGGGATGTAAAGGGGTTGTCACCCCTATGGAGCCAAACTTGAAATTATCCCATGATGATTCTCCTCTTATTTCTGACATTAGTAGCTATCGAAGTCTTGTTGGAAAATTACTCTACTTGACTATTACTCGCCCGGACATCTCTTTTGCCGTTCAACAGCTAAGCCAATTCCTTGACGCACCTACTGTAAATCACCAGCAAGCTGCTATTCGGCTTTTACGCTTCCTCAAAACCACACCGGGTCAGGGAATATTTTTTCCAGCACATAACGATTTGACATTAAAAGCTTATGCTGATTCGGATTGGGCGGTTTGTGTGAAACCCGGCGTTCGATTTATTGGATATTGTATTTTCTTGGGTCAGGCTTTGATATCTTGGCGTGCCAAGAAACAGTCTATGGTCTCTCGCAGTTCCTCCGAAGCCGAGTACCGTTCGATGGCCATGGCCACCTGTGAAACTCAGTGGTTGCTTTACCTGTTGGCTGATTTGGGAATTATGCACACCAAACTTGTCCCTCTGTTTTGTGACAATAATAGTGCCATTTATATTGCTGAAAATCTGGTTTTCCACGAGCGTACAAAACACATCGAGATCGATTGTCACATTGTGCGTGAGAAGTATATTAGGGGCATAATCAAACCATTGCCTATTCGAACTAAGCTTCAGCTCGCTGATCTGTTAACGAAGGCTCTTGATCGGTTCACTCTTTTCAGGCTGCTTCATGGACATGGAGTTAAAGACATTTACAGAGGCCCAGGTTTGCGGGGGGTTGTTACAGAAAACGATGGTACATAAGTGTAATTAGTTTTACTTTGTAGTCAGAAAATATAGTGTAATAAAGTCCCGTAATTAGCAGTGTAGTTGAGGGACAAAATTGTAATTAGCCTTGTAATGTTACCCTAGGTATATAAGGGGCAATATTCAGGGCAAGAGAAGTTTAGACATATGATGTATTTTCACATCCAAAAATGAATTACGGTTCTTCCCCAAAATTCTAGGGTTCAATCCTATAGTTTTTTTCTTCTAATTCGATTTGTGTTATCTGTTTGATCCTCTAAAGATTTCTGAAAAAAAAAGATAGACAAACAAACAAATACTCTGCTATTACCATCAAATGAAAATCAATAAAAAAAAAGATGCATCAAGCTGCTGGTCACTAAACCACAGATGGCCTAGAAACAAGTCAGTAGAGCCAAGAGAACTTGACTTTAATCAATCTTGAATGCAAGCTTGAAGCAGAGCCCTCTCAACTTTAATCAATCTTGAATGCAAGCTTGAAGCAGAGCCCTCAAAGCATTTCTTTTCATAACTTTCCCATAAATCCCTCTTCCTAACTTCATTGTCCTTTCCATTTCCACAACCCCACCACCAAGATTCCCACTTTTCTTCATTCCCTGCATCAAAAATTTCATTATTCTCTTATCACTTCCCACTGCCTCCACCAAACTCTCCACCACCGTCTCAATCGACGGAACCCTTCTTCCCCATCGCCTCATCGATTTCTCACACCCATATGTTTCTTCATATGCTGTCCAAAATGATGCCCTTAAGTACCCTTTTCCTTTACCCCTTACCATCCATCTCTTCATTCCTTCTTCCAATATATACACCACTCCTCCCATGTCTACACCTTTATCAAGAACCATTTCAAGCTCTTTGATTTCTTGTGTGTTACAACTACCCTCTGTTTCAAACTTACACCTCTTGCAATTACAGTTAAAGCCCCAATCTTTCGCTTGTTCGATACGGTTGCTATTCAAAGGCTGCAGTATATCGAAATAGGAAAATGTAAGCTCTTCACCTGCCTTGATGTCTCTGGAAGAATGAATTATAACATAATCACCAATGTGCAATCGTCGTACATTAGGATCACATGAATGGTTGACGAAAGATGCTAATAACCACAAGCCAACGCCGTAATAATCGCTGTTTTTTCCTAGAACTTGTGCTGAAATTGAATTTTCAACTAGTGAATTCACATCCAAGATGCTCAATATTTTCTGCACATCAATTTTGTCATTTATGATGAAATTACCTTCCTCTGTTTCAGGACTGAACATATCTATCTCAGGAATCTCCATTTGACTCTCATTTTCACCTGTGGATAACATAGAAATCAAATTATAAGTTCTACTACACTTTTTTGCTGATTCTACGACTTTATCAATGAAATTCTTCCACATAGCTAATTGCCCATTTTTGTCCAAATCTTTTTGGGGCAAAATGCCCCTCTCTATGGCAATGGCTTGTGTAACCAGCAAAACTGTTCCACAGTTACAACTCTTTGTTGCAAATAAGCCACGCCCACTAATCTCAGATTTCTTGATCTCTACTGGACCGATGTACTCAGCAAGATCCGGAATTTTTTCTCGAAACCCGCCAAGAATCCAATCAGATAGATCAAAAGCTCCAGTCTTAGACAAAGATGCAAGCTTTTTGGATCTCTCAATGCAATTATGTAAAAGTTCAGAATTTAAACTAGCCTCAGGATCAAGATTTGCCTTTCTAAATTGATCCAATGCCTCACCATACCTATTCAAATTCAGAAAAATCTTGCCTTTACATAATAGAGTCTTGAAATGGGTAACATCAACTTTGAGTGCTTCATCACAATCGCTCAATGCAGCTGCGTAATCCCGCAATCGAGCCCGCGCTTCTGCTCTATTTGAGAAGGCTAAACAAAGGTGCTTCTGAAGCTTAGAAAGGTTTTCTTGATTTTTATGGGAATTGGAAATGTAATTCTTGCAGTGAGAAATGAAGAGGGAATAAGCTTCTATGGATTCTTGCCATTCTTTTCTGAGAAGAAGCTCTGAGGCTTTTAATCTCATTTCTTGTAATTTCTCTTCTCCAACTTCCACATACGGTGATTGCCCTGCTGCTGCTTCTCCCATGTTGATGTTTTGTTGGTTGATCTTGTGTTTAACTTGAGAATATAAGATTTGAATTCAGGGAAATGTAACGGTCGTTTAAATATTCTTGGATATTTTTTTTTTTTTTTTTTTTGGTTGGATATTATCTTTATTTACTTCAGGTTCGGCTAATGTAGTTTTTTTTTATTTTTTTATTTTTCAAATAAATATTATCGTCGTCGCTTTTACTTGTAATTGACATTTTTTATCCAGAATTAACCATTAACCAGTCGATATTAGTTTAATTTTTATTATTATCAGATATTAGTTTAACTTTTTAAAATTTATTACCAAATTTAAGCGGGTTGGCGTTTAGGGTTGTTGAGGCACTGCGATGGTTACCAGTACTTATTTAAAACAAGTGTGGCGTTTAGGGATTAGATCACGATTTTCTTTTTTCGATTAAGATAATTAGTTTAACTTTTTAAAATTTATTACCAACTTTCTGATTAGATTCCATGTTCTCATTAGTAGTAACGGTAACAGCTATTCTCATGTTAGTATGGGTCCCACGTAAGTGATTTATATCGTTTTTTTATATATTACCCCGGATGATTCAAAAAATATATATTACCTCCGATACAAAATATAATTCATCTTAGAAGTATTCACTCAGACTAAAAAAATGATAGATTATCAAAAATTTGAAGGTTAAATATTTAAAATACTCATTGTATATCATTACTGCAATATTTGTTACGTATGAAAAGTGGTTTGATTAATTACACAATAATTTGATACAATATTTATCTACACCATTGATTATTGCACGACTTAGATCAATCAATATAGGTCCTACAATAATCAATGTTTTAAATCAATGTTGTGTCAAATGATTGTGTAATTTAGAAATACACAAAGTAATCGTTATTAAACAAAGATTATGATACAACAATGACATTTCAAAATCTTCCTGCAACTAACTAAGTAAAACCCATAATTTGTGCCAAAAAGAAGATGATGTACCGGTGGGAAACTCTTTTATCTATGTTTTCAAGACAACCCAAATCGTCGTTTGTGCACTCATAGGACTAAATCTTTTTTATAAGTACTATTTTTTTTTATTTTTTTTATGTAACTACATCTATATTATTATATATATATATATATATATATATATATATATATATATATAAAGAAAGGGCCAGAACGACATCAAAACTCTAAAATGGGTCTCAAATGACATCTTTTATTTTGAGTGATTAAAAAAGACAAAATGGTATTAGATCGACCGAACTACTCATGGTTATTTTATTTTTAAAATTCCCCATAAATGCAATTTGCTTTAACAGCTTGGACGAGTAGTTACTATTTCCAATAAATACGCTGCTACCTAGTTATCGTCACTTCATTTATTGAAAATCTTGAAAAGGCAAGATATAGGAAATTAATATATGTGAAAATTAACTTATAAATTTAAGGACAGAGGTAAAAATAGTATTATCTCACGGGATAAAACGGTGAACACCTCACATAAGGATGGAGGTAGTAATTAAATAGTACTACCTATAGAGGTAAAATGGTGAACACATAACTCTCCAGACTCCACCCTCACCCTCTTAGGGCATCTTCAACGGTTGCCGGCAAAAGTTACACCAAATCATTAATTTGGTGTGAGTTTTACATCAAATTTTTTTCCATCAGCTCCAATGGTTTAAAATATAAAAAAGGAATATTCTGTGATCCTTCCCAAAAGAAAAAGAAAAAAAAACAAAAAAACCTTCAACAGTAATTGCCGGCTCCTCTAATTCACCAGCAAATTTGATGTAGCTTCCCCCCCCCCCCCTCCCCCACCAATTTGATGTATGATTTGCCTGTCCTTTGGAGCCAATTCTTCCAGCAACTTGCTAATTTGATGTTAAATTTTGCCATGGTTGAAGATGCTCTTATAAATTTACTCTCCAACCCCCATCCTCCCTCTTATCACCGTCCTTCTCTTTCATTTACTAAAAATTCATCTCCAGCTTCTTGAGGTAACAAAAATTTCATAAGGTGGCTTGTAGTAATAATGTATCATGTTTAAAAGAAGATCAAAATTATTGACGCGGATTGTTGTTTTTTCGCAATAGATCTGGGTTGTAAGGCTGTGAATATGTTGTTTTGAGCCGGTTTGGTTCTTTTATGTGCAACATATCTGGATTTTTAGACTTTGGAGGTGTTGTTTTGAGCTCGTTAGGTTCTTTTTTTTCTTGGTAATAATCATTTTTCTACTCTTTCTTTTCTATATGTCGAAAATTGTAGGAGAAAAAGATGATTTGATTTTCATTCTCTTCAGTTTTTTGGCTTGAAAATGAAGAGTGTACTGATATGCTACCATAATTTTTTTAGGTAAAATGTTATAAAAGACATGTTTTAATCTAAAATAATTTAGAAGAATGACGTGTGTGAAGAATATATATACAAAACGACGAATACATAGCGTATAGTGATGATCATTCTCAACCATTTAAGTTTAAAGCTCATTCCTATGATGATTGAATGCAAATTTTTTTTTTTGTCTTTTTTTTCATGACTATTATCAATACCGTACTACCGTATCTTTGATACCAACATAATTAGACCAAATATCATTTTTTTTTCCTTAAAGCCCCCGGTATTCGGAACCCATTGGTCCGACTAATCCGGAGTTACGGCCAGTCGTCTTTCTGATCACTTTACCTGCAGTAGTAAAGCGCTGCAAGAAATTTCTTTCAACACGTGGTGGCGCCGAGAGGAGAATTAAACCGATGACCTCCCTAGGCATTCTCAAGTCACTTACGACTTGCGCCAAACTACTTGGTTTTCCAAATATCATGTTTTATATGTCTATACATTTCTACTTTTTTAAAATTGTGTGGTTAAAAAGGGTATAAATGTTTTGGTATAAATATCATGTTTTATATGTCTATAGATTTCATTTTTATTTACCTAGATTTTCAAATTCATGTATTTAATTATGGTGCAGGTTTTGATATATATCTGTTGCAACGTGGCATGTCTCCGTCAAATGCTAGCATAAACATGCCCTCGGCATATGCTAGCAATTAAGTCATGAGTAGTAGATTCCGGAAATACATGGTTGAAACTACAGAAAAGACAATGGGGGGTTTTCATTCTACAGATAAAGAACATGAGAAAATCGATGTAGTCCGAAATATAGGTTAGTTGCTATTACTACTAAATAAAATCCCACTGCTGGCGTGTGTATATATATCACTCCCAATTTCTAAGACTCCAATCATCGTCACTAGTCGGTAGTCTTGCTCCTTAATCATTGTCACTAGTCGGTAATTGTGATATTTCATAATTGCATGTCTATTTATACCTATTGCTGTGTATTTAAAATTAGAACAACAATCTTATTCTTGAGGTAGAAACTGTCAATTTTTTTTTTTTTTTTTTTGAAAAGAGATACTATTATTAATCAAATGGGTCCAAAATGACCGAAGGATTACAACGGGGAAACTAACAAGTAAATTAGAGAGAACTTTAAATAGGCTCTAAAGCCCAAGCTAGTCGTAGGTTCCTCGAACGTATAACTGCTCTAGAAAGGAAAACATGTGCAGGAGGGCGAATACAATCCGGAGAGTGCTTCAATTTGTTGCGCCAGAACCATATCCCATAGGCTATCTCGCGATAGAGATAAGACCAATGTTTACCCAAGGCGTGATTTCTTGGGAGCTGCTGAATATTGTCGTGGACCCAATCTTGAGTTTCTGAAACAGAGAAGAAAGTCTCCCAGAGGTTAGTTGCTATTACTAAATAAAATCCCACTGCTGGCGTGTGTATATATATCACTCCCAATTTCTAAGACTCCAATCATCGTCACTAGTCGGTAGTCTTGCTCCTTAATCATTGTCACTAGTCGGTAATTGTGATATTTCATAATTGCATGTCTATTTATACCTATTGCTGTGTATTTAAAATTAGAACAACAATCTTATTCTTGAGGTAGAAACTGTCAATTTTTTTTTTTTTGAAGCCTAATAGTAATAAATGTGTATGTTTTGGTATTATCGTATCTTGAAATATTTGCCGTAATTAATAGGTTGGTAGAATGTGAAATGTTTATTTATTTGAATCTAGAGGTGCAGTACTCAGTACATCTCCTAGCGGTTAGAACAGTTGCATCAGTGTCTCTGAATAGAGTCTCTACTTTACAGACTCCAACATCATTTACAGAATCTCTATACATAGTCACCTGTATCAGAATCTCTACCGTACTACAATAATAAAGTAACTGTAAACCAAAATAATTATGACATATTTACAAAAACAAATACACATATAAATAATTTATTGTCTATTATTATAGTGATAAATATTACCTTGTATGGATATTCAAAATATGTATAGAAGATCTTATTAATGAAATATTTGTAGAAAGCATTTTTTGTGACTGAATATATATATATATATATATATATATATATATATATATATATATATATATATATATATATATATCAAGCTCAAACTACAGTAAAACCTCTATAAATTAGTATAGTTGGGACCGGAAGATTTTATTAATTTAGAGAGGTATTAATTTATCAATAAATTAATAATTATTAATTTATAGAGAGTTTTTGATATCAAACAAAATTAAATTTTAATTATATAAATTTAAATAGAATGAACTGTACTAATTTATGTATTATACTTAATTCAATGTATATTAGTTACAAATTCAATGTACTGTACATACAAGATTCAGTGTACATACATTAATTTAATTCATTGTATTTTAACAACAAAAATATTCAGTGTATAATAGTGATAGCATGTAAATAATGAAGATTAGAGATGAGCTTCAAGCAGATTTAAACTTTAAGAAAAAATAGACAACAATAGAATCATATTTTACAAAATTGTAACATATATATTTTTGTGATTATGGAGAATTATTAATTTATGATATTATTGGGATTTGTATATCTATACAAGTGATTTTTAAAAATTATTATCTTATTATCTTATTTAAATTGGTCATTTTTGAACTCACCAAGTTTTAATAGGAGAAAAATATTATTTTAGAGAAGTTATTAATTTAAAGAGTATTAATTTATAGAGGTTTTACTGTACACTGTTTTGTTCTATTTTTAAGATTTTTTTTTCTTTTTTCAAACGGGTTTCTCAGGAAAAAATCCAACAAAAAGATAGGCTTTCTTCCCCAACTCCTGCCGTCTTAGACACATGAAATACTTGTGTGGAGGAAATTTGAGGAGAAATGATCAGAATCATACACTTTAAATATAGAGTGTAACTTTGTTTTATAAAGAAAAAGAGTGCAAAACGGTGTAGTTTGATCTTGGACATCAAAATTTGACAAGTGATCCTGACCCATTCTGATGTTAGTATGGGTCCCACGTATGTGATTTGATATTTTATATATACTTGGGAAATTTGAAGCAAAGCTTTGGCTTATGGAAAAGAAAAAAAACAACCAGAATTTATCATACACAAGTGTAGCCAATAAGAAGTTGACAAATACACGCTGTCTGCAAATAATTTTTAACAAGTAATCATAAGTTTAGTGATCGATAACCAACTAACCGTAGAATTCATATATAATAATACTATACACAAACTAATCGATGATTAAACAAAGATTATGATTCACCAAAAGACATTTCAAAATCTTCCAGCAACCAAGTAAAACTCATAATTTGAAACTAGCAACATACACAGTAACATGTATCTGAATAAGTTAAATTCTTCATTTCAAAAGAGGGGTCAAGAATATTGACAATGAGAATAAGCAAGAACTTATGGATGGAAAAAAAATTTCTATCAAACTCAACCACACCTAGTCGATCCAATATTTCATGATACAACCGTTGCACCGAAAAGTTGTAAAAACATATTTCTACTCTCTTTCACCGTATACAATGAGGGCATTAATGTGTAGATATAATAAACGTGTCACTGGGTTACAACCTACTTACAACCATCGTATGATAAAACTTTTAACTTACTTAAGACGGTCAATATTGATCAATAACTTAAAATCATTATGATACCTAAACCACTGTTCTTCTAACCAAAAATCTTAGAAGTTGTGGATGTAGTTCTTCAAATCATTTCCTCAAAACATACACTCCATCTTTAGTTTCCAACTTTTCTTCAGCAACAAGCCCAGATAGGAAGCTCTGTAGTTGTTGCAGTGATTTGTCGTATCGAGGATCAGCAGTGCAGAACATCTGCATATGTCAGAAGCGTTTTTTTTTTTTTTTTTTTTACAACACAGAAAACGATATGTGTAACAGGGATTGAAAGTAAAACTTTCAAGACAGATCAGTTTTTCTTTTTCCATTCGAGCAATAACTTAAAATCATTACTCAAAAACCGGAACTAAGGTTTACTTACCTTAAGAGTATTATGAATCCGGTCCAATGCCATGCTGCCGAAATTGGTAAGCATCCCCATAATAAACTTCTGATATCAATAAAACACAACTGGTTATAATCTGAAGCAAGCAAACCCCATTGAAAACTATATAGGCATGATTCTGAAAATGTGCTACCTCATAAACCGTCATTTCTTTGCGCAGCTGGTCCTCTACAGAAGCCACAGCTCTATCTCCATCTTCATCACAGGCGATTAGCTCCTCACAGCTTCCACTGTTAGCACCAGCTTTACCATTGTCGGCCATGGTTTCCACCAGGGTATATGTATGGTCATTATCATCATCGGCACCAGCAGACTCAGATATAACTCCCTAGGTTGATCAGTCATATGGAAATCGTGTACATTTAGAAACCAAGTGTGGAACTAGAACCAGCAATCTATTGACAAATAAACCTTAAAATATTGGGGAAGAAAGAAGTTGTAACGGACCTTGCTTATCCAAAAACTTATTCTCCTATGCAATACATCTACCGGTACACCAACAGTTGCAGCTAGATCTGTGGATGTCCAACTGGAAGGAGAAAAAAGAGATTCTGCTAAGCACGTGATTCAATACTACACACGCACACACGAAGCAAAACAAAGAAAAAATCCAGGGTAACCTCGTGTGTTCTTGAAATTGCATAATAAGTGAAGCCTGTAGAGGAGTAACCGTAAACGGAAGCACTCTGTCTTCAAATTCCAACTCCAACTAAAACAGAATGATAATGATAAAGAAATCAATCTCAATTTCAAACACATATTTTAGATGCTAAAAACTTATTTCTATGACAACAATACAGTGTCTGTAAATGTACGTGTAAATACAAAAGAGTGAAAGCGTGTAACAGCCAACCTTTACAGTGCCTAGATTTTTCTTCCAGAGTAATTTGCGAGGGGTTTTAATTTCATTGAACTTTTTAGAATAGTCTCCTAATAGCTGCTCCATAGACGATGGTAAGGTTATAGCTTCATCCTGTAAAATCCTCAAATATCATCACTTGCAGAAAAGGGTCAAAAAGTCACACAAAACAAATTAAAGACGAAATATGCATGCAAAAATTAAGCCAGGATATTGAGATCAATATCACAGTATTTGATGTTATCTTCTTCGCTAGAAGCTGTTTTAAGTAGCAGAAACTACTGCAATAGTCTTGATTCACAAACCTGGATAGGTGGCCAGAAATTTGAAGATATAATGGTAGCATTAAGAATGTCCAGAGATTTCTCGAGCTTCTCTTGTTCAGAAACTGTGTAGCAGAAGCAACAAATGACAAATGGAACCATTCAGGATTACAAGAATAATCGCAGTTGAGCATCTTCAAGACTGCTAGATAAAATATAACAACAAATCTAATAACTAAAGACCTGGCTGAGATTGCTGCTTCACTATTGCTTTTATATTTGCATTTGTCCTTTTGGACTCTATCAGATCATTGAGCATAATCTCGCACTTCTGCATGCTACTCTCTCCGAAATGAATCTGCAAATGGCATTGGCAACGTTATTGACCCCCCTCCCCAACCCCCAAAAATAGGGTTAGAGAGAGAAGATACTGAATACAAAAGTGGAAAGAAAAGAATAATAGATATCCCAACTACCATGAGAACTACCGATTAAATACCTTTAGGAGTTCCAAAGTCCGGATTTCTGAATCGATGTCATAATCGGATTTGTTCAGAAGCTTTTCTGCTAACATTACGCGATATTCACTTACCAGCTGATCCTTGGAACCAATTATGCCAACAATCATTCCAAGAATATCAACCTTCCTATGGTTCCTGCTTCCCTTCAACAGGTCAGCCTCTACTGGATCAGGCTCCCAACTAATTAGGTTCACAACAACATTAATCAGTCAAACGAGTTCAAAATTCATGTGTTCAATATCAACATTTTTTTTGGCTTCAACTTTATGCATGGAAATACAGGCATACCCCTGAGCATTGATCCAAGCCTGCTTGTCATCTAAGTTAATATCGTCATCCGCACTCGTGTTCTCTTGGTTATCTTTATCTCTATTTAATTCTTCAAGAAGACTATCCCCTGTGCTTCCTGATCCACTGTCAGTTCCACCGTTTCCATCGGTAAGCATGGTGACAATGCACTTGATCGTATCTTTTCTGCCTCTAAGGTATTCCCTTATTGGTTCACTGACTGCTTCAAGAAATACACCTGCTGGATCAATTGTTCGAAGGGCCTTGATTGTTGATACATATTGATGCAATATATCATTGGTGGAGGCACCAGCTGTCAATAACCGATGTCTCAGAGAAGAGATAAAGGAATCAACTAGCTTTGCATGTTGTCCAGTATATTCCAAACAACTTTTAAGGTCTTCGATAGCAGGAACACTGACTCAGAAGACAATATATATTATGTCAGCACATCTAAAATGATAAAAATGTGGAAACGATATTGACAAAGACAACCTTAAGTCAATACGTGTAATATGCCATGAATGTAAAAATTGTAGGTAAAAGTAGTAAAATAATTGTCATCTCCCTGGCTAAATGATGCCCTTCCCCTGGTCTTCCCCCCCCTCCACCCCCACTCCCCCAACCAGAAAACAATAAAAATAACACTTTTGGCTTTGAACAATTTGAAGAACAATCATCAATCATTACCAATGCAAAGAACAGGGGGTCTACCTTCCATTTGGCGATATAAAAATGCAGTGCACCCGAGGGAATCAGTGTTCAACAATGGAACAGTAAGCAGTAAAGAAACAAATATTCTCAGAAAGTATTTAAATCAAACATATGTTTGGTTGTTGTTATTAAACGAAAGCAAACTGCAAGAGAACTGGACATAAGCACCAAAGCATTTAGTTTGAGAACCTAGAGACTGGGCCTGAAAAAGCTATTCTCCTTCCAGGCCTGCCTTGATAAAGTTAAGCTGGTTTTGAATAGGCATCAGCATCAAATTCAAAATCATGTGATTGAGACCCGTAACCTGCCAAGATCCTTGTACCATGCTAGGGCAAAAAACTTACCTATCTGGATAATCCACAATAATCTCAAACAGCTTCGCTATTCTTAGATCTTGCAAGGTCTCGTAAGCAAAATACTCTAATCGCAACTGCCATCTGACGAGTTCCTCAGAAGGCACTTCAGTTTTGAAATAGAACGAAGAAGGACGAGACGCTAACGGCGATTTTATCCTGGAAGAAGGATTAGCAGAATTATTCGAATCGCCAAGGAAAGCAAGAAGAGCACGCAAGAATTGGAGGGGAACAGCCTGCATATAATGCCATTGTGTATTAGACAGGTCACTTAACATTATTCATGAAACCCTACCTTGCTTAAATTGCGGAAAATCAAAATAGTGCAATCAATTCTTTCGGAAGCAAGTAGGAGCCAAAAAATATTGTTAATCACACTCAAGTGTGTATATCGACTAGCTTGAAAGCAGAGATTTATATGATGGACAAACCTTTGATCCCATATGTAAAATAGAGCAACTCAATATGACACAACATAGTAGAAGCAAGTTCGCTTTTGCATGTAGGCAAAATGAAATTATGTACTGCAACTTCAATTTGCTTTACACGTATATCTAGGGCAACTCAATCTTTTTTTATGAGCCACATGACTCAGTTATGCTGACAAACAATTCTGTGAAACCCATATGTTTATTAGTTAATATTCAGAAATCCTCTTACCATGTAGGGAAAGAAAGAAGAACAAAAACCCAACATATATATAAAGCAAAGGGTTATGAAAAGCATATAAAATAAGTGGAAAGCAATTCCGTGCAACTAAGCCTTAACGACCCAAAGGGAAAACAACAGATATAGTAATACCAACAAATGGGGATCTCTGTAGGTAATAAGAGTGAATTCTCATACCTTGCAAGAGAAAATCAAAAACATTATATATAAACATATATACATATAGAATATAAATACACACATACAGATATATGTATGTATATGTATACTATTGTATGTGTGAGAAAAGTTGGGTAGTTTAGGAGATGTGCAATTTAAACACGTGTAACAAGCGCCCTCCCATGCTTGCCAATGCTTGCCAACACATGGATAAGGATACACATGTAGCAGGAATAGTAATAGTTGTGTTGAAGGAAGAAGCAGCAATAGTAATGTTTTTTCGTATTTTAACACACAGGGTCAGTAAGGTTTCATCTCGTGACCTGATGCTTTGGTATCATGATGTATTACCATCTCACCTAAATGCTTATGCTGTTAAGGAAAAATGTTATATATACATGTATATCAAACAGTAATGCAGGTAAAGGTAACCTGTATCCATCCTTTAATTAAGTCCAAGACCGAATTATGGAAATCTTCACCAGCAAGATCTTGTACTTTAGCCTGTAAACAAAGTAGAACAAATCCGAGTTTGAAAAAAAATGGATCAAATAAGGGAAACCTAGGAGACCTCTAATCAAAACCCAGCACAAATCTGGGTAAAGTTGGAAAACCGTTCTTTAGTTTTGAGAAAAATCCTATTGTCAATGACTTAAAACCATAGGCCAGACAAAAAAAGTCCAAAAATACCACAAAATGGCAAGTTTGTAAGACATGAATAGCATGAAGGATAAAAAAAGACCTTCAAGAGCCAATATATGGCAGAAGCATAGGCATCCTCAGCCATAGATGTCAAACCAAGACTTCTGAGATCACGCACAACTATTCCAACACTTGTCACTAATTTGTCGGTCTCAGATATCCTTTGCTGTGTGGAGCCATCTATATCCATATTACTACAGCAGTAAGCAAGTTTACTTTTTTCGTCAACATCCATGGCATCTTCAGTTTCTAGTTCATTATCTCCGTCACAGTTTTCCTCCATCATTGTACTTAACTCCTTTAATTGCCCTTTGAAATACCATTGAAGTACCTCTGGAAGAATAAAATATACATGAAAGAGAAAACAGAGAGAATCCAAAACTTCTAGTAATTTAAAGTGCCAAAAAAAATAGAGAACATGGTATACTGAAATTGTTTATACTTAATGGAGAAGGAATGAGAAAAGAGACAAAAGAATCCTTACTGAGACATAAATTTAACATCGACTACATTTGAAGGAATAGCAGAGAACCTCTTTGACTAGTAAATGACCATGGTAAGAGTTGAATACAGAGACCGAAAAAATATATCAAAACTGTTAGTGAAATGAATTTTTTGAACATTACGTAGTCGTAGTCAATGGTTAACTGACAACTTGAATAACATGAAAGAGTCTCCTAACAAAAGAACTGTAGCACATTCTGAAGTTGTCAATTAAATGGGCACGTAACTTTGCTCTAGGACTCAAAGAAGAGAAGTGATTATGAATAAAAACAGCAACGTGGTGCTTTTGTTATAATTTATAAAAAAAAATCAACACAAGTGCTTAGTTAAGAAAACACTAACCAGGAAAGTGCCTAGGAAGGTTTGACATCAGAACTGATGAGATCATTAACTCGAATTTTAAAAAAAGAGGAACGTTCTGATCATCAGAGATCGTTTTCATGTCAGACTTTTTTCTGTCATGACATTGCAAGGCATGCATTAACATCTCCAAACACTTCTCCTTGTTCCTTTTCTCAGACAATATCTCTTCCAAAGCTTTGCATAATACTTGATGAATGCCATCATTCTCTATCTGCGTAAAGATATATGGAATCAAGAGGGTAATTAGAGAACAAATACAACACTTGAGATCAAATCCGAGCCAGCATAACATGGAAAATAACAGACCCACCATATGAGGCGAATCGGACGAAAAATATAAAAGCAAAACATCACCCCAAAATACAAAGTTAGAAGCATAACAGTGTCTTCATATACGACTTAGGAAGGCAAACTTGTGAAGATGAACACAAATGTGAGAACATTAGTAACAACACTGTGATGCATGAGCTGCTCATATGTCATTAGCTTGATAGCATGACCACCAACTCTAGCAATGACAGCTAAAAACATTCATTTAATATAGAAGTGAAATACTTAAATCCGTGATTCTTTTTACTCCCAGTTGGAACTCTTATCTCGACATCACTTTTCACACCTGAAGCTGTCAAAACTTCTGATTTTGACTTGCAAATTCTTATCTTTAATATAAGCCAGGGCATTGACCTGAGATAGGGGCAAATGCAAGTCTGATTCAGTCTAACTTAATGACCTAAGAAGGATATCTATGCAAGTCTAATTCAATCCGAATTATGGTAGATTTCAGCAGAGAAAACTAGTAGCAGAAAATGCTCTGTCTGTAGGTATAGGGTCATATTCCAAAGGCAAGCTCAAAATTCTGCATCTGTTTTTCAGCACTTAGTCAACTAACTAACAGATTGAATTTTCAGTGATATTAAACTCAAAAATTCAGTATCATCCACTAGTAGTGAGCACTTCAGAGCCAAATCAATCTAAAATCCAACTTATGCAACTACGTTACCATAAACCTTTGTCCAGAAGAATGTTGAGTCCTGATTAACAAACTTGCTATGATTATTCTTATACTGGGCAAGCAAACTAACAAATGATATGAAAAATGACAGAACAAGTAATTTTGCACTTAGAATAAACTTACTGCTTCAAAAACCCTTCTACCAGTCAAGTTCCAATGAACATATACTAGTGAGCACTTAAGTGCTTAATCAATACATATACCAACTTACGCAATTACGTTACCAAAACCTTTGTCCAAAAGTGTATTGAGCCCCAATTAAAAAACTTGCTAAAATTATCCTCATACTGGGCAAACAAATCAACAAAACAGACAGGAAATGAAAAGGCAAAAAAGTACGTAAATTTGCACTTTGATTAATCTTAATACTTCAAAATCCATTTACCAGTCAAGTTCCAATTAACACATGAATCACTCACAATTTAGAATAAGATTTCAAGACAAGAAGACAATGTCTACTCACGGGATCAGTATTCCAATCAAGAGCTGTGACACCGCTATAAGGTTCAAAATGCCTCCAAAACCTTGTAACCGCATTTCTCTCAAAATTTTGCTGCAAAAAAAAACACTACAATCAAAAAATCTCTCATTCGGGATGTCACCCAATAAAACATCCCTCTAAAAGAAGTATCCTCAAATTTTCCCAAGCAAACAGCTTTTAAATGAATTTCCCCTTTTAAATTCCGTCTTCAAACAACCAAAAGCAGAGAGATAAAATTACTAGCATACCTCAATTGAGCAAAGGAAATGCTGCTGGGCAAGAGATTGAAGACCGTGCTTGCAAAGTGTCTGAGCAACAGCATCAAACTGCGAGGGCAGAGAGATAGAATCGTCTTTGCCGTTTAGAATAGACTCGGAAACTAAGCAGAACTCGTCCCAGCACTGCGCCATTTCAAGTACCGAATCTTTATTCAGTGAATCAAGAACAGACATATTGCAGACCGCCATTTTAAGTAAAGAGAACTTGACGAATCCACTTCAGAAACGATTTTCAAGCTTTTCGATAAACCCGAAAAAACCTAACTCAGTAGAATCCTTTGAATGTAGAGCCGAGGAGGATGAGAGAAGGCCACACTAGCCACTAATGGAGTTTCCAACCTCTACTTCACCGCCTTCTAATCAAAATTCAAACGGTGTGAAATATTTTGCGGCAAATAGAAGTTATGAATATGTTTTTCGCATCGAATTATAAATTTTCTTCTTTTTGGATTTTTCTGCTGTATAAATATTTTTTCAAATATATCACTCTTTAATAAATTAGTTACTCTGGTATGTTTTTTTTTTTCTTCTCGCGAAATGAGGTAACGACGAAACGAGAACGGCGATCTGCGAGCTAAAAAGTGCCGCCAATAACCGCCGTGAGCCCGTCACATCCCACCTAGCACCGGTAATGATGAAGGGCGGAAATGAAAAGACCGACACAAACTCAAAGAAAATAATGCTAACATCGTTGTCAGCTATGGTAGCTGAAACATCGACATTTCCAATCGACCTCTTAAAAACTCGAATTCAGCTCCACGGTGAGTGGTCTCCGGCTTCACCAACTCCCTTACCCACCGCCGCCACTACAAACGCCTTCAAGTTTGCCGCAGGGATTATCCGCAACGAAGGTGTCCAGGGGCTGTATAAAGGATTGTCTCCCGCCATTATAAGACACCTCTTCTACACTCCTATTCGAATTGTCGGATATGAGTATCTACGGAACAGCTTTTTGTCGTCTGATCGTTCACTTTCTCTTCCTGAAAAAGCTGTTCTTGGAGGCGTTTCTGGTGTTATTGCTCAGGTACTTACAATTCTTCTTGTAAAATGATACTCTTATTCTTCGCTCTGGATGATTTCTCTAAGAAAAAAGAACTTTCATTTAAGCGAATTAGGAGAAAAGAACTGAGAGCAATACGGGATTTTAAGTGATTGAAACTCAGGAATCAAAGAAGAATTCGGAACAGAAAATTCATTTGCTTTCATTCTTTAGCTTTTTTCATTCTTTATATACATCAACACAATTTACTAATGCCTGCTCAGAATATGTATGCTAACTGCCCTGTCGTCTAACCACACGCTTCGCATTACAGTAAGTTACACCAAGAGGAAACGCATGACGGGCTGTTACTTAAGGTTCCCTGTTGCTGAGCTAGCATTGACTTCAGCTGAAGTTGTTCATGCTTGTATGTCATTGATCATGTGTTGATTTAAGTACTCGAACTGACTTGTAAGCTGTATCCACATTAGAATTGCATCTGGATAGATTTTAACTAGCTGCTTTGTAGCAGCAGCTGTTGTTAGGTGCAGCATGATAAAAGTCATCAGATTAGAAGAAAGATAAATTATGCTTGCATGATATCTTTTGGTGATGTATTGAAACGGAAGCAGTCTGACCTCATACTTGCAACTTGATGTAAATTTATTTCTGACTGCTAAGTTCAAAGTAAAATAAACAAAGGGGGTCAATGGATTAGGTGTTTGAGATATGTTGATCCCATTTATCGGCTTCAGATACATGCAAACATTGAGGCTGCTGAATGGCTCCATCCTCCAAAAGGGTGTGTTTAAAATCCATAGGGATCCATTTAGTGATCAGAGGAGCTCTGTATCATGATAAATTAGTGACGAAAATGTCATCTCAAAGCCCACTTTCAAGATTGGACTGTTTTTTTGTTTTGAAAATGTGGATGTTTTTCACTTGCTAGGTCGTGCCTAAAACTTCGAATTTATTACTGCATCTGGGAAATGAAGAGGATGAATCTAGTGGAGGAAGTATCGGAACTGCTTCCGTGACATCCTTTTTGAACTGGTGAAAATCGGTTAAAGAAAAAATAGAAAGACATGTTTCTTTGGAATGTGCAAGTATTTTATGGTCAGCTTGTAACAGTGGGAAACGAGCAAACACTTCCTGCACCGTTGGGCTGCTGACCTGGAAGGTCAGTGCGGTGTGTCATAGTTTGGTATTTAGTGGATTCTCAACGGGGTGATCCCAAGGGAAACTGCATAAAGAAGTTTTTATCGTGCTATTGAACCAAAGAAGGTTTCAAAGCCAATAATATGGAGGACCCTCCAGATTAGACAGCAATTGGCAAGCAAAATATTGTGTCTTTCTCTGTTAAACGCCTTGACGTTAGATGCTTATGATGCATTTGTAGAAATGGTGCTAGAATTAGACTCTTGGCATTAACACCAGCACTATAGGCTTGAAGGTTTTGATAGTGAATTTGTTATTTGCCAGTGGACGATATATCAGCAACTGACTAGAAATATTGAAGCATATAAAAGTGAGCCTTTTATGAGAGTGAATTCTGAATTTTTGACATAGATTACTCTCTAGTTACTGTTGTGATGATCCCATTTTTAGCCTAGCAGGTTATGTGCATGCAAGTTTGTGTTTCTTTTCATAACAAACCACATTCTAAATCTTCGGCCCAGAGCTTGTCCATCTACACATCCTGTAACTAAACCTGACAAAAGAGCTTACTTTCAAGTTTTGACATCCCTTTTTCCTGTATACTGTGATATAAAATTACATTGGTTTTTATTTAATTGACGTGCTGATTTAGCTATCTCATTTTCATGATTGCTCTCATTTTCAGACCGTGGCCAGCCCAGCTGATCTCATAAAGGTGAGGATGCAAGCAGACAGTCGTATGGCAATCCAAGGTTTAAATCCCCAGTACACTGGTCCACTCGATACATTACAGAAAGTTGTTCACAAAGAAGGCATTCGTGGACTTTGGAAAGGCGTCTTCCCAAATGTCCAAAGAGCATTTCTGGTAAATATGGGAGAACTAGCATGTTACGATCATGCAAAACGTTTCATCATCGAAAAGCAGATTGCAAATGATAAGACAAGAATGATGAATCAGGGAGCTTGTAATGAACGACAGGTCAAATATAAGACTTCGTTCGATTGTCTTGTTAAGACAGTTAGAAATGAAGGGTTAATGGGGTTGTGGAAAGGGTTCTTTCCTACATGGGCAAGGCTTGGTCCTTGGCAGTTTGTGTTTTGGGTATCGTATGAAAAGTTTAGGGATATTGCTGGTCTTTCTTCCTTTTAATTACTATACTAACTGTAAGATTAAGGTGTATTCTATTGGGTCATTGGCCACCATGAACTTGCTTGTGGGGTAAAGTTTCTATTCATAGTAGGATATGATGTTGACTTGTTTCTTTGGCCACACGAATGGCAGACATGACAAATTTTCAACAGCAAAAGTGCCCATTAAATTCAAAAATACAATGATGATTTTACAGATTGCAAATATAAATCTTAGCGTTTCAGCTCAGCAACTCAATCACGTCTGTTGGAGAAATCTCAGCCATATTGAAAGAAGAAAAAAAGATGAGCAATATAATAAAGTAGCTGGGCTTATTCTAAAAATGGGGCTATGAAGATGAATGCTCTTCTGCTTTAGGAACCAGGATCTCGCATTCTGTCCCCCATCTCTGCCTCCCTTGCTTCTCTCATTTTCCTTACAATATCACGCATTCTGGGATTATTGAAACGTTCTTTTACATACGGCCTCTCCTCCTCTTGTGTCTCTTTGAGAGGACTAGGATATGGATTCTTAGGAGGCTCCTTCCCCTGAAGTTTCGCAATTTCCTTCAGCCGTTTGTATGCTTGTTTCTTGGCTTTTTTCTCACCCCTGTATTCAAGCTGACACACACAAAAAAAATGTTTGAATTTGTCACACAAGACAAGGACAAGACAACTTCAGAAATTAGAATTATAAGACCAAACATACATCAGCAAGAGAAATTGCTGCTTCTTCATTGACACCTTGTTCCTTCAACTCAACCACTCGTTGCCCGAAAATACGAGCTGGAGGAGGATTAAACTCAGAAAGCCTGCGAATTTAGAAATAAGAAGTTGATTTTTACGCGGCTTGAAAGATCACAAGCAATAAAGAATCATCAGCATATGTTTGTCTGGCCAAAGCATTCAAATGAAGTTACATTTCAGCATAAGTCCTTAATATGGATACTTCCTCCAGATATGACAGATTATCGAGTCATTGAGTACTGCAACATGTTCATGCTTAAGGAACCAATTTATGTCTGGCCAAACTATTCAAATAAAGTAATATTTCAGCATATGTCCTTAATGGGCTTGCTCAATGAAACTTTATTTCTACTAAGAAATGCAGTTATAAAGACACTGATGAATACATAAAAACCAATCACAACTTTAAACCAATATAACAGACATTTCGCTTGCCAAGACTTCTAATGTGAAATATTAAAGGATATATACTACCGTGATTCTGTCAAAAAGACTCATCATGAATATATGTCTATCTATTTAATTATGCATACATGTCTACCTGTTAATTCCTGCATGGAGGGGAGGTTCACACATTGAAACAACAGAACAAAACGTTAACGTGGATTCCATACCAGTATCAGTACTTATGCACCTTAAAAGGGTAATTCAACAACTGGGTAATTAAAGAGACAATTTTTAATTTATCTTTCACTATACATGCTCTTACCAATAAATAGATAAAAATCAAGGAAACCAACAAAAGAGAGACATAGAGACTAAAAAAACAAAATTTACACAAAAAAACATAATCAAGGAGTGAAGAGGCAGTACTTGATTGCATCATGATACTTGGATTCCGGATGCTTTTGAAAGAATTTTTTAATGTATACATCCTCGGGCAAAGTGATTTGATTAATTTTGCTCTCGGCACGAGGGAAAGTTGGTGGAGGCGCCCTGCACAGATTATCAACACATATACACGGTAAAAACAGTAGATGAACATATAATAGAACAAACAGGTCATTAAGACAATAGTCACACAGATAACAAAATATATGAAACAATCCATCTATAACATCTATTTATAGCTACAGCTATGAAGCTTTTTACACAGGAGGTACTTCCTTAATACAATCTGAATGTCTAACTGCTGTGGGAACATGACGGCGTATACACACACCGGAAAGAAAATAAAAGTTGAATGAGAATACATACTGTTCCATTGCTTTTAGCCATAAAGGTTCGGCTTTTGCCAATCCTTTGACAAGCTTTCTCGTCTTAGTGAGCAAATCACCTTTCATGAAAGACATAGCTCACCGCCTTCAAGGATCAGAGAATAAGGCTTCCTTTTAGTCTGAGAGATTCAGTAGAAAGATCTATTCATATGGGGGTAAAACAAAATAAACACACAGTCAATTCGAAATATAAGACAACAACTAGCAACATCAAAATCTCAAAGAATTCCCTAATATACTTATAAAAGCTATTACCAGAACGATTTCTTTCATTCGAGCCACAGCACAAGAAGCATGGACACAACCACCCCACACAGACAGACACATCCCCATAAAATTAGCTGCTAGCTCATCAAATTAATTCATACTAAGCAGAAAGTGCGAAAAATAGAGCACCACGAGCAAAATCACGCGGGCATAAATTGAGCAGTCGATGCCGATCAGAGAAAACAGTTCATGTTTAAAGATAAGCAGATCGATAATTTGGGCATTTTAACGCCTATGAATCCCGCAGGCAATGAAGAAATGTATCTCTGCCACCGTTTTGAAACCAGCAATGTCCGACGGTGGCAAGCGTAAGAAGAAACAGTGAAGTAAGGCTAAGCAGAGAAGAAGGTCAATACCTGGTGCCGATAAGAAGACGGACTTTAGCCAAATATGTGTATCAGACCGCCGGCGCCGGGGTGCTCGATTAGGGGTTACGGGATTAATGGTTCGGGAATTATTGCTATGGCTGAGCCTGATGAGACTGGCAGGGGTGGAAAATCGGTCGTGTCCAGACGCGACGTTTCAAAATCGAGGTTGCCGCGCCTGCGGCGTAGAAAAATATGGTAGAGCAGTAAAGGCATTAAACGATGCGGTTGATCTTTCTCACGTTTAAATGTAGGTTTTACGTTCAACGCGAGGTTTCCACGCTTAAACGTAGATAAAGCTACGTTTAAGCGTGAAATCAAAGGTTATATTTTGAAAATTAAGCTACGTCTAAGCGTAATAAAATCTACGTTTAAACGTATGTTTTGTTACGTTTAGGCGTAGATTTTCTACGCTTTTGTGTTTGGTAGATGGGTATTAATGTTGTTGTAAGGTCTTTGTTGAATATACACCACATTAACGAGATTTTTCTCATTCCTTCAAAGGCTTTGAATCTAATATCAATTTTGTGCTCACTTCTTCATCTTTCAAGTCCATTTCTTCATCATTCAAGTGCTAAAATGGGTAAGTTATTGCTATCTTATTTATCTTAATTCAAGTGCTCAATGTGTGTATGTTATTTATATTTGTAGTAATCATATGTCTAAAACCGAAAGTAGGTTGTTTATGTAATGTTTTAAGTAGGTTGTTTATTTAATGTTCATACTTCTAAGTAGTGTATTTAAGTATTTTCTTAGGGTTCAATTACTAGGTTTTAGTGTAATTAATGATATTTATTTAACCAAAATTTGTGTTTTGAGTAGTGATTATGTTATTTATATTGTAGAAATGATATGTATTTATCTGAAATGTGTGTTTTAAGTAGGTTGTTTATGTAATTTTATACATCTAAGAACGATAGTGTTATAATTTTTGATTTGATAATGTAGTGTAATTTATGAAAGTGTAATAAATACATATCATGTTTACCATTTTTTGGAAACAATCCTTTTTAAGTTGATAATGATTTAGTTGATACTGACTTGAATCGTTTTTTTTTTTTTTGTTTTAAACAGATAATCGCAACACTATGATTGTTGTCTCGTTCAACGGAGAATTTATGTATGATCCTATCTATAACCGGTGGAATTATGTAAATGGATCGATGTTCTCATTATTTGTCCCAAAGAAAATAGGATTGAATACGTTATTGGATAAAGTGTATTTGAGACTTGGTATTGATCGGTCTGATTCAAAGCTCAACCTAAAAGCTTTGTTTACTTACGGTAGTGTGGGAAATATACCACCTGATGATATCTTAGACGACGAGACCTTAAATGGTTACATCGAAGCGGCCTATGACAGTAAGAATGTAATTTTTTGTGTGAATGCGACACCAGTGGAGGCAAACAATGAACCGATAAATGAGGAGGATGATGGCATTGATTTAAATGAGGAAGATGATGACATTGATTTAAATGAAGATTGCAATACTCCGGATTACAGTATTGGAAATTTCCCTTCTCCGGTACAAGAACTTGCTACAGATCCAGATTTTAATCCGTTCGAGCAACAATATGGATGTAGTGGGTATGAAAACAATGTTGCTACACAAAGGCTTGGTGAAGCTTCGGACCAACCGTTTCGGTATCAACCAGTAAGACCAAGTCATAATCTGTCAAATCATCCTTCAAGTAGTCGTAATATTGTCATAAACAGCCAACCACACCAATCGTTTCAGTATCCTCCTAACCAACCTTCAAGTAGTCGTGTTCTTCCCATCCAATGACCATATAATATGTTTGGTGGATCAAGAATTAGTTTTTTGGCTTATCCGCTTGCACCTCATATACAAACCGATCAAACCGGCAGAGATGACAACAATAATCGTGGTGCACATGCTAGTAAGCAAGCGCACGAGAAGATTATTCATGGAGGATTCCCACATTTGAAGATGATGATTTACCGAGGTGTTTATCCACCGGTACGTTACATATGAATGACGTGAACGAATTGTTCATTGGGAAGAAATACGATTCAAAAGAAGATTTTAATTTGAAAATAAAATCGTATGCGTTCGCGAACAATTTTCGGATGAGATTGGGTAGGTCGGACACAAAGTTGCTTGTATTACAAATGTCTTAACGATACATGCAAATGGCATGTAAGGCTTAAACGGGTGAAGGTGAATACAGATGTCACACGTACATTTGAGATCACAACGTTGAATGATGTCCATACTTGTGCCTCTCGAGAACGCGGATAATGACAATCGACAAGCAACACCTATTGTTATTGCGAGTCCGCTAAGTCGAAAATGGAAGAACTCGGCAATGAGTATAAGCCTGACAAATTATGGAGGACATGCTCACAACTTACGATTATGCTGATTGACTTATGACCAAGCATACCGAGCTCACGAGATGATGAGAATGATGGTGAGAGGTTCACCGGCGGAGTGTTACAACGCGATACCCTCGTACTTATGGATGGTGCGTAATGCCAATGAAGGACCTATATTGACTTTCGACTTGATAATCCGGGAAGGTTCGGCGGTTGTTTCATGTCTTTGGGAGCAAGCCGTCGTGGGTTCAAGTATTGTCGACCTATTTTGTGTGTGGACGCAACTCATCGAAAACCCGTTTCTCCGGACAACTATTTATTGTTGTTCTTTGTAGATGCCGGTGACCACCTATTCCCAGAACCTTCGGTATTCTTGAAAAGAATGCAACGATTCATGGGGGTATTTCATGAGACATTTGAGGGTGGCCATTGGAGGTATCCATGATGAAAACTTGAGCTTTATTTCGATGGACACCAGGCTATTAGAAATGCGGTTGGTCGTGTATTTCCGATGCATATCATGGTGTTTGCAATCATCATTTAAAAGGCAATCGACTAAAAATGGAAAGATCACGGTTTTTATGAAGATACATTCTATCAAACAGCCTATGCATTCTCGGAGGCCGAATTTCTCCGAAAGTTCGCCCTGATTAAGGCACAATGTCTTGGCGCATATAAACAACTTGACGAAATAGGTGTTGAACGGTGGGCGCATGCCAAATTTCCTGGGAAAAGATACGCCTTAATGACAAGCAATTACGCTGAAAGTTTCAACTGTGCGATTAGAGGAGCTCGTCGTTGGCCTGTTCCTAGCACCAGAGATGGTCGTTGACAAGCAATTACGCTTAATGACAAGCAATTACGCCTTCTGTCGTCTACACTGCAGAGATGGTATAATGATAGACGACAGAAGGCGCTTGATTGTGCGACTATGTTAGCACCAGAGATCGATGAAATAGTGGCTTCGAATATTACTGCTAGAAGGAAGTTCAGGGTTAAGCCTGTTAACCCCGATGAATTTGAGATTCATGGAAATAACTTGCTTCATGGGGTGGTAAATCTAAGAGAGCGGAAGTGTTATTGTGGTTATTTCCAGAAAATGGAAATACCGTGTATGCATGCTATAGCAGCCGCAACATCACGCAGAATTAGTCCACCCGAACTCGTTTTCACCGTATTATATAGGCTGAATGTTTCAAAGAGATTTACATGGCTAGCATATATCCAATTCCTAACAGAGAGGATTGGGATGTTCCAGTCGGTAAGAAACATGAAAGTCGGAGTGCCTAATATGAGATATGCGCTTTGATGCCGGTGGAGCACCAAGAAGAGGTAGAATTAATACCACTAGAATCCCTTCGAACGGGAACGCCCAGGCCATCGAATGTGTGTAAATCTGTAAACATCCAGGACATAACAGAGCTAGTTGCACGCAATACCGGTAGGATTGTTATTAGAATGGATTGTTATTGATTTTTGTTATGGTGGTATTAGAATGGATTGTTATTGATTGTTATTGATTTTTGTTATGTAGTATTTTATTAATGGATTGTAGTAATGATTGTATTCGGTTATTAATCGGTATCAAGTTTGTCTTGCATTACACTACCTCTGTAAAACTAATGAAGAATTATTACGGGTTTACACACAAGAAAAAGAGTAAACTATACATTGAGTTAACAATAAGATGACGCTTAAATAAACGAAGGGTGATCAATAAATAGGATAGGATGACGCCTAAATAAATGATCTTCAATATTTAGTAATCACCACATTAAACACGACGTGATTTTCTATAGGTTGATCAATGACTTCAAAGCTGCATTCATCTCCCGCATTTAGGTCATTGTCCGTAATGAAATCATACAACCCGCTTAAACGAACTTTTTCATTTGCCATATAGACAATTCTAGCAGGCCATGATTCCCCTGTGGCAATTCGCAGTTTCACGGACTTGTTTCGCAAAATGTCGTTTGTTCTCGCAAATGCCTTTGGAATACTCTACAAATCACAAACAAATTTAAAAACATTTTCAAAATGGGGAAAATAATATCAAACAAGAAAATAACTAAAAATATATTAAATATCTCACCACATAATAACAACCATGTGAAAATACCCGGTTTAGCGCAAATCGTGCGAGAATGGGGATTTCGGTTACTCGCAGACTCTGCACTGCGATCATCAATCGCATCATCACCGCATCATCATCTGCATCATCGATCTCGTAAAAGTCTTCGACAAGAAGTGTGATCATAAAGAAGAGTGTCGAAAATGAAATCCCCCTGTGTTCAAACACTATAAACTCCTCTCATTCAAGTAATGAGCCGCCACATACTCCTCCCAACCTTCCCAAAGAAACGAAGATTTCCATTGTGCGTGGCTCCAACTCTCACTTCCCATGTCCCTAATCGGCTTTTGAGAACGGCCCTATCTAGGTTCCTCGTGTCGTTCAACCTATTAACGTATCTTTGGAGGTAGTGTCTATGAAAAAGAAACATTTCACGTTTGTTTGATCATAATAAAAGTAAATAAAAGTAAATATATTAATAATGACATACCAAACTTGTTGCGAAACCGCCATCAAGAACTTTAAAGAAACGATCATTATCCATTTCAAAGAGTTTGAAGGTGAAGAAGTGTAACTTGAAAGTGAAGGTGAAGAAGTGTAAATTGAAAGGTGAAGAAGTGCTTCTCTTTACACTACTTAAAAGAGTTTGAAGAAATCATTTAAAGGGCTCGTACTTGTTCAACAACAATAATTGCATGTACCACAATAGTACTTGCATTCCCTACGTTTGAACGTAGAGAATGTTGCATTCCCTACGTTTGAACGTAGATAATGCAACATTCTCTACGTTTGAACGTAGGGATTGTTGTATTCCCTATGTTTGAACGTAGAGAATGTTGCATTGTCTACGTTCAAACGTAGTGAATGTTGCAGCCATACATTTATATTTAAAGAACGATCATTATCCATTTTAAGTTGAGTTATTTTTTAAACAAATTGAATACTCATCAAAACAACATCACCAAAAATATAAATGGCTACCAACATACAACAAAAATTCCAAAATTAACATACACCAAAACAATGTTTCTACAAATTAGTTTACAACTGTACTATTTGATTAAAAAGTTGATGAAACTTTTTCCGAACAACGGCATGTTCTTATGATGGAGGAGCGAAAAATCTTCCTTGTGCAACAAATGCTCAATGAATTTTGCCGTGTATAACCCACAATCACCCTCGTATAAAATGGATAGTGTCGAATAGTGTAGATTGTATAATGTGATAAATAGTTAGAAGTTTATAACACTTACGGAATTGGCATTTGTGGTACGCTTCTACTATTTTCACTTCCAAAGGAGGCTTCGCGGATCAACCATTTTGGGAGTTGACATAATCGTGCATCGGTCTCGAACACTTTCTAAACGAAACTCCCAACCTATTGATGTCGGCTTTACATCAGGCTTGTACTTTTGCTCCGGCAGACAATCAAACAACATAACCTTCCATTGGGAATAGACACTTGCACGGCCTGCCCGGTGAGATGTAGTAATGGCCCAGGAGTGTATATCACGGTGTTTTCATCCCACTACGGTTGTCTTGTTCGGTAAAAACGAAGTTTTACAATTTATAACGAAACACCCCAAGTATAAGGATCGTAGTAAAGGATGTTAACGGGTCGCGTCTAAGGAGTGGAATGTTTATCGAATTCTAGTATAAATCTATATCGATTATGTCACAATTATCTATCTAAACTAAGGTTGAAACTAACTAAAACCTAAACCTAAGAATTGAAACTAAAACATGAATAAAAACAAGCAGGAAATAAGAAAACAGAAAGACGGACGAGCGTTCACTTTGATGAACGAGCGTCTGAAAGCTTAATATAATGGACGTTCGTCTACTATTGCGGACGAGCGTCTAACTACGAACATAAACAGAAAAGTGTAGTAAAAGCAAAGAGAAATTAGGGTTTATAAAACTAGGACTTAAACTAAACTTAATCTAAACGATTTGATTAATAAACAATAAAGGAAAACACAGCAAGGCGACTAGGTTCCACCTATCAACCCACAATCCAACTAGACGGTGATTAAAAAGACATAGTTTTTAGTAGTGATTTATTCACGAATTCAATTAAATTTCTTCAACCAAATTCTAGGGTTTCGTTTATCTTTTCAAACAAACTAAACATGCAATCAAAACGAAATCACAAGATTGTTTCCAAACTTTTTACTCAATCAACCATGCATAATCTCTTACAACATGATTAGATGCATTACTTTGAACAAAAGAGAACTCAAATAAACATACTTTCATATATCGATTCAAGCATCAAATAACCGGAGATTGTTTCATCAAATCTTAATTCAATAAAACTTAAACAATACAGAACAGATCCAAAGTAATGAAAAACTATGAAATAAACTCACTAAACTTAAAGCATCGAACTTTCTAGTTGGTTGTGTTGTTGATAAGCTTCCTCCGTCGACTCACTGCAAGGCTTTTAGCCAACAATCATGTTGAAGATGATTGTTGGGTTGGAGAAGTTCATCTCTGTGTAAAAGTGGTTTTTGGGGGCGCAGCTTGGGTGAAAATTGCGATCTCAATGTCGTGTAAAAAGTATATCCTTAGGGTTGGGGTTGCTGCTGTATTTATAGAGTGCTAAGTCGGTTAGGGTTTAAGTCGGCACCGGACGCTCGTTTGAACAACCAAACGCCCGTCCAAGATGCCTTAGACGCTATAAAGACGCTCGTCCAGATTCCGTCCAAACTCTCTGTTCAACTTTTCTTCGCTGGACGCTCGTTTGAACAACCAAACGCCCGTACACACTGGACGCTGCATGGACGCTCGTTCAGATTGATGCAGAACGGATTCCTTGATATTTCCATCTTTATCTTGATTGATTTCTTTCCTTATCTCTTTTATTTTTCCATATCTTTGATTGATCCTCTCTCATCTCGAAATTAAGCCTCCTAAAAGATAAATAAACATTGCAAAATGTAGTGAAATCCAAATAATCATAATTAAATCAATTAAACACTTAAAATAACCAATTTTGCAAATAACCATATTAAAATGACATTTACTTAATAATTACACTTAAACCCTTAATTCTTATATAAATTATGCAAATGTGGGGAAAATAATAATGAAATAAACCCTTAATAATCATATAAATATGGCCTTAACAACACCCCCACACTTAGCTTTTTGTACGTCCTCGGACAAAACAATCAAAATTATAGCTCAACTTTCATGCAATCCACATAGATCTCTAACTCACGTAACAAAAGACAACAACTATAGCAAACAATACCATCACGAGATAGATAGATTCGGTGTATGTGTGACAAGCCCTTCTCAAATTTAACAAGCCTTTCAAAGAAATATCCTCTCAAAAATCCAATGACTATCCTAGATATAGGCAGTAATAGCTCCACTCAAAGCCTTCCCACGCACTCAGTAGGATAATCCCTACAGCATATCATGCGGTTCTACTGGGTATAAGATCCATGATAACAAAGACTTCACTTTATTTTTACTCATCATTTCCAAAATTTCCAAATTTGACGCATATCAGAATGAGCTTTTACCCATCATAGTAGAATAGGATGTTTTGTGATAACACCCTACCTTACTCAAATCATAAGGTAGCTTCTTCTAACTGTCGTGAGCTTTTGGTCATCATAGTGGAATAGGACATTTCGAGATAATGCCCTACCGCACTCCAATCATAAACCAGCTTCCGACAAACGTCTTTATTATGATTGCTTATTCATTCTTCTTTTTAAGACATAAGTTACATCTCACTTATCACCTTCAAACTTTATGATATTCACAGCACACGGGCTAACTAAGGTGTTACTATACTGACCTTCCTAAGATAACTCATCAAAATCATGAAAGGATATAGTTCAAAAATCTTGCTTCAAAATCAAAGGCTCTCGTGAACGTGAAAAATGAATACTAGCTCCATGAAAGTAAAGACATGCTATAATTATCTCACTAAGTCACATACTATCATCGTTAGAAAACTACAACTAGCAAGCATTTAGTTTCAATCATATGCTCGAGATTAACAAAAATATTCACAAAAATTTAAATTTAGTGGAAATTTAACATTCACTCATATTTCAAAGGATATAGCATAAAAACATACCCAATTTACCCCCCACACTTAAATCACATTATGTCCGCAGAGTGTGCAAATAAAAGAAAAAGAAACTTAGCTGGTTTCAACAGTGGTTGTCGGATGAAAGTTGGCAGAGGTCAGGCCGGAGCATGAACGTACCGCTACAACTCGAATAGACAACACTGGACATAAAAGCTTGTGAACCTGCTCAAAAGTATCTGCAACACTCGACATACCATATAATCTCGGGGTACACGGGGTATATGAGCAACACATAACACAAAACACTTACAATGAATGTAGGAGGAATAACCATCAACACATAATCAACTAAAGTACTACTTCTAAAACAATAAAACAAAACAACGAACAAAGAAAACTAGGTTGCCTCCTAGGAGCGCTCTTTTAATGTCAATAGCTTGACACAGATTTCAAAAAAAATCAACCCGGATCGGGCCACTTTGGTTTAACAGCCGCCACCTCAACATCGGAATCAGAAGTACTGGGGCGGAAATGATTTTCACCACAACAACAAGTCAAGTGCACAATAAGATCGTTAAACTTTTCTCTCCAAACTACACTGACTCTCTTCTTCGTGTTCTTGCGGATGATAGGCATAGGTGTGCTAACATGCTCAGGAGTCTCAGGAGAAGGTTCCGCACAGGTAGAGGTAGGAATGTCATCATATGACTCAAAGAAATAAGATGGAATCTCTTCACAAATCAGGACATCTGTACTCTCATCTCTTCTTTGGAAATAAAGAGTCTCAAGCTTTTCTTTTGGTTGCCCAAAATATTTCTTAAGTCGATGGCCATTCACTTTAAAAGCTTGATTACCATACCCGTTCAAAGTAATTACTCCACTTGGATTAACCTCGAGAATCTCAAAGGGGCCAGACCACCTAGACTTGAGTTTACCCGGAAACAGGTGAAGTCTAGTATTATAGAGTAAAGCCATTTCACCAACTTTGAATTCTCGGTCCTTGATCTTAGCGTCATGGAGCATCTTCGTTCTTTCCTTACTAAGCTTAGCATTCTCGTACGCTCTGAGTCTGAATTCGTCGAGCTCGTTCAATTGTAACAACCGTTTCTCCCCACAGAGCTGGCTATCGAAATTTAAGAATTTAATTGCCCAGAAAGCTCTGTGTTCAAGTTCGACAGGTAAATGACAAGCTTTGCCATAGACCATTTGGAAGGGTGATGTGCCCATCGGGGTTTTAAATGCAGTACGATAAGCCCACAATGCGTCATCCAACTTAGGACTCCAATTAGATCGATTATTGTTCACGGTCTTCTCCAAAATTCTTTTCAAGCTCTGGTTGCTTACCTCGACTTGGCCACTGGTTTGGGGATGATATGGTGTACCAACTTTGTGTTTGACACCATATTTTTCAAGGATTTTATCAAGCGGCGCATTGCAAAAATGGGTACCTTCATCACTAATGAGTGCTCTCGGACGACGAACGGTAAAGATATTCTTTTGCAAGAATTTCTTCACGACTTTATGATCATTAGTTTGGGTGGCTATTGCTTCAACCCACTTGGAAAACATAGTCATTAATGCAGGCGAGGATATATTTATTACCGCACGAAGATGGAAAGGGTCCCATAAAATCTATGCCCCAAACGTCGAAAACTTCGCATTCAAGAATGGGCTTAAGTGGCATTTCCATCCTACTACTCGCCGTCGGTTCTGGCACCTATCACAACCTTTACAAAAGGCTTTCGCATCTTTAAACAGAGTCGGCCAAGAGAATCCAAAGCTTGAAGGATCTTTGCAACCGTCTTTGGTGTTCCATAGTGACCTCCGGTAGGACCATTTATGGCATTGTTCTAAGATATCCCACCGATCATGCTCGGGAACACACCGTCGAAGCAACCCGCTCTTACTGATTACGAACAAATAAGGATTTTCCCATACGAGATATTTAAGATCGAAAAGAACTTTTCTTCTCCCGACACGTCATGTCTTCTAAATGACCACTCGCTAAATAGTTGGCGTATTTCAAGATACCACGGCCTAACCGTTTCAAGCTTCATCAATTGCTCGGTCGGAAAATCAATGCCTATATCATTGTGATTCTCGCACCCTCATTTACTAAGCGAGATAAATGATCACCACAATATTCTCACTACCTTTCTTATCTTTAATCACAAGGGCAAACTCTTGTAAAATTAGAACCCATCGAAGTAACCTTGGTTTTGCATCCGCTTTGTCCATAAGGTAGCACAAGGTCGCATGGTCGGTCCAAACAACAACTTGAGACCCTGAAGATAACTTCTAAACTTGTCAATGGCAAAAACAACGACCAAGAATTCCTTCTCGGTTGTGGTATAATTGCATTGAGCCGGGTTCAAGGTGCGGCTCGCATAATAAATGGGCTCGAACCTTTATCAACTCTTTGACCTAAAGCTGCTTTCACGGCGTAATTAGAGGCATCGCACATCAACTCGAAAGGCTTGGTCGGTCCAGGTGCAACTAAAATAGGGCATCGATAAGCTTGTCTTTCGAGACAATTGAAAGCTTCTTTGCACTTCACATCGAACAAGAAATCTACATCATCTTTCAAAAGATTTGATAAAGGCTTGGCGATGGTAGAAAATCTTTAATGAAACGCTGTAGGAAGCCAACATGACCTAGAAAACCTCGTACCTCTTTCACTTTGCCTTAGTGGTACGTCATCCTTTCAATGGCTTCGACCTTAGCCTTATCAACTTGAATACCAAAGATGGACACCTTATGTTCCCAAAACGATTCCTTCGTCTACTAGAAAATGGCATTTTTCCCAGTTAAGCACCAGATTTTTCTCAACACATCGTTGGAGTACCATATCTAGGTTCCTTAAGATTTCATCAAAGCTATCGCCGTAGACTGAGAAGTCATCCATGAAGACCTCCATGCACTGCTCCACAAGTCCATCAAAAATGGCCAACATGCACCGTTGAAAAGTCGCGGGTGCGTTGCATAAGCCGAATGGCATTCTGCGGAACGCAAAAGTACCAGATGGACACGTAAAAGTTGTCTTCTCTTGGTCATTAGGATCAATGGCTATCTGGAAGTAGCCAGAATAGCCATCAAGGAAACAATAATACTTATGACCACTCGATTCGTTCAATAAAATTTGGTCAATGAAGGGTAGGGAAAGTGGTCCTTGGCAAGAACCTCATTAAGTCTAGATAGTCAATCTGAGACTCTATAGCTTCGTCACGAGTCGTAAGGCAACTTCCTCCCTTTTTCATTCTTTTCGATCGTGATTCCGCCTTCTTGGCACAACTTGAGTAGGTGACCCACTCGCTTATCGGCGATTGCATAGATGATGCCCATGTCAAGCCACTTTATCACTTCTTTCTTGACAACCTCCCCGCATATGCAGATTCGGCCTTCTCTCGAGGTTGTCTAACATTTTTAGCTCCTCCTCCGCTCGGATTTTATGCATGCATACATCCGGGCCGATTCTCGGATATCACCCACTTGCCATCCGAACGCGAGGATATATTTTTTAAGCACTTCTATCGGTTGTGCTTCTTGCTCGTGGTCGAGTTTCAAGAAATGATCAAAGGCAATTTATCTCCATCCTTAAGAAAGATATACTTAAGGTGTTTCGGAGCGGTTTGAGCTCTAAATCGGTAGGTGGTTGCTCAATACTAGACTTTAACGGGCCACTTTCTCTCTTTATGAGCTTGGAGTGGTTGACTAAAGAATAACTCATCTTCCCGAGGCTCCACCCGTAAAAGCTGGATCAAATCGTCCATCGGAATCCTCCGATCAACACTTGCTTCCTTTTTCTTGTGATCGATCATTTTTCTTAACTCTTCATCTTTAAGCTCTTACGCGACTCTTCCCAATCATCTACTTCCCAATGAGTAGCTTCTCTCCAAAATTCTACCTCGTCCCAACTACCCATCGAGCTTCTTCTTCACCAGGGATGAAGTCTTCCCGACACGATTCCTTGAGATCATCGTTTGTTCTTTGGGTATCTCCATGCTTTTAACTCAATAACAGCTCGGTGTGGCGAGTGAAGATGACTTCGGCAATGCCTACGGCTTGAAATGAATTAGAAGATGGTCCATGATCACCTTGATCTTCAATGTCCATGACTTCAAAAACACCTATCTCTGTCAACTCCTCTCGCTTCTTGAGTAGACATCTTTTTCGGCCCTCATAGATAGCTTCGACAAACGATATTTCATCAATTACGGCTCTTTCGGGATGTGTCCCTCGTGTGAAGGTAACGGATGTGTCATCGACTCTCAAGAGTAATAATCGCTGCGAAGTCGATGAGAGCGTTAGAAGTGTCTAGAAAGGTTCGACCTAGAATTAGAGGCATCTCCTTATCAGGTGGATAGTCTAGAATAACCCAATCGGTAGGGAAGACTAAATGTTCAACTTGAAGGAGAACATTAGCTACACAACCGGCCGCGAAACCGCTAGATTTATCTACCATCGAAGAGAAATCGGGCGTTCGCGATCCTTTTATCTAACCCGAGCTTTTGCATACGTTTAATGGCATCACATTAATAGAGGCCCCGAGTCGCATAAGACTTTTTCGAACAAATGGCCTTCGATCTCACAGGAGATTGAAGGTGCGCCAGGTCACCTAAACAACGATGACTTCGTGAAACCATCGCGCAATCTTCACGTAGCACTTCTTCACCATCCCTCAAGCTTTCTCTTACTCCCACTGAATTCTTTAAGATACTTAGAGCATTTAGGCATTTCGGTTAATACCTCGGCTAAGGGCATACTAACTTGAGTGTCTCTAAGCATCCTCTCACTCTCAAAGATACCGCTTGTCATTAGTGAGGGCTTTCTTTCCTTTTGGGGGGATAAGGAAGGGCTTTATCATTCCTCGTAGCTTGATTCTTTATCGCCTCATCCTCCCTATCCTTCCATCTTACGAACTTTTCTTTCTTTTTCTTAGTCGTGGTACCGCCCTTGACTTTCCTTTCTTTCCTCGTCATCGAATTATTTTCATCCTCCGAAGAATTGTCACTAAGCTCCTCATCGTTGCTTTCTTGGCATGTGATTTTCGATTTCCCTCCCGAACTCATGGCGTCCGGGAGGGCTACTCGCTTCCGACATCTTGCCGGATTCGACCTTCTTACCACTTCTCAACGTTACTTCATTCAACTCCTCTTCTTGTCCATACTCCCACCGAGGTGTAATGGCAAAGTGCAAACATTCACATCGACTTTGGATTTCTCTCGGTATAACTCGGAAGTTTACCGTGAGGTCTCGCTTGCTTGTTTGGTCCGCCATCCGACCAACTTGTCTCTCAATAGCTTTAACACTAGTAGACAGAGTCTTCACCATGTCTACCCACTCATCAAATTTGTGTTGAGAGGACACGTGAGGTGGTATGATTTTGAGTTTGGTTCCATCCTCCTTGAGGCCTTTGGGAGTCGGGAGTCGCCCTTTGATAGTTTGAGTTAAAAGAATTGAATTGGAAGGGCCAGGTGGTAACTTGGCTTGATTGAAGTTTTGTCGTTGAAATCCCGAGTAGTTGTGGCACGGTTAAAGTTTCGGAAGGGTTGGTTTTGATTATCCATTAGATTTATTTCTTCCGTCATCTCCGTTCTACCGCATTCCAAGATCGGAAAATTTGCGTCGAAGATTGGCCGCTTGCTTGCTTATCAATTCCATCCGAGCAACCAACGACTTTGTATCGGGATCGCTTGCAAGACCTTCTTTTCTTAACAACATTGGTCTTCTTGGGAGTCGACCACATATTGTTCTTGGCGATGGTCTCACCACTCAGTGGCGATCTCATCACCTCCCCACAGAAGGATCCATGAGTGTGGAGTCAAGATAGTCTCTATTAGGTTGAGAGACACCTCTATAAAACAGTTCCAAAGAAACTCATATACATCATATCCGTGATTGGGGCATTTCCTCATCAAGAGATTCAATCTCTCCCAAGCTTTGCCAACAGCCTCATCCTCCAAATTGCTCAAACGTAGCTATTTCCCGTTTCATCTCCATAATCTTGCCTGGTGAAACCCACTTAAGAGCGAAGGCTCTTTTGACATCATTCCATGTATGAAGAGAATGATGTGCTAACGATTTAAACCACCGACTTGCTTCACCTTTCAAAGCAAAAGGAAATAGCTTTAACTTGACTATCTCAGAATCAACACCAGGATAATGGCACGCTTCACCGATTTGTACGAATGTGGATAAGAAGTCGTGTGGATCTTCCCGAGCAAATTACCATGGAAAGAGTTATTCGAACTAGAGCAACTACTCCGTTCTTTAGATCGAAATTCACTCCTCCCATGTCGGGAGAGGCGAATAGTCTATGCCCTCGAGAAAATCTTGATTTAGATATGGGGTGTAGGGGTCCTGGTTCAATTGATTGTTGGTTTTGTCTAAATTATTGAAGTTGTTGATTTATGCCACTTGTTGATTCTGTTGTTGTTTGCGCAGGCTTGCATCTGCTTTGAAGGATTAAATTTAAGCGAGCTTGGGGATCGTGGATTTGGAATTGGTGGATCTTGATCCGCCATTATGTCCGAATCGGGGAAAATCCTCCTTCTAAAAATAGATCGTTCGTGCTCGGGATCGAAGATTAGAAGTCCTTCTTACTTCTCGCTTGCATAAACCAGAGAAGCGAATCAGAAGAAATCAACCTTAGGGTTGATGAGAGCGAGTTTAGAGAAGATTGGAGGATTTAGAAGTGTAGAAAGATAAGAGCGAGAGAAAAGAAAAGTGGAATTTTCGTGGACCGAATCGGGGTTCGGTGCACGTGGACGCTAGTTCGAGAGAGGATTCGTGAAGTGAACGCTCGTTGAGTAATCGAATCGGCGTTCGAGAAGACAGATGAGAAAGTGACGGGCGTTCAAGATGGGTGAACGCTCGTTCGGAAGGCTTTTAGTATTTTTTTTTTTATTTTCTTTTTTTTGAATTTAGAAAGGATCTAAAGCGAAACAAGAAAAGAAACCTACCTACTAAAAGTTTAAAAACAAGAAAAACACTAAGACGGTAAAAAAAACGTGTTGAAATCTTCTAGGGCCAAAATGGAGGAAAGCAGTAGATTTTGACCTCAAAGCGATCGAACGGCCTCACGGCGGTTCACCTCGTCGTCGGCATCGGAACGAGCTTTCGAATTGGGGTCCTGCGTTCCAAACGGACACTCGAGCCGAAAGTTATGGTCAAAATACTACCGCGTGCCCTAACGACCCCGTTTGACACAGAAAATTGTCCTAAATAGAATCCGACAACCGTTACCGACTCCCCGGCAACGGCGCCAAAAACTTGTTCGGTAAAAACGAGTTTTACAATTTATAACCGAAACACCCCAAGTATAAGGATCGTAGTAAAGGAAGTTAACGGGTCGTCCTAAGGGAGTGGAATGTTTATCGAATTCTAATATAAATCTATATCGATTATGTCACAATTATCTATCTAAACTAAGGTTGAAACTAACTAAAACCTAAACCTAAGAATTGAAACTAAAACAGGAATAAAAACAAGCAGGAAATAAGAAAACAGAAAGACGGACGAGCGTTCACTTTGATGAACGAGCGTCTGAAAGCTTAATATAATGGACGTTCGTCTACTATTGCGGACGAGCGTCTAACTACGAACATAAACAGAAAAGTGCAGGAAAACAGCAGGAAATTAGGGTTTATAAAACTAGGACTTAAACTAAAATTAATCTAAATGATTTGATTAATAAACAATAAAGGAAAACACAGCAAGGCGACTAGGTTCCACCTATCAACCCACAATCCAACTAGACGGTGATTAAAAAGACATAGTTTTTAGTAGTGATTTATTCACGAATTCAATTAAATTTCTTCAACCAAATTCTAGGGTTTCGTTTATCTTTTCAAACAAACTAAACATGCAATCAAAACGAAATCACAAGATTGTTTCCAAACTTTTTACTCAATCAACCATGCATAATCTCTTACAACATGATTAGATGCATTACTTTGAACAAAAGAGAACTCAAATAAACATACTTTCATATATCGATTCAAGCATCAAATAACCGGAGATTGTTTCATCAAATCTTAATTCAATAAAACTTAAACAATACAGAACAGATCCAAAGTAATGAAAAACTATGAAATAAACTCACTAAACTTAAAGCATCGAACTTTCTAGTTGGTTGTGTTGTTGATAAGCTTCCTCCGTCGACTCATTGCAGAGGCTTTTAGCCAACAATCATGTTGAAGATGATTGTTGGGTTGGAAAGTTCATCTCTCGTGTAAAAGTGGTTTTGGGGCGCGACTTGGGTGAAAATTGCGATCTCAATGTCGTGTAAAAAGTATATCCTTAGGGTTGGGGCTGCTGCTGTATTTATAGAGTGCTAAGTCGGTTAGGGTTTAAGTCGGCACCGGACGCTCGTTTGAACAACCAGACGCCCGCGTCAAGATGCCTTAGACGCTATAAAGACGCTCGCCCGATTCCGCCCAAACTCTCATTCAACTTTTCTTATTTGACGCTCGTTTGAACAACCAAACGCCCGCCCACACTGGGACGCCGCATGGACGCTGCTCAGATTGATGCGAACGGATTCTTGATATTTCCATCTTTATCTTGATTGATTTCTTTCTTTATCTCTTTTATTTTCCCATAT